>CM061527.1:66566282-66913782 GCA_030068015.2 Neoceratitis asiatica | reverse complement strand
TCCAAAAATTGTAAAAGATATGCATTAACTTGGCAAAGCAAAGTGACAGTCGGCAGACAAATTTGACAAGCAGAAAAATGAAATTTGACATGGAAAATTGCAATGGAATTCCATTGATAAAAGTGAGAATGCCAGACAGACTGGAATTTACTATTTTGATGGTGCTAGTGGTTAATAGATATGAATTTATGAAGAGCTGAGGAATTTCAGCTACCTGCTGAAATATATGAAAAGGAGTTTATATATATACATACACACATATTTTTCGAGTTTTTTTCTGCACAAAATAGATAAGTATGTATGTGTCTCAAGCGCTTTTACCATTTTCCTCTCACTCAACGCTTTCATAAAAAAATTGCATAAAAGCTACAATGATAAAAATATATTAAAGAAATTGGAAAATGCAAAAAAAATGTTTTTTTTTCAAACTTCATTCTAAAAAGTTATAAAGTGCGGTTACTCTACAACTTTTTCAATGTCAAACCACATTTTGCTGCAGTCCATGCATTTCTATGTTCTCACTTCCAACATCCTGCTGCTTTAACCACAAAAGCATTTGTACGATTTTACATAAAAGCGCCGAGCTTTAGAGCTTCATTTGCGAGCGGGCAATATAATGGACGTTTTTTTTATTTATTTTATATAATTGAGAAAAATGTAGTTAAGTGTAGCGTGGCAGAGAGGGAAAGAGGGGAAAATAATGACTAAATTTGCTAAAGAAAATTATTTAAGCAAAAAAATCTGCTTCTCTGACTGATTATTTTTATTATTAAAATTAAATTGAATTAAAAAAAATAAAAATAAAAAAATAAATAAAATAAAATAAATAAAAAGAACATAAATTTTTTTTATAAAGTTAAAATAATAAAGTTTCTTTTTTAAATTGAAAATAAAAATAAATAATATTTTATTTTAAATTTTAGTGCTGTTTCGAAATCTTTCCCTTTATTAATATATATTTTTTCTAATACTCTGTTTTTAAATCTTGCTTTTAGCAATGAAATATCACTTTATTGAATTCATTACTTAGTTTCTGCTCCAAAATATTCTTACTTAAAAAATTATAATGCTAATCAATTACTTTTGTTGGAGCTTACGTATAGAAAAATTAAAAAAGGATTAACAATAAAAATAAAACTAAAAATAAAAAACACAAAAATCTAAATAAAAATAAAAATTTAATAAATTATTAAAAATCAAAAAAAAAAAAAAAAATTAAAAAAAAAATTAAATTGTTTAAGTTCATCTTGATGTTTTTACAACCAAAAAAATTATATGTTTTTAATTTTTTTTTCTTACAAATTTTTTTCCCAAGTTTTACAGCTTTTTGAGTTATAAACCTTTAAAAATTTGAAGATAAAAATTGCAGAGAAATTATTAAAAAAATTTCTTAGTAAACAAATGTGCTTTCCGAGTCTAACAAATAAAATAAAAAAATAGCAAATTTAAATAAAATAAAAATTTGAAAATATTTCAAGTTTTAATCTAAATTTTTATACCCAAAAAAATTTATATACTTTTATTTTTTTATATAAAAAAAAATCAATTTATTCAAAGTTGAAAACTTTTTGAGGTGCAACACTGCAAAAAAAGTCTAAATATGGCTTTATTGAATTTTTCTCTTAGAGAAAAATATATTTCCGCTTCTAACAAAAATAACAAAAGAGGAAATTAAAATTTATTTCTATTTTTTATAAGTTTTTTTTATACCCAAATATATTTTAATTTTTATTTACAGGAAATTTTTTTCTATTTTTCCAAGTGTTTAACTGTTTTAGTTCTAACACTGTAGAAATGGTCTAAATATTTTGTGTTCTTAAATTATTAATTAGCAAAATAAAAAATTTTTTTTGAGTGTAACAATAACAAAAAAAAAAATTCAAAAATTTAAATATAACTAAAAATACTAAACCATCCAGTCAAAAAAAAAAAATTAAAAGTTATTTCAAAATTTCATCGATTTCTTCAGTCCCATATAAATTTATGTATTTGTATTTCTAATTTACAAAAAAAAAATTCCTTTTCTGCGAAGTTTAAAACTGTTTGAGTTGCAACACTGTAAAAAGTGTGTAAATATTTCTTTATTGAATTTTTCTCTTGGTGAAAAATATATTTAAGATACTAGCAAAAATTAGAAATTTAAAAAATATACATAAATTAAAATTTAAAAAGATAAAAAAGAAATTATTTCAATACAATTTTTACTTCTTTAAATTTTTATATCCGAAAAAATAAATATATTTATTTTTTGGAAATTTTGAACTTTTCGAATTTCAGCACAGTAAAAATTGGTTAGATATTTTTCATAAAAGTTTTCTTTTAGAAAAAAGTATATTTCAGCGGCTAACAAAAAAAAAAAAAAAAAAAATAAATAAATAAATAAATAAACAAAATGAAAAATTAAATTTTTTTAGTTTTTATATATATATATTTATTTATAAGCAAATTTATTTATTTATTTTTATTTTATATTTACAAAAAAAATATTTCTATTTTTTCGAAGTTTGAGTTCCAACACCGTATTATATTAAGGCAATTATATTTGTTTTTTTTTAGTATTTCCTTAGAAGAATATATATTTCCGAGTCTTAAAAAATATGTAACTTCTTAAAAAATTCAAAATTAAAATCGAAATATAATATTAAAATTTGAATTTTAAAAATTATTTGAAAATTTTTAAATTTTTTTTTTGCCTGAAATATCTGGAAAACTAATTTTTTTCGAAGTTTACAACTTTTCGAGTTTCAAAAGAGTTCAAATTGTATAAGTATTGTTTTGTTTTTTTAATTTTCTTTTAGTAAAAATATATTTCCACGTTAAAAAAAAAAAAAAAAAAACTGAAAAATAAATAGTCTAATAAAAATTTAAAATTTATATTATATAATTATATATATAAATTTTTTAATTTAAAAAAATGTTTTAATCTTTTCGAAGTTTTTAAATGGTTTGAGTTTCAACACTATATAAATTGCCTAACCATTTTTAAATTAAAATTTAAAATCGGAAAAACAAAATTTTAAAAATAAATTTTAAAACATGTAAATTTGCTTTTTACTCAGTTTTCGCTCCCAAATTATTTACTTAATTCTAGTTTCGTAAAAATTGTATATAAATACATTTTAATTAGGTTTATATCTTAGTAAATAATCGCTTTCTGAGTCTAAAAAAAAAAAAAAAAAAAAAAAAAAACAGAATCAAAGATTAAATTTTTTTCTTTTCAATTTTTTTTTTAAATTAAAATATATTTCAGATTTTTATCGATAGTTTAATACCCAAATAAAATTTATAGTTTTTCTTTTTTTTATTTCAAATAATTAAACTATATATCAATTTTCTTGAGTTTTAAAATTTTTTAAGTTTCAATACTGTAAAATTTCCAAAAATTGATTTATCAAATTTTTCTCCTCGTAAAAAAATAGTTTTGCAAACTCAATACTTTTTCCTAAAATTTACGATTTTTCGTCACTTACACTATAACGCAGAGTAGTAGTGTTCCCCTCTTGCTTGCCAAATCAAGCAATCAAGTAGAAAAAAGCTCAAAAAACGTTTTCCCTTTTCCGCATTATCGCATCGCAGCAACAAGATAAGCACGTACAAAACGCATTTCTTAGCCGGACTTCCTTTGGGAACTCAAGTTGCAATATATATGTATAACAAAAGCACACATTTATACATACATACCTACATGCGTGGTTTCATTCATTCATTCATTTATTCATTCATAACATACAAATGACTTGCCGCTTATAAACATATTTGTACGCTAATCTGCCTCAATGCGGACCTAGCATGGCGATGATGCGACTGTTGATACGCATGCATGTGGTGTGTGTCTGAAAGTATTTTTATTTTCATACAGACTTACTTAGAGTATGTATGTCTGCCTGTTCATGACAGTAAATTCTTGATGACGGTAATAGTGTTTTTTTTTCTCATTGCTCCTGCGGAAAAGGAAATGTTGTTGGCATGTGATTTCCATGCTTGAGTATGTGGCGAATGGAGAACATGAAAATATCTACATACCGACATATTTAGTTTTGCGTGCGTGCATAAATGGTTCATGCAAAATGAGTAAAAATGCCGGTTAATGTGTGTTTGGGTGTTTTTTGCCTTTTTGGGTTGAGTTGTGGATACACTTGTGGTTTTCTTTGGGAATTATAAGTATGTTTGTTGATGGAAATGAAGTGCTTTCGCTATGTGTAGAGAGAGAGAGAGAGAGAGGAGAGAAAGTTTTTGATTGTGCAGAAGATGTTTTGTATACTAATATACGCATTATTTTGTATTTCTAATTATGGTATCTATTCACATTGTTGTACTGAAATCCTCTTCTTTTACATATTAAGTTTAAATGTGAAATTTTTTTTAACAAAATTGTAAATTTTCGAATCAATCAATTGTAACATAAGTTTCTACTACAACTAAAGTCAACTAATATGTCCCGGTACAACGATAAAAAATAATTTTTTTTTTGGAAAAACTTTGAAAAATTAATTTTTCTATTCAACATAGTTCCCTTCAAAGGTGATATACTGATTATAGCGACTCTCCGACTTTTCGACACCATTTTTGTAGTACGATTTGTTCTTTGCATCAAAATATGCTTCAGTTTCGGCGATCACCACTTCATTCGCCGAAAATTTCTACCCAGCGAGCATTCTTTTGTGATCTGTGAATAGGAAATAGTCGCTGGGGGAAATAGCTTCAGAATGCGGTGGATGCGGAAGCAATTCGAAGCCCAATTCATGGATTTTTGCCATCGATTTCACTGCCATATGACACGGTGCATTGTCTTGCATTGCGATTTTGTCATTCAAGCGTTCCAATAATGTTAAAAGTCGCTGTTGATTACCGTTCCTTTTTCAAGGTAGTCAAATGAAAATTATTCCATGCACATTCCAAAATGCAGACGCCATAACCTTCCCAATCGACCGTTGACATTTTTTGCACGCTTTGGAGCGGGTTCATCATGCGCAGTCCACACGGCTGACTGTCGATTGGACTTCAGAGCGATGTGATGGAGTCATATTTCATGCATTGTCCAAAAACTCGGGTTCATTACGCTTGAAGATCTTCAAACACTGCTCTGAATCATCAACTCGTCGTTGTGGTTGGTCAAAAGTGAGCTCGCGCGGCACCCACTTTGCACAGAGCTTTCTCATACCCAAATATTCGTGTGAATGATATGATGTATGCGTTCAGTTGATATCTTTAGAGTGTCTGCTTTTCATTCAATTTCGATTTACGATCATTCACAATCATTTTGTGGATTTTGTTTTTGATGTTTTCGTCAGTAACAACCTTTTTCGGGCGTTCACTGTGTTCACCTTCTTCGGTTCTTATTTCACCACGTCAAAACTTAGCATACCAATCCTTGATGGTTGATTTTCCAACGGAAGTGTCTGGAAACTCGTCATCAAGCCAAGTTTTTGCTTCAACTGTATTTTTCCCCTTCGAAAAGCAATATTTTATCAGCACGCGAAATTCATTTTTTCATTCATTTTTTCTCATGATAACAGAAGTCGCTTCCCTCGAAATGCTTTAATTCACAAACTAATGATCCGACAGCTGTCAAGTTTATACACGGGTCTTTAGAAGGTTAGGGCTAAGCAAAATTCATATGGATTTAATTCTAATAGCGCCATCTATGTGTCAGGTCGGAGCCATTTCAATGAAATATCACACCATTTCGGAGATTCTCGAAGATTTATTTTAAAGTTTCTATAAAATCTACAGCTTTTACATCTAACTGAAATTCAGCTTTAATATTTTCTCTCTCTCTCTCGCTCTCTGCCACCCAATGAACACACTTCACACCACCCTTAACGGTAGAACACTGTTGTTGTAATTAAAAAGTTACTAACTAATAGTAGAAAGTAGGCTAAAAGGGAAAACAGCAAAAGCGCTGCAAGTAAAACAAGCAAAAAAAGAGGAGAGAGTTGAGTGGTGGCAAAAAGAGAAGAAGAAGCAAAAAATATAGCAAAAAAAGTGTTTGTTGTGTAAAAAATGTGGTACAACAAAATGTGAGTAGTCGCAACCCAAAAAAAAAGGAAAATTATTAAAAAATTATGGCAAAAGCCAATCGAAGTTATGAGTATAGCCGGATGGCTTTGGAAAAAAGTTACAACCAACAAACAGGAAGAGAAAGTCTACGCTCACGAAACGACATAAAGCCTAGTGGCACAAAAGTGAGGTTATGTGTGGCTTGAATGGGGGGGAATAATAGATATTTTACAAGGACTCGAACACAATATTCAGGCGAAAAGCTATAGACACACGCGACTACAGTTACATTTTACACAAGCAGGCATACATATACTGTTTGCGTATATATATATGCAGCTGGCATGGATAAGGCAGATAGATAGCTGTACATCATGCTCTATATGCATGATTTTATGTCTAAATTTATAATATATATACACACATATAAGCACTTGAGTACGCATAAATATTTTCTACATGTGTATAACTCTGTTTGTGTGTGTGTATGTGTGTGTGTGAGGCAATGCCTTGATTTGCTTTTATGCCTGTTAGCCTGGCTGTAATAAATTGAAAATTGATAACTGGGCGTTGATAAAACACTACCCAAACAAGTCTCTAACGCACTAAAGTGCACTCTCTCGCTCTCTCTCTCTTCACTCCCACTCACTCTGCTGAATTCACTCTACCGCTCACCTCTTTTACCACTTTCACCACACCCAACTGCGGCTGGTTAAGCAAACGTCAATACAGTCGATTGATTGGTAATTGCGCGCACGCTTGTATGTGTGTGTGTGCGTATGGTGGGGTTTAGTAATACATTCACGCACAGGCGAGTGTTGAAAAATATGCATGTCATGCATGCATTGATGAGGTACACACGTGTTTACATGCATTACTGTTTGCGCTACACTCATTAGTTGTGTGTGTTTTTTTGTGTTTAATAGAGGCGCACGCAAGCAAATTGAAGTGCAAACATACAGTTATACACACATAAGCATACATACATATATATATATATATATATATATACGCGGTTTTTAATCAATTTACGCAGACATGCATAATATTTAATTTGAGTGCAAACAGCGAAACACACTCTCACACACACATACGCGCATGGCCTCATTTATATTAAATGAATTAATGTGGGCAATTTATAGCGTTTATTTAGTTTTATAAATTGAAGTAAATAAATTGAAGTATCAAATAAACAAAAATTGATTTATATGCATTTATGTATGTATGTATGTTTATATGGGCGGCAAGTGAAGCGAAGTTATTTCATTTAACTTTATTTAATTTATTTAATTTTATTTCATGCGATAGCCGATAATAAAATATTTGCCATTACGTGTAGCGTAACTGATATTCGATTTTCATTTCACTTTTTGGCAAAATATTTATTATTTTTATGTAATTAAAGTTGACTTTTGGCAATGCGCGTGCTTAATGTGGCATGAATTTGTTTGCGAAAATTTTCAATTACCATTTTGAAATTATAAATGTGAATAAGTTATTAAATTTAAATGGAATAGTGTATTTAAAAAGTAATTTTAAAACAAAAAATATTTTTTTTTTCAAAGAATTTTTTTAAATTAATTTTAAGCCATTTTAGATGAAATTTTGTGTGTGTGCATTCCAACGAGCTCGGGTATAGTTAAGTTTCTAATTCAGTCAGTTGCCAACTGTTTTGTAAAAATTTTTATTTAGTATATAAAGTGATAAATATGCCTATGAACTGTCGTGTGCACGAAAATAATGTAGATTTAAAAATCGCAGAGTTGCCAACTATTCTGAAATATATATTTGCAAAAAGTAAAATAAAATAAGTGTAGTACAACAATATGGGTATCAAGCTGCAGAGATTAAATAAAAGTTTAACGAAAAAATTTGTTTGAGTAGTGTTGCCAATTGTTTAAAAAAATTTGTTATAAAATAATTTATTATAAAAGAATTTATATAGTAAATTATACCTTATACTTTATCACAATACCCACCGTCGTAAAGAGATTTTCAAAGTATAATGGTGGGCAAGCATTTTTAGGAGCGTTGCCACCTCTTTGGAAATTTTAATACTTTTAATTTGCTAACTTAACTAAAATATAAAATCGCGTGTATTAGACTGATGAGAAATTTAAAGACTGGGCTTGATGACGAGTATCTGGACACTGATACAGGAAAATCAAACAATCAAGGATTGGTATGCTAAGTTTAGGCGTGATGAATAGAGCGCTGAAGAAGGTGAACGCAATGGACGCTCGAAAGAGGTTGTTACTGACGAAAACACCAAATAAAAACTAACAAAAAGATTTTTAATGACCGTAAATTGTAATTGAATGAAATAGCAGGCACTCTAAAGGCATCAACTGAGAGTGTACATCATATTATTCACAAATATTTGGGTATGAGAAAGCTCTATGCAAAGTTGGTGCCGCGTGAGCTAATTTTTGTCCAAACACAACGACAATTTGATGATTAGCTGCAGTGTTTCGAGATGTTGAAGCGTAATAAAAATCGACTTTTTGCGTCGATATGTCGCTCCATCACATCACTCCGAAGTCCTGCACAAAATGAAGCCGCTCCAAAGTGAGGAAGAACGCAACAGTCGACTGGCAAGGTTATGGTTATTTTCATTAATTACCTTGAAAAAGGATGGACCATCAATAGCGACTACTACATAACACACCGTGTCACAAGTCAGTGAAATAGATGGCAGAAATACACTAATTGGGCCTCGAATTGCTACCGCATCCATCGTAATCTCTAGATCTGGCCCGCAGCGACTATTTCCTGTTCTCAGATCTCAACAGAATGCTCGCTGGGAAAAAAAAATTTCGTCGAAGAAAGAGGCGATCGCTGAAACTGAGGCCTATTTTGAATCAAAGGTCAAAACGTGCAAAAATGGTATCGAATAGTTGTAGAGTCACTATAATCAGTGTATCACCCTTGAGGTGAACTATGTTGAATAAAAAATAGAACTTTTGTCAAAAAATATTTTTTATTTTATGTATTTTTTAGTATTGCTAAGATATCCATTTTTTTCAAATTCTACAATAATATAATTAAGTTTAGTGTTTCTAAAAATATTGATATCATAATTAAACAGTTTAAATATTAATTAAAAATAATTTTTTTTTACTTTTATCAACATGCTTTGAATATTTTCAATACCAATTTGTATTATAAAACATTTTTGAGCATTTTACTATTTCATATTAAATTGCTTTCAATAAAATTTTGCTTATTAGACCTTGCATTTTTTAATATTCGTTTTATTTTCATTATTTTTCTATTAAATTTCAGTTTAAATTTTTTTTTCGTTTCCACTAAAAGTGCTTGTAAGCAGCGGAGATTATATTTCAAGCATATTTATGTAAAAGGTTTGTTGTAGTAATTGAAAATAAAGTAAATTGTTTTTTTGTTTGTTTTCCACAGTTTCCATTTTGCTGCATAAAAATATGGAAAACATTTTGTTAAAAAAAAAAAAAATTTCACATATTTTTGTATGCGAAACAGTCTGTTTGTTTAATTAAATTAATGTCGTTGTAGTAGTTAAACATATTTACATAAGAAATTTCAGCTAAATTTGTTTGTCTGCTGAAAATTAGTTTTTGCTTCAGTTAAATATAGTAAAATGAACTTCATAAAATATTTATTAATAAAAGTAGAAAACAACAAATTAAATATTTTTAGTTTCAATAAAAATTCATAGAAGTTAAAAACAAAGTTTTTCTCAACCCATTTGAGAAGTGCATTCATTCCTCAGCTGATTGCTGAAAGAATTTCGCCGAGAGTAGAGTGAGATGCCTCTAGTATACAAAAAAGGGCATAGTGCTTCGCACGAAATATGTACGTATGTATATGTACACTCATACACTCCATTAAATTGACAAATGCAACAGTTGTGTATGAAAAGAGTTTAATTAAAAAATATGAAAAATATGAGAAAAATTCAATTAAAAAACATGAAAAGAATTTAATAAACAAAATTGAATTAAGCGTTTTCCAAACAAATTTCCAGTAATATCATTTTGGTTTAGTTAGAAAGTTAATAATTAATTGTATACATAAACTAGTTGAGAATTACATATCCAAGCCTTGTCTGTAAATTATAATGTAACACAGTTCACAGACGTCGCCTAAAAGTATGTTAGTGTTAAGCCGTGCGCTCACCTGTTTAGCAAAGCAACTTATGGACTGTGTATGTGCATGCAGACAGCAACGGTTGTAGAATAGTTAAATTGTTTATCATTTAATTTATAGTTCGTTGAATTTCACTTAAAAAATGCCAAAAATTGGCAATTTATTTATTGAAAAACTAAAACAGACGCTCGACTGAATATTATTTCAATTACTTTTAATATCTGTAAATTTTATTTAAATTCATTTAATAAAATATTTATTTATATCTGCTAATTAATAGTTTCATACTTTTTGATTTGATTTTTTTTGTGTAAAAATAAGTGCATAAATTTTTGACATTATTTTTACTTTCATAATTTAGTTCAAAAGGGTGATTCATTTCGAGGTCCCCTATTTATTTAAAAAAAAAAAAAAAAAAAAAAAAAACAGAAAATTCTAATTCAATGTGATATTTTTATTATCATTCGAAAGAACATTCGTTGGCATTTATTTTTTTTGAAGATTATCTCTTTCAAATGTTGGCCGCGGCTACGTACCAGATGGTCCATCTGCTCAGTCCAATTTTCGATGACACGCTCGAGCACTGGGGAAAGGCACGCTTGATGTTTTGCTCCAAGACCTCCTGAAACGAAGCGGGATTGGCCGCCTAGACTATTATAGACTTTACATATCCACACTGGAAAAAGTCTAACGGTGTGACATCACATGACCTTGGTGGCCAATCGACCGGCTCAAAACGTGAAATTATCTACCCACCGAAGTGTTCCCTCAATGAATCCATTGATTGTTGCGATGTGTGGGAAGAGGCGTCGTGGAGTTGTTGAAACCAAATGTCGCGGAGATCATGAGCTTTAATTTCAGGCTTCAAATAGTCGGCTATCATGGCGCGGCAACGGTCGCCATTGACGGTTACGTTTTCACCGGTATCATTTTTGAAGAAATATGCACCGATGATTCCACCGGCCCATAAGCCACACCAAACCGTTGCTTTTTTGGGATGAAATGGCAGCTCTTGTATCTTTTCAGGTTGATCTTCGTCCCAAATGCGGCAAGTTTGCTTGTTTACATACCAATTGAACCAGAATTGGGCCTCATAGCTGAAAAAAATTTGGCTCGGAAACGTCGGATCTTCTTGGAACTTGAGAAGGTCGAGCGGATTCAGTTCTTGCACTGTATTTTGTACGCTTTTAATTTAAGACCTCGACGTAAAATGCGCCAAGTCATTCCATACGTCAGTCCGAGTTGCTGCGAATGGCGCCGAATCGGCTCTCCATGGTCTTCCTGTACACTCAGATACGACCACTATTTTTTGTTCACTGCGTGCTGGACGTGGTCGATTCGGTCTCGAATATTATCCAATAATAAAGGCTGGGTCTTAGGATGGCTAATGGTGTTGCGCTTAGTACGCTCAGTGGGCCGATTATGTTGACCATAAGTAAGTAATAAGTAATTCGTCGTTGAATGATTTGTAAACGTTGTTCATGCGTTCAGGTCTTTCCACGATGAAATGCCAAAAAGTACTGAACAAAAGTAATATGACATCTTGACACGACTCTTGCGTGATCTACCAAAAGAAGGCGATTGAAAAAAGTACCCCTACTTGGATCATCCTTTATATATATTTATATACACAAGTGCGGGGTTTCATCAATCGCCATGTTGTTAGATATGTTTTTTTAGAATTTTTAATTACTCTTTTTTTTATATAAAACACTTTGTTGTAATTACAGTTTTGTGTTATTGTTTTTGATTAAATTAATTAGGTTTTGGCTTTCACATTTAACCCCTTGATTGATTCTAATGGCTAATTATATAAATTGCTATATACAAAGATTTTTTATTTGAATATTCATTTAATTGGAATTTAATTTTGATTGATATTTTGAACAAAAAAAAAAAAAAAAAAATATAGGAATGCGGGGATATTTTTTGTGGAAATAAAATTTTTTTCCACGAAAATTAAAATTAATCTGAGTGAGAAAATTAAATTTTTTTCCATTACAATCGGGAGCATGAAATATTAAATATATTTGTAAGACTAAGGGAATATGTCCTGCCACACAGCTCTGCTCTGCTCTGGAATTCATTATCCATTTCAATGTAATTAAAAATATATATTTTTTATTCAAATTGAGTTAATGAGAGATCTCTGCATAAAAAAATTTTTGAGACCTAAAAAATGGTTTACATAAATTTTTTCCGCTAGGTGACGCCTATGTTCAAGAAAACTTAGAAAGAGCTGTATACAAGCTAGGAAGTCCAGAATTTAATTATCAACCGAGTTATAAGTTATTAACTGAATTAGTGTGCAGTTAGATATTCTTCTAATACGCTAGATGGCACACGAGTCGCTATATGCAAAAGATTCTCTATTAAATTTTTATGATATTGATATTGAAAAGGAATATTACAACAGAGATTAAAAATTCTATAATAAATAAAAACGAATAACTAAGTAGCTAGAGTGAAGAAACTACAAATCTCTAAGATTTCAAGCCATTGCCAGTCTATTGTGGACAGCGAAATAGTTGATAATATTGCCAAAAGTGCCACTCCTATGCCACGTGAGAGCTCAACTCATGTGGCTGCCGGCGGGTAGTGGTCAGTATAATTAGGCCTTTGGGCTCATTTCTTTTTCAGATTTTTAATGCTTGCGGTAGTAGTTATCTCAGCGAGGTATTGCGTGGTGCTAAGAGCTGAAAAGTGACAGAGGCAGTGTTCGAGAGATGTGGATAGAGATATAACCGCATCTCGTGCAGAGTTTGTTTAAGTTCCCGCCAGCTCGTCCAATCTGTCCAATCGTTCTTCTTAACTGCATTGAAGCTCGCTGATGACAAGTACTAGCAGAATGTTCAAAAAAGCTTCTACTGTCCTCGTTTGAGTGGAAGAAAGAGCTCACGTTTTAGGAACAGCTGCGGCCAGTTAAAATCTATCCATTTTGCTCCTAAAGGTGATTATTTGTAGCGTCGTCATGCAAACGATAGCTGGCAGTGTATATCCAGTGAACAAAATATGGTTTTGAGCCGTCTTTTGGCTCCAGTTAAGTTTGCTAACCAAGATTTTCGTAGTATATAACCACTGTAGATTGAGTGATCTCCTCCATTTTCTTGGGGGAGCTCTAAACCGAAGTGGTTTGTTCTTGTGGTGAACCATTCTGGTAATATTTCTCTTTTAGCTGGGTTGATGTCCACCACACATCTTACCATCTTCTTTATACCATTTTTCTACCAAGTGCAGTGGATTTCGAAGTAGATCACTTATAGTCTGCGGGTGTTTCACCGCCGCTTTCTCGTGAGTGTAAGCTAACACACCACGTGAAGGCAGCACAACTGTGGGGTGAGAACTTCTCAATGCGTGGAGTGTACCTTATGGTCTATCTTGTAGCTGACGCGCTGTCTAGCAATGATTATTCTGTTCTTGCAGAAAAATTCCCCAAATTGGTATTCGGGGAATATTGCGGGAGTGACAGTCCTTGGTCGTATAAAAATTCGGGTCGTTCCGGTATAAATACCCGACTGCCTCGGGAACTATTGGATTTTAGTCGCCTCCTACTACAGGCATGCCTTACCGCGTTTAAATTCTTGAGCCCCTAACCGAGAGGGGGGGGGGGATTATTCTGCCCTTCAGGATGAACTCCACTGGTGACTGAGCCAGTACTGAAAATACCGAAGATCCTGAAGACTTTATATATATAATGAAATTGAAAGAGACAGACATAATTGGAAGAAGGATGATAACGAGTTGGAATGGCTTCACGACTTGTAAGACTGCCAAGTTCTTACAGATAGAGAAATAACATAAAGTCACAACTTTGCTCCCTTGATATAGAAGGGCCTTTAGAACAGATTTAGACCCAATGACAGGTCACATGCTACTGAGGTAATGTGCCTAAAAAAAAAATTTACTAACAGGGTTAGACGTAGAGAGGTGACAAGAATGCATTAGACAGACGCTAGAACATATTCTCTGTATCTGTCCAACCTCATAAGCAGATCATCCAGGCTGTGCGTAGTTCAAAGAAATACAAAGAAATAAAATTCGTCTCTCGAAGCTCATGTTATCAAGGCACTTTTCAGCTGCGCAAACAGCTTAGTTGATGTCCTATATGCCAATTTCTTCTTCTTGCTTAATGACGCAGACACCGCTAACGCGATTACAGTCATTTCTGCATTCTTTTCGCTCTTTGGAGCCATTTGGAAACGGCAATTGCAGTCAGATTGCATCTTAATCTTTGTCATCTCTCTCTTGACCCAGCGGGTACTGCAACGAAGATGTATGACATTACCTAGCCAGAGTAGCCGCTTTCTTTATATTCGCTGAACTACGTCAATGTCGTCGAAAACTCGTACAGCTCATTGTTCAATCGGCTGCGGTATTCACCGTTGCTAATTCGCATAAACCTTGGGCAAACCCTTTTTTTAGAAAACTACTAACGCTGACTCTTCGGATGTCGACATCGTCCATGCCTTCACACAACATACCAGGACGAGAATGTTGAGCGACTTGTAGAGTTTGGGTTTGGTACGTCGAAAGATGACTTTACTCAGTCCAAAGTAGCGCAAAGTAGCAGGCAAGAGAGAATTTGCGCTGGACTTCCAGGCTGACAGTGTTCTGGGTATTAATGCTGGCTCGAAGATAGATGAAACTATCTACCACTTCGAAGTTATGACTGTGGTTTGTAGATTTTGGCGGTTCGAAGTCACACTAATAAGGTCCAATCAGTTTGTTGACGGCGGGCTTTAATCTTTCACATAATACGCTGGCCTCTACATAACCTCAAATTAGATTGAACCTCCACCTGGCAACAGTAAAGCGCATTTTTTACAAGAAAATTAATGTAGCTTAGTGAACACACCCTGTATAACGGTTTTATATTACTTAATGTTTACTAAAAAAATAATTTTTTTTACAACTAATTTTTGTTCATAAACGCTCGTTGCAGTGGCGTAAAAAACCTAGGGCTAAATATAGAAAAATTCTACACGCGTCTGTTTGTCTGTTTGTACTGGGGTCAGTGTCAGCAGTGACCGACCCTTTTCGTAGCACTAATGTACTAACAAATGTGTGAAATACGATATGGATATCATAACGGCAAACATTTGTTTAACATTAATGTATACAAAACACAAACAAAGCAGGAAAAAAAACAGCACTCGCTTGCCCTTCTGAGGGTGATCGCACTGAGCTATTGTGGTGTAATAGTGTGTGGGGAGAGTAGAATGAGGGTGGGTGGTGGTGGCGCAAAACTTTTTACAATGTAATATGAGCATTTTGTATACGAGCGCGCAGAAACAGTTATGTATGTATGTACGTTTGAGTATATGCGAGTATGTGAAAGGCAAACAGCAAGTACTCATCCGTTCATTTTGTGGATTTTTTTTTGCCATCCTTCTGGTCAATTCAATTGTCCTTTGTGCCAACTTTGTGCCACTTTCGCACAAAAGACGCTTACAATATAGACACAAGTGAAAAAGCGTATTCATGTATATATGTCTGTGTTGTTGCCACAGCTTGTTGAGTTATTACAGAAAAGAACTTGGCGGTTTGCTGGGTGTTCGATTTATTTGTTTCGCTTCGCTGAAGTTCAATAAGGACAATATTGCGGAGCGTGTTTGTGTGTTATTGTTCTTGTTGTTATTTTTTTCTTTTCTTTTTTTTTGTGCGAAAAGTGAATTTATGTGTCTGTATTGTTAGTCGCTTAATTTTATTATTTTTTTATTATTATTTTTGCTTGCTTTTTTTCTTCTACTTCATTTTATTGGTTATTGCTAACCGATTGTTTCCAATTTAGTTCTGCCTTAGGCTTTCTTTTTCTACATTTTATTATATTCTTTTTTGTTGTTGTCAGATATAAACATGATGATTTTTGCAATTATTTGCTCATAAAATTTATTTTCTCGTTGTAAATGAGGAGTTTTTCATACTTCTTGTGAGATTTCAAATACCAAAGAGTTGCCAACTGTATGCATATTTTGCATAAAAAATTAATGAGGTGTAGAAAGAATAAGCAATACAGGCATATAAAGCTACATTGGAAGTCTTACAATTTTTTTTCTTGAGTAGGGTTGCCACTTTATTGAAAATTTATATTAAAAAATTAAAATTTATTTAAAAATTTTAAAGTTATATCGAAAAGTCTTGTCAGGGGTATGAGAAAAAAAGAAAACATTTAAAAAGGCTTGCAAAAAAATTAAAAATATATATTAAAAAAATGTAAATCTTTAAAAAAGTTCAAAAGAAAAACACTTTTTCAAAAATATGGAAAATTTCATTAAAATGAATTTTTTTTCAATAATTTTTAGAAATTTCGTGGTTGAGTGGTATGTTTTTTTTTAATTTTTCTCAAAGATTTTTTTTGTTAAGGGTTGGCGGCAGTATACAAATTTTTTATTTATAAAAATGTAACTATAGAAATACTCGAATGCGTTTATACAATGCTGAGTTTAAATTATAATAAAATTAAAGAAAAATTTAGTAAATATTTTCTTACAACTTACAGTTGAATTTCATTTTCCAGGGTTGCCAACCTTGCACAACACTGTTTTTTATTAATTTAAAGTAAGAAAATTTTCTGGAATGTGGAAATATGGTTGCCAGACTATAAGATTGCATTAAAATAAGTTTAAATCATTTTTTTTTAAATATTCTTTCTTTTTTGGCAAGAGTTGCCAGCTTTTTTCAACATTTTATTTTTCATTTTTTAAAGCAACAAACTTTATGATATGCTAAAAAATTAGAAAAAAAAAAAAAAATAAATAAAAATTAAAAAGATTATTTTTTAATATTTACTGAGTAGAGTTGCCACTAGTTTGTAATTTTTGAGCTGAAAAAGCAGAAATTAAAGTGATATTCTACAATATGACTAGTTTTATAGTGATAATATTTAAGAAACTTAGTAATTGAGCTTCTTTTCGGTAAGGGTTGCCAACTGTGTAAACATTTGATTATATTAAAGTACTTTCATTTATGAAATGTTATATTTTGAGCTATAAGCTTATATTAAAGCAAAGGTTGAAGTAAATTTAGTAAACACTTTCTACACACAGTGCATTTTTTAGAGTTGCCAGCAATGTATAATACTTTTTTAATTCTAAATAAATAAAATTTTTATAAATTATTGTAATATGATTATCAAACGATGAGATAATATACCAACCATATCAAAAATATTGCTAAAATATAAAATTTCAAAGTTAAGTTTGTTTACAAGGGTTGCCAGCACATTTCTTCATTAAACTAAAGCGACAACATTTTTTAAATGTGAAAATATGCTTATGAAATCATGCGATTAAAATAATAATCATTAAAAAAAATGTGGGTATATTTTTTTGAGTAGAGTTGCCACTAGTTTGAAATTTGGTGCTGCAAAAATTTTAAGCTACAGAGAAATTTGACAATATGAGTATAAACAAAAACTGCATACATTTAAGAAAACTTGCCACTAAAAATTATACTTTTAGCTAGAGTTGCCAACAGTGTAGAGTTTTTGATTAAATTAAAGTTCAAGTGATGAAATGCAAGAATAAGAAAATCATGCTATGATATTTTATTCAAATAGGTGTAATTCAATATTTATTAATTTTTTATGCGTAGGATTGCCACTTATGTAACAATTTGAGCTAAAAAACAGAGTTACAGTAAAATCCTATAATGTAGGTATTAAACAGAAAATATTCATGAAAACTTGTCGCGGAAAGTTTTAATTTGGCAAGCGTTGCCCGCAGTGAAAAATTAAATTAATTTTTATTAAAAAAATTTGATCAAGTATGGCAATATGTTTATAAAATGAAAGGTTTACGCAACTAAAGTTTAAAATACCATTTTTTTTTGAATGAAATCACAGATCAGGATTAAAACTTTACTTTGTTTTTGAATTCTGCTCACTCTCCAACTTGTTATGTGCTAAATATTAATTTGCTAATTCAGCACCGTTAGTCATCCAGACTAGCTGAGTGGCGCATATTTATGAATACCTACAAATGCTCGCTACAAATTTAACGTTAACTTAATGCCACGCAGCAAACATAAATTTTATTCTAACTTTAAGTGAAAAAAATTTGCTAATATATATAAACATACGTACATATGTGCATATGTACATATATATATTACCTATATGCATATATTATAATAATTTTGCCTATATAATCCCTTTTATGGCCGCCGGAAGAGAGAAAAGTTTACATAACACCACCATAAAATAAACAGAGAGCGAAACTGCAAGTTTGCAAGAGATATATATGTATGTATGTACTTATAAATAACTACAGTGTGGAGCAAAAGTTTGTCGTTTTTGAATATTAACAAGGTTTTTACAGATAAATTTTGTTTGTTATAAGAAAAAAACAATTAAATAATTAGTTGTAGTTTTAAAAAACAAAAAAATAAAAAATTTAAAAAAGAAAAAAATTTGAGAAAACAACTTAGGAAAATATAAAAAAAATATAAAAAAAAAATAAAAAAAATTTCATAAATATATTCATTAAAACGAACTAATTTTGTATTTAAAAAAAATTTTGTTTTTTATTTCGAGAAAATTTTTGAGAAAATATTTGAAAAAAAAATAATAATTTTTTTAAAATAAATTTCAATAAATCCATCAAAATAAGAACTTTATGTTAAAGTAGTAGGTAATATGGACAACATTTTTCATAATAAATTACAAAAAAGTGTTTAGAACACAAAAAAAAAATATTAAAGTTTTCACTAAAATAAACTTTTTTGCAATCAGTTTTAGAAAATTCGTGGTTAAGTGATACTTTTTTTTTAAATTTTTTCGCAAAAATTATTAAAACTAATAACATAAATTGTAAAACTATAAAAAAAAATTCAAAAAATAATTAATACAAATTTTATTTAAAAATATTAAAAATTCAAAAAAATTAACTTTTTTGCAATAACTTTTAGAAAATTTAACCACAAATGTTAAAAATATTAAAATAAATTATAAGACTATAAAAAACAAAAAATTAGTAACAATTTTGCTTAAAAACATGAACATTTTCAATGAAATAAACTTTTTTGCAATAAATTTTTGGAAATTTCGTTCATTGAAATAAACTTTTTACAATAATTTTTTGTAATTTAGTGACTGAATGGTACTTTTTTAAAATTTTTTTACAAAAATTAACAAAAGGAATAAATTGTTAAACTATCAAAAAATTCAAAAAAGTAAATAAATAAAAATTTTATTGAAAAATATGAAAAAGTTTAATAAATAAACTGTTATTCAATAACTTTTAGAAGTTTCATTGTTAAGGTGTTACTTTTTTAAATTTTTCAAAGAAAAATGGAAAAAATTTAAATAATTTATAAAACAACAAAATAATTCAAAAAAGGATTTAAGAAAAATTTTATATGAAAATATGAAAAAATTTGAATGAAATAAACTTTTTACAATAATTTGGAGAAATGTCATAATGAAAAATGAGGAAAAAACTGAAATAAATTTTAAAACTATATAAAAAATTATAAAAAAGTAATTAATAAAAATTTAATTGAAAATATGTAAAAATTTCAACAAAACAATTTTCTTTTTGCAATAATTTTTAGATATTTCGTTCAATGAAATAAACTTTTTTTCAATAATTTTTAGAAATTTCGTGGTTGAGCGGTACTTTCTTTTTTAAATTTTTCGCAAAAATATTCAAAAAAATAAAAAAGATTAAAAAATTATAAAACTATAAAAATATTTAAAAAAAGTTAATAAAAAAATTAACGAAAAATATCAAAAAAATAACATTTTTTCAATAAATTTTAGAACATCGTAGTTTTCACAAAAATATTTAAGAAAAATTATATAAATTATAAATCTCTAAAAATAGTCCAAAAAAAAAGAAAAAACAATTAACTAAAATTTTGTTTAATTATTGTTTCATTTCAATAAAAAAAATTGTATAAAATAATTTTTTGAAATTTTGTGGTTACTTTAAGTAGAATAATGAGAATTTAATGCACTTTTTCTTGTAGTTTTTGACTTTCTTATATTTTTGTTTACATTTTTTGTACTTTTTTTTTTTCTTATATAATGAGTGTCATTCATAGCAATATTGATCAAAATTTAAATTTTTTTAATGCAAATTATCTTGTAAATTTCCCTACAAATCATCTTTAATTACGATATGAAAAAAATAAACGAGAACTGAAAAATATTTTTATTTGTCAAAAATAAATCAGAAAATTACAAATATAAAATTTGAACTTTTTCTGAATTTACTTAATGCACTTACTGTACTCTTAGTAGAATAATGGAAAATTTATTGTATCAGAAGCATAGCCTTTTGTCTTTGATGTCTTTTATTTAGATATTTATATATATTTTTCTATTAGTACGTACACAACCGCTGGACATTTTAACTTTTTTAAATAATTATTTTTGGAATTTTTCTAAAACATTGTATTTATGATGATGAAAAGATGAAAAAAAAATTCTGAAAAGCTAATGTATAAGTCATTTGTAATTCTTTTCAATTTTTTAATTTTTTAAATTGTTACAATTTAATTTTTATTTTGAACTGAAATTTTTTTTAAATTTTTTAAAACTTTTGATGAGAATGAATAACAAAATTTGAGTTTTGAAAAAAAAAAGAGTGAAATGTAAGCTCAAAATCTTTTAAATAGTTAATGGGTATGAATAAACACACATTTTGCGCCTCACTGTACTGTACTCACGCACACACATTATATGCATGCATGTGTGTATGTATGGCCATGCCTGCCGGCTTTCATAAAATTTCGTGTATGTGCCGCTTGTGCTTTGACTTTTATGTTAAGGATTAATTTCCGTTTTATTTATTTGCGATTTAAGCGCAAAAATTTCATATTTATGAGCGCACAAAATAAAATACAAACACACACACACATACACAAACACTCACATATGGATATGGTATGGCAAGCGAAAAGGGTCAGTTATTAGTACGACTATGTGCATTATGTATGTATGCATGTGTGTTTTGCTTTAGTCAAGGCCAAACAAGTGCATATTTTAATGCCAATTATTTATGTGGCGGGATACACAGGGATACATACTTATATGCAAATACCCGTATGTATGTATGTACAAGTATGTTAATAACTAAAATAAAAAACCGTTATATAAATTTCATATGAGCCATAAATTTTTACTACGGAATTTTTTTTCGGACTGAAATTTGAGTTCGTAAATCGCCTTTCCCTTTCGTCAGCGTTTAAATTAATTATCTTTACATCAGCTCACACCCAACAAAGTAGAAAAAAATAAATAAATTAAATATTATGCCGAAACGTTGTGTTCTAGCAAATATTGTGTCCTGCTGCTCTCTCCGCTCTTTCCAAGTTGTTGCTGCTGATTTACATTTTTGTCCACTTTTTGATATCCCTTTTCACTAACGTTTCTCGTGCTTGGCTTTGCAGTTTCACAAAGTTGGATTTTAATGTCACTTTTACCCCTTAAAAAACAAAAACTAATCCGATGGATCACTTTCATTCAACGTAAAATACATAGCTTTGCGAATATCTACATATGTGTTTGTATTGTCCCATAATCGTCGTTTATTTTCTTAATTAAATTTTTATTAACTTATGTCATGTACTATGATATGATATAATATGGCTATATATGTATGCACGAGTATGAGAGAAGGTCAGCACATTACCGTAATTATTAGGTAAATATGTTTGCAGTTATTAAATATTGTGGAATTAAATTAAATTACATACAGAAATTATTAAAAAATATATAAATTTATTTAAAAATAATTATGAAATTCTGAAGAAAGCTTGAGAGAATTCCTTAGGCCTTAGACTATTCCAGCTCACTTAGATTTGGTGGGTTCTCATTTTAGAAAAAATAAGCTTTAACAAACTTGATTTTGTGAACACAAGAAGATATTGGATCTAACAACCCATCCATTTTGAGATTCCCTACCTTTTTAAAGAAAAAAACATAGAAAATTAAAATTTATTGGGTATTGTTTATTATAACTCGAAAGAACATTCATTGGCATTTATTATTTTGAAGATTATCCCCTTCAAATGTTAGCCGCGACTACGTCTCAGATGGTCCATCCGTTGAGTTCAATTTTCGATAACACGTTTGAGCATTTCGACTGGTAACTGGCGAATGACACGCGTGATGTTTTGTTCCAAAGGCATGAATCGAAGCAGGATTGTCCGCATAGACTACACTTTACATATCCCCACATGAAGAGGTCTAACGGTGTGATATCACATGATCTTGATGGCCAATCGATCGGATCAAAACGTGAAATTATCTGTTCTCTAAATAAATGCGTTGATTGATGCGATGTGTGGGAAGTGACGCCGTGGCGTTGTTGAAACCAAATGTCGCGGAGACCACGAGCTTCAATTTCAGGCATCAAATAGTCGATTATCAATCATGGCGCGATAACGGTCGCCATTGACGTTTACGTTCTCACCGGCATCATTTTTGAAGAAATATGGGCCGATGATTTCACCGGCCCACAAATCACACCAAACCGCTGTTTTTCTGGATGAAATGGCAACTCTGGAATCTATTTAGGTTGCTCTTTGTCACAAATGCGGCAATTTTGCTTGCTTACATACCAATTGAGCCAGAAATGGGCGATGGGCGTCATCGCTGAACAAAATTTGGCTCGAAAACGTGGGATCCTCTTGAAATTTTTCAAGAGCCCATAGAGCGAAACGATGTCGCGTGGGAAGGTCGAGCGCCTTCAGTTCTTGCACAAGCTATATTTTGTACGCTTTCAATTTAAGATCTCTACGTAAAATGCACCAAGTCTTTCCATACGTCCTTCCGAGTTGCTGCGAACCGCTCCGAATCGACTCTCCGCAGTATTCGTGTGCGCTCTCAGCTATGGCCGCTATATTTTCTTCACTACGTGCTGGACCTGGTCTATTCGGTCGAATATTATCCAATAATGAATTCTGGGTCTCACGATGAGTGATGGTGTTGCGAATATTACGCTCATTAGGCCGATTATGTTTACCATAAGTTGAGCGCCCGAAACACATTCTTTACAGATCGTGAAGTTTCGTTATAAAGTTGAAAGTTTAATAGTTTGTAAACGTTGTTCAGGCGTTAAGTCTTTCCATGATGAAATGCCAAACAATACTGAACACAAATAATATGACAGCTTGACACGTCTCACGCGTGATCTGCCAAAAAAGAGCTATTGAAAAAAGTAGCTCTACTTGGATCACCCTTTATGTGCGTATTTTGCGTTTGTCAACTGATTTAATCTAAATGCTCCATTAGTGACATTTATCATACAGAAAATTGGCAACAATGCGATTGCAAAAAAAGTTCCCGGACTAACATTATAAAAAAAGAGCAAAAAAATAAAAATATTTTATATTTTTCTGCACCAAAAACAAATGAAAGTCCCTTATTTGTAGTCAATATACTGAAAATTGGCAACAGTGTGTTTATGAGAAGATATCTTAGAAATATTATGAAAAGAGTGCTCAATGATTATTGCAAAGATGAAAATATTTTCTATTTTCTTGTACTAAAATTAAAAAAAAATTAAAGTTTCTCACTTCTATACAATACACCGAAAATTGGCAACGGCGCGATTTCTGAAAGAACACATCTGCGGAATATATTAAGCAAATGGCTATGGCATGGAAACAAGAAGCGAAAGTTTGCTAATTTTTTGTGCTAAAGAAACATAATACTCTTAAGCAAAGCGAGAAAATATGCAACAGTGTATGCTTCCAAAAAGGATGCTGCAAATTACGTTGCCTTATATACAAGTTCAAGGCTAATAGGCTTCAAAAAATATTCTATTCACTAGTATGTTTGATATTAAAATTTCTATTACTGTTATTTAACACAGTTAAAATTGGCAACAATGTGGTTGCGAAAAGAAGATTAATGAGAAGAATTATGAAAAATGTGCTAAAAACTTATAGTAAAATGGAAGAAGTTTTCCATTTTTTGCACTAAAAGTTAATGCAGAGCTAAAGTCAATTAGTTTTATTAAAGAAAGGGAAAATTGGCAACAGCGTATCTTCGAATATAGAAGATGAATGAAAATGTGTTTATGGAGCTTTAGGGGTTAAATAAAGGTTAAATTTTTCCAATTTTTTGTCCCTTACATACATATTTGTGTCATTATTACTAAATAATAAAAGAAAATTGGCAACAGTGTAGTTGTAAAAGAAGACTTCGTCTAATTTTATGAAAAGAGCGATAAACAATGAAAGTAAAAAAGAAAGATTGCTTCATTTTCTTGCATTTCGAATAAATAAAATTCAAAAATCTTTTAACGATACATAAAAAGAGAAAATTGGCAACTGTGCGGTTGTAAAAGAAGACTCTGTCTAATTTTGTGAAAAGAGCGCTTAAGAATGAAAGTAAAAAAGAAAGATTGCTTCATTTTCTTGCATTTCGAATAAATAAAATTCAAAAATCTTTTAACGATACATAAAAAGAGAAAATTGGCAACTGTGCGGTTGTAAAAGAAGACTCTGTCTAATTTTGTGGAAAAGGCGCTAAACAATGAAAGTAAAAGAGACAGATTTCTACATTTTCCTGCATTTAAAATAAATAAAATTCAAAAGCCTTTTAACCATATTTAAAATAGAGAAAATTGGCAACAGCGCAATATCAAAAAACCAAAAAGAGAGGCCTTAAAGGGAGGTCTAAGGTGAAAGCTTTGCATATTATTAGCTGCTACGATTAATATTATTAATATGTAAAATATAAAAACGCATAACTACTATTCAATACAAAGAAAATTGGCAACAGCTTGACTACAAAAAAAAAGAGTGAATTGAGAAGCAGATGTTATAGTAACTGTAAAAGGAAACAATTTTGCAAATATTTAAAACTATTTGAAAGTTTTATACTCTCAGAGAGAAAAAAAATTAGCAACAGTGCAGAGGTGCTAAAATGTGGTTTAAAAGGAGTAATAAATTACAGGTGTAAAAAGGAGCTATTTCTGCACTGTGTGTATTGAAGTCCTACTAGGTGAATGCGTAGCAAAGCGTGCTACAATACGGAGTGGAGCTGACCCCCTATTAACCCATTTAATAAATAATATTGTACAGTCAACTGGAATTCACATAATTATGCACTTATTACTTTTGTACTTAGCGTATAATGCAATGACGCTATTAAATTATAATAAATATTTATGACATTTAACTGATTTAATAATTTGCTTTTGTTTGATCACTTGTCAATTGGCTTTTTTTGCTGTAAAATATCAAATAATTGAGTAACAATAAGGGAAATTAATGGGAAAATGAAATATCAATCCATAATTTTACTTCCTTTATTTTTGATTATTTTTTTAAATATTATATGTTAATATGATAAAATAAAATATTTTAATATGATAAAAAATTAAAACAAATGATTATGGTAAAGTAATATTATTCTTTTTAATATATAAAATTTTAAAATATTTTTTTTTTAAATAAATTTTAAGCATAAATTCCTCTGCTTGACTGTTTTTCGCTACATTCCGACACATATACTCAAGTGTTTGGTCATATTATTTTAAATAACTACACATGCAACCATGCGTGCATATTCTTTTTACATATATATTCATGTGTATTATTATGTATATTAATTTCCATAAATACATAAGTACATAAGCATAAAATGCGCAATAACAATAACGGACAGCTGTGCCATTTGCCATTCGCTTTAGTAAATCAACACTGTTAACCAACATTTTACACGCAGTTAACTGCAGGGTTGCACTGACCTACATTAATGCGATAAATTTGTTGTGCAATAAAGCAACAGTGTATGTGAAAGCACAAAAAAATAATATAAAATTAACAAAATTATAATCATAATACTTTCAGGTAGTTAAAAGTTCTGTGATTTCCCAAAGCACTGTTGCCAATTTTCCTTATGTGGGATGAAAAAATTATAAACTTTTTAATAAACTCAATGCAAAAATATTTTGAACTAGCTTAGTATACATTTTATTTTATTCTTTTTCAAAATGTTTTTGGAAACATCATTTTGTTCATGCACTGTTGCCAATTTTCCTTATATTGAACGGAAATTATAAATTTTTTAATAAACTCAAAGCAAGCATAGTTGAAGCTAGCTTTTTATACATTTTATTTAGTTCTTTCTCATTAAATATTTTGGAAACTTAATTTGGTTCATGCACTGTTGCCAATTTTCCTTATGTTGACCAGAAATTATAAAGTTTCCAATAAACTTAATGCAAGCATAGTTGGAACTAGCTTTTTATAAATTTTAATCAGTTCTTTCTCACTAAATATTTTGGAAACTTCATTTTGTCCCTGCACTGTTGCCAATTTTCTTTGTGTTGAGTGGATTTACGAATTTAACTTGCACGAAAATTTATTTATTTATTTTTATATTGGTTAAAGTTATTACGTCAGCTTTTAGTCTTCTTTTCATACCACTTTGGGTTATTTTTTTTTTTCTTTATACCAACACTGTCGCCAATTTTCCTTCAATTTAATAATATTAATAATGCTTGGAATATCCCGTTCGCAGGACATAAAATGGAGTTATTTTTTTATCAAAAAAAAAAACAAAAAAAAAAACTTTAATTAGCAATTTTCGGAACTGCATTGTTGCCAATTTTCCTACTATTTAATTGTAATAATTAAGTTTGTAATATCATAGGTTCTAATGGCATAAAATGTTTTTTTTATTTCCCATAAAACTCGTGAGTGAACTATCCTGTATGCAACAGCATTTTTCTTTGTAACTGCACTGTTGCCAATTTTCTTTGTGTTGCATAAAATTAATCATTTATATTTTTTTTTAAATTTCCAAGAAAAATAGAACTTTTTCCCCCTTTACTCTTATTGTAAATTCTCTTATTTTCCAAATATTTTCTAGAACTCCTCTACTTGTCACTGCACCGCTGCCAATTTTCTCTCTTTAATATTTGTTGCAAGACTTTCTAGGTAAATTAAATGCTAAAATGCCTACAGTGTAAATAATTTTTGGTCAATATGTGAAAAATATTTTTCGAAAAATTGTTTTGTTATCACAAAAAAAAGTATTTACATATAATAAAATGCTGCCATAATATTGAACATTTTTTTATTATTATTTATTCAATAGTAAGCTTAAAAAAAAGTTTTAGATTTTAACGCTTTACAGCCTTCAATATAATTTACTAAATAAATTGTTTTGAAATGAAAATCTTAAAAGAATAAACAATGAAATGATTTATTTAAAGCTTTTGATTTAAACTAAATTGCCAAAAAAGGACAAACAGTCTTTTCTGTTATTGTACACTAACAACTTTTCAGTAAAAAAGCAATTTAATATTTTTGCTTCGAGCGTTTTATTGGTTTAATTTATGCACAAAAAACCGGAAATCAGCGATTTGTTTAGCAATTTGTAAATTGTTTTTTTTTTACAAAGTTTTAATGTTTGAAATTTATTTGTAATATGAAAAAAATAATTAAAATAATTATTAAAATAAGCTTAAATAAATAAAGTGAAATCGTAAACCAACAATAAAATAAAATAAGTAAATTCAAACAAAATAAAAAAATATTATAAATAAAAGGGGAAAAAACTAAAGTAAAGTAAAAAAAAAAATGAAAAAAAAAATGAATTAAATAAAATGAATTAAAAAAGAAAAAAAAGAGAAAAACTGCTGGTACGATGAGGAATATGGGTGGGGAGAAAGCAAAGCGCCTACCTCGCAACTTTGCGACCGACTACAACACGTGCGGGGTGGGATAGATACCGAGAGCTGAAGAGGGAACCGAGACGCATTTGCGGACGAAAAAAGAAGAAGAGATCGAAATGAGTGAGTATGAATAGCTTGAGAAGCTGGCCGACTAGAGTAATGCTCGAAAATTCTATGAGAAGATGCGGCGACTTACAGAGGGTTTCAAGACCGGAGCAAACTCATGTAGGGACAATGGAGGTAATCTGGTGACAGATGTCCAGAGTAAACCTAGTGTATGGAGGGAACACTTCTTCAACCTGCTCAATGGCAGTGAAAAAGAAAACCCCGGAGATGGCGAACCCGAAGCCCCAATCGATGACGATCGTATAGAAGTGCCATCACCCGACTATGAAGAAGTTCGGATAGCGATTGCCCGTTTAAAAAATAACAACGCGGCGGGAGCCGATGGCTTGCCGTCAGAACTATTCAAATACGGCGGCGAAGAGCTGACAAGGAGCAAGCTTCTTTGCAGAATATGGTCGGCCGAAAGCATGCATGCCTGACGAGTGGAACCTAAGGCTGCTCTGCCAAAACTGCCTAATCCAAAAAGAGGGAGACCCCACGGTCTGCGCCAATTATCGTGGGATAAGTCCTTTATATCGTATATAAGCTCCTATCTATCGTATTGTGTGAGAGACTAAAGGCCATCTAACAACAAACTGATCGGACCTTATCAGTGTGGCTTTAGACCTGGCAAATCCACCATTGACCAGATATTCACCATACGCCAAATCTTGGAGAAGACCCGAGAGAAAATAATCGATACACACCCCATTTTTATCGATTTTAAGGCTGCCTTCGACAGAGCGATAAGGAACTACCTCTACGCCGCTATGTATGAATTTGATATCTCAACAAAACTCATACGGCTATTTAAACTGACCCTGGATAATATCAGAAGCGCAGTCAGAATTGGGAAAGGCCTCTCCGAGCCATTCGATATAAAACGAGGTTTCAGACAGGGTGACTTTTTATAGTGTGATTTCTTCAATTTGATGCTGGAGAAAATAATACGAGCTGCAGAGCTAAATAGACCAGGTACAATCTTCTACAAGAGTGCGCAATTGTTGGCGTATGCCGATGATATTGATATAATTGGTCATAACACCCGCTCCGTAAGTTCTGCGTTCTCCAGATTAGACAAAGAAGCGAAGCGAATGGGTCAGGTAGTGTACGAGGGCAAGACGAAATATCTCCTATCATCAAATAAACAGTCATCGCACTCGCGACTTGGTTCCCACGTCACTGTTGACAGTTACAACTTCGAAGTCGTAGATAATTTCGTCTATCTGGGAACCAGCATTAACAACAACAACAATGTCAACCTTGAAATCCAACGCAGAATCACTCTTGCCTACAGTTGCTACTTGGACTGAGTATGCAATTGAAAAGGAAAGCCTTTTCTCGACGAGCCAAAACCAAACTCTACAAGTCGCTCATCATTCTCGTCCTAATATCTGGTGTAAAAGCCTGGACGATGTCTACATCTGAGGCTTTAGTTTTCGAGAGAAGTTTTGTTGAAGATCTTTGATCCTTTGGGCTTTGGCAACTGTGAATACCGCAAACGATGTAACGATGAGCTGTGCGAGCTATACGACGACATTGACAAAGTTCAGCGGATCAGGAGACGGATGTACGAAAGCGCTCCAGCTTTGCAAGTATTCGATGGAGTACCCGCTGGCGGAAGCAAAGGAGAGGAAGACCTCCACTCCGTTTGAAGGATCAGGTGGAGAGCGATCTGATTTCACTTGGTATTTCTTACTGGCGCCAAATAGCAAAAAAAAAAAAAAGAAACGAGTGGCGCGCTATTGTTGACCAGGCTGTAATCGCGTATGCGGTGCCTACGCGAAAGAAGAAGAAAAAAATAAAACAAATAAAATAAAATAAAATTTATAAAATAAATGAAGAAAAAAAAAATAAAAAATAAAAAAATAAAGTTAAATTAAACAAAATGAAGTAAAGGAAATAGAAATAATTTGAAATAAAATTAACATAATATAAAATAAATAAATAAAAATTTAATGAAATGAAATAGGTAAAATAAAATAAAATAGAATGCAAAAAAAAATTAATTAAAATGAAATAAAATTAAAAAAAAAAAAATATAATAAAAGTAAATAAAATCAAATCAAACAAACTCAGAAAAAAAAAAACTTAATTGAAATAAAATTGGAAATAATACAAAAAGAAAAAATAATATTAAAATCATATATATAAAAAAAAATTTAAAATGGAAAATAAAAATTAATAAAGTAAAATAAAACGAAATACGATAAATAATAAAATAAAATAAATAATATAATAATAAATAATAATAAATAAAATAAAATAAAAAAATTTAATATTTTATAAATACAATAACGAAGATTAAAAAAATATTAAAATAAAATAAAGAAACTTGAAATGTAATAAATTAAATTTAGGAATAATTCAAAAAATCAGCAAAAAGATTTATTTTACATAAATAAGAACTTATATGTATGTAGTTACCTCAACGAAAATTCAGTCGTAAAACTGGAAAAAAAAAAATCAAACGCTTTTCCTTTCAACATAGAATTGTGTCACTCATTTCCATTCACAATCTCACCCATTCATCATTTGCGTCACTAATTCACTTTTCGGTGACGTTTATTTTTGTCACCAACCGCGTGTGTCCTCGTTCACTTCCTCATTTGTGTGGGCGAGTGTGGCTTGAGAGTGTATGCGTGTGATTACAACGCGCATTTACAATTAACTACTAAATTAGTCATTCAAAAATGATTTGCAAATAGGCAGTTAAACAAGAAGAAAAAGTAGAAGAAGAAGAAGAAGCAAAAGTTCATATTTAAGCGCTTCAACGAGTGGCACGCAACTTCTCTCAACACAACGAGTGAGTGCGTTTGAACTATAATTTTGTGTTAATAATTGAGTGAAGCTTAAAGTTCGCTGCCCTTGAAATGTCAAAATCATAGCGTGTTTCGGGTTTGGCGTGCGCGTCAGATTGACATGTCAATGTCATGCCATAATTTCACAGTACATTTTTTATTTAGAATTTTTGGTGGCGCTTAAATATTTAACTAAGTACTCGCATTGTTTCGTTTTGTCATTTCTTGTTGTGAATTCCTGAATAAATAAATAGTTAATATTGCTAATAAAAATTTCATGACAAGTAGCTAATCAGATTTTATAAGCGTGTTGTAATAAATGTCAGGGAAATTCGTTATAATAAAGTGTGGACAATTAAGTGCACGCGATGGCTGAGGAGTACCTGCCTTCTTCGGTAGAGTGGGAGAGAGAGAGAGCGATTTTGGGGTATATATTACTCTTCGGTATGAAACATAAGTCCAGTGATTGCAGTTCCTGTTGGCTTCTAGCTCATTGACGCCAACTTGTCTTACTCCCACCATTTCTCCTTAGGATGGGTAGAGTTCTTAGTGGAAAATAATGTGACTATATGATTAGTGTAATGAATGCATGGTGTGCTCTTGTGAGATTTTGTCTTCAAGAGAATCGATTTGTTAATTTTTTTATAAACTTACAACTATGGCTTCGAGTGGAGTCACTACATTTATTCGCGAAATTGTCTCCAACGTAAATCCATCTAAGTTTGGTAGCCTGATCAGTGAAGATATAACGTGCGGAAAACGAGAGAGGTAATGAGGAGGAGAGCAAGCCTTTACGGCTACCAAAATGGTTCAAGATGGAGTTATTGGCTGGATTTTTTGAGTTATACGCCGCGAGTTTGGTTGTCTTCTATTGAATTTATTCTCAAAATTGTCCAAAATGGTATGCAGAATCATCTAAATAGTCTTTTTTTGACTTTCAACTAATACCACCACAGCTCGAGTTGGAGTTTCGGATTAGACTACTTGAGTTTTTTAGTTTGAAAACTTTAAAAGTAGAGATAGTGTCAACTAGATATTTAATATTTCAAATTTTGTTAGCCTGGACGGAGACAGGATAAGCGTAAGGGTGAAAGGGAGGGAGGGGAATGATTCTATTACCAAAAAATAAACGAACAAAATAATTAATCGGACGGACTCCTCAAGGAGGTATCCTTTTCCCGCATTTATGGGTGATGACGATTCACGGTATACTACTTCAACTCAACGAACGAAGACACCATAGTTTTAATGGTAACAGGATCGTTTCCTTAAACAATCAATGAGATAATGGAAAGAGCTCTATGAAGGTTACACCTACAGCCACGAGCAATGGATGGGGTGTTAACGAAGAGACTTAGTAGAGGAGGAGGATACCATCTTAATCTATACCAACGTGTCCAAAGAGGACTGCGGAGTAGGGACGGGGTTATACTCCAAGAATTTCGAATTCTCTCTCTCTCTCTCTCTCAGTCTACCAAATTCGGCTAGCAGCTTCCTATTGGAAGCACTAGACATAGAGACGGCTTTGGTATACTAAGCGAATACTACGCGAGTATACAGAAAGCAACCCTTTATACTATATAGCCAGACGGCAATGCTGACCTTGTCTCCACCACAAATTATGCTTTGAGCTTTCTGCCAAGTCAACTTCTCTTATCCATTATCTTCCCTGTCACAGGAAACTTTTCAGCAACGAAAAATCAGACCAAGTTGGCCAAGCCAAGAGTCCTACGATCCAGAGAGAGATTTATACACAGAAATAGCTCAGAACAGATGGAAATCTATAACAAAATGTTAATGCTTCGTGATAGCAGATATGACCGGACGGAGCACTGTCCATTCGGAAAGCATGCGCTGAGAGTGGGTCTGCCCTATAACAATATTTGCCGCAGTTGCAAACTAGAAGGGAATAAGAAAACAGTTTTCTACTTTCTTTGTGAATGCCCATCACAAACCCAACATAGAACACAGGGAACCAAGCTTTGAATGACTGTCTACCAAAAGCATAACGGATATAAGTAAAGGGTAATCCAAGTAGAGGTACTTTTTTCCATAGCCTTTTTTTGATAGATCATTCGTGAGTCGTGTCAAGTTTTCTTGTTATTTTTGTTCAGTATTATTTGGGATTACATCCTGGACAGACTTACGCCTAAATAACGCTTACAAATCATTCAACTTTATTACGCGAAAATTCACTTTCTGTAAAGAATGTATTTTGCGCACTTCGCTCAACTTATGGTCAACATAATCGGCCCACTGAGCGTACTATTCACAAAACCATCACCCATCTTGAGACCCAGAATCCACTATTGGATAACATTCGACCGAATAGACCACGTCCAGCATGCAGTGAAGAAAATATAGCGGCCGTAACTGAGAGTGTACACGAAGACCATGGAAAGTCGAGTCGGCGCCATTCGCAGCAACTCAGACTGACGTCGAGTTCTTAAATTGAAAGCGTACAAAATACAGCTTGTGCAAGAACTGAAGCCGCTCGATCTTCCCAAGCGGCATCGCTTCGCTCTATGGGCTCTTTAAAAGTTCCAAGAAGATCCGACGTTTTCGAGCCAAATTTTGTTCAGCGATGAGGCCAATTTCTGGCTCAATGGGTGTCCATACAGGCAAAATTGCCGTATTTGGAACGAAGAGCAACCTGAAGAGATTCAAAACCTGTCATTTCATCTAGAAAAAACAACGGTTTGGTGCGATTTGTAGGCCGATGGAAACATCGGCCCATATTTCTTCAAAAATGATGCCGGTGAGAACGTAACCGTCAATGGCTACCGTTATCGCGCCATGATAACGAAGTATATGCTGTCTGACATTGAAGCTCGTGGTCTCCACGACATTTGGTTTCAACAACACCACGGCGCCATTTCCCACACATCACATCAATCAATGGATTTGTTGAAAGAACACTTTGGTGAGCAGATAATTTCACGTTTTGGGCCGGTCGATTGGCCAACAAGATCATGTGATATCAAACCGTTAGACTTTTTCCTGTATGGATATGTAAAGTCTAAAGTCTAAGCCGACAATCTAGCTTCGATTCAAGCCTTGGCGCCAAACATCACGCGTGTCATTCGCCAGTTACTAGTCGAAATGTTTGCACTAGTCAATTAAAGTTTGACTCAACGGATGGACCAGCTGAGACGTAGCCGAGGCCAATATTTGAAAGAAATAATCTTCAAAGCTAAGAATCCAATTCCGGTAACTTGATGCCTTTCCTTCCAAAAGCATATAAATTCAATATTATTTGAAAACAAAACATTTCTCTTCTCAAATATCTAATGTATACCAAAAAACCTTTAAAATTTCCAACTCCCACACTGAAAAAGAAAATCAATTTTCTCCGAATTTTCCAAAAAAAAAAAGCAAAGCAACAGATATTTGCGATGCGCAAAAAATTGCTTAGCGACTTTCGATATAAATATTGAATTACATTTTAATGACGTAGAAGGAAAGCAGAAAACAAAAAATTGCCAAAAAAAAAAAAGAAATAAAATAAGAAAATAAAAAAAAGAAGGCACAGAAAAACCAAGGCAATGAATTGTATACAGAAAAAAGTTCACAAAATAAATTAATAATAAATGAATGAAAAGCGAAAGTATGGCGAAGAATGACTAAAACTCAGTAGAAAGTGAGCAGCTACGCCTTAGCCTCCACCAGCTCTCCGCGCTCCGATCTCTACGCACAAACAAAATACTCAAACTGACTTCCGCCCATCAAGGTCGCTCGAAATGCGTCGATACTTGCCGCCTGCGTCTTCATCTTTATCTTTGTCATCGTCAACGTCGCAACAAAGCTGCTGTGTAGGGACAACTGACAGGCGCATACATAGATGGTTAGACAGACGTTGATGAATTGCATCGCGTACAAACTACAAATCTCGCGCACAGAGTGCTCTCTGGTGTGTATTTCCATGGAAATTTTGCGCACACCTGACAGGAGAGTAGAAAAAAAGGAACAAAAACAACAAAAACAACTAAAAAAAGGGAAATAAATGAGTAATTGCTGAGACGACAAAGCGAATAGCAAAAGCAATTTGCTGAAATTGACGCGGCTGGTGGAAGAACAAGAACAAGAGGTGCTGAGTGTAGGCGTAGTGAGCTGAAATCCATTCAAATTTCCTAAGCTTTGACGTTTCATTGATTTTTGATAGCAGGAATTTTCAATTTAATTTCACTTTCTTCTTCTTCTGGCTTAAATTAATTTAATTAAAATTGCTGCAGAATAAAATGTTGAAATCTTAAATTGTGAGAGGAGAGCTCCGGAGAAGAGAAATAGACATTTTAAGGGCAGAGCGAGAGAGAGAATGGAAATTATTTTATTCTAGGCAGTTCCTGATGGGATTTTTGGGACTTTCAACTTCCGGGTCGACATATTTTTTTCCTTTTGTGGCCTCTTCCTTGCGAATATGGGAAGTGAAACTCGGTGGAAATTCATTTTTCCTTTGGGAACGGTGATATTGCAATCAGTCAGTCTGCGTGGAAGAAAGTTCTGGAATCAAGTTGATTGTTATTCCCCAAATTCCAAAACTCCAAAACTTAGATTTAAGATAAGTACGTTTCGTTAAAAGTTTTTGATAAAAAAAAAGTTTTTGTGAAAGCTTTGATAAGCTTTTAAAAACTTCATTACATAATTTTAGTTGTCTGTTCAGCTTTGCTTTAAGCTTTTCGTTTCATAAACAGTTTTTCTCTTTCTGGATAGGTAATGTGGATGATATTGTTCTCCGGAGCAGCTTTATTGGGACTTTATTGGAGTTTCATCAAAAGTTTTTGGTCTTCCTAGCAGTTTTATTAGTGGTATTCAATCTTTTGAGCTTAATTAAGACTCTTTATCTACTTCTTCTTTCCAATAGCCTTGTGAATAGGTTTAAGTTTTTTGAGAAGCTTTTTAAGCTTTCTATTCTTTATTTGATCGCCATGAATTCTCTTAGGTTTAGGTTAATTTTAATACCTAAATGGTTTAATTAAGGATCTTATACTTCCGTAGAGCTTTGCTTGGTATAGTTTTAAGGAGCTTTATTTGTTAATTTTAATCGTAGTCGTAAAAGCAGGGTTTTCAGACACTTAACGCCTACTAAAAAGCTCTAAACCTTCCCAAAGTGATTTTAATTGATTTTCTTAGCAACTTCGTCGGCAGCTTTTGGGTTATTCTGGAGCGCTTTTCGTCGTCTTAGCTGTTTTATTATTGATTTCAAGTATACTAAGAATCTTTATTATGCTTGTTTTCTTTGTGAAGAGATTTTAGTTTTTTGAGCAGCTTTCTAAGCTTTTTAGTTTGAGTCCAAACCACCTTATTGGCTTACTCAGATGTTAACGAAGCTTTTTCATTTCTGGGAGCTTTATTTTCTAATTTTAGTCGTCTGAGCAGCTTTGCTTGAAATTTAAAAATTTAGTGGCTTGCTTCTCATCTGAGAAGCTATTAAGCCATTTCCTTACTGAGTAGCTGCTTTGAGAGCTTTTTAGTTGTCAAGTTTTATAAAGAGCTCATTATCATCTCAGTCCCGGTTTCATTAGGTATTTCAAGTCTCTTGTGGAGCTTTACTTAAGATGACTTTTTACTTTATAAATCTTTATCTATACTTGAAAGCTTTTATACGACTTCTTAGTCTACTGTGGCTCTTTTTTAGGAGATTTGGTTTTATAAGTATTTAGCTTTGCTTAAGAACTAAAAGCTTTCTGCGAAGCTTTGATGAACTATACCAGAAAATTTCTGATAAGTTGGCATTCTTTACATAAACGGAAGGAGCTTTCTAGTGAGAATTTTTATCGGGGCTTCATCGGCGTGTTGAGTTTTCTGCGGCGATTTATTGGGAAACTGCTTTTTTGAGATGAGCTTTTTTAGGAAATTTTAGACTTTTTATGTATTTTGTTAAGGGCGAGCTTTAATTGAAAAGTTTCAACGCTGTGAGCTTCTTGAAAAGTTTTGATATGAAGATGCTAATTTGAGTTGAGCCTTTCTGAAGGATTTTTATCTCTATTGAGGTACTTTGCTCAAGGCGAGCTTTCATGTGCGAGCGGTTGAGGTACTTTGTACAAGGCGAGCTTTCACATGAGAAGTTTCAACGGAGCTTTTTAAGCCAATAAGGAGCTATATTATCAGTGTTTAGTGTATTGAGATTTTTGAGAAAATTTAATGGGAATATGCTTTTTTGAGATGAGCTTTTCTGGGAGATCTTAGCTCTTTTGAGGTACTTTTTTAATTTAATATTTATCACTTGTACTTAGTATACTATTTGGATGCTTCGAAAAGCTTTTGTATAAGTTTCAAATTAAGTCCATAAATTTTTTTTGGGTATTTATAAAAAATATATACAAAAATACACATGTGGAAAAAATTAAAGAAAATAAAAATTAACGGCAGCACTGTTAAATAAGAACACACAACTGCTTCGACGCCGGCGTCACATTACTTAAAGCTAATGAGGAAATGTCGCAGTAGACCAGAAAATTGAATTTCTCCGCTGCACGCCAGCAACGACGAATGACACAGTTTGTGAAGGCAGATGAAAGAAGGGTCTTTGTCATAAAACAAATTGAGGACAAAAGAATGATAAAAAAAGAATGTGTGGTGTCTACAAAAACAAAACAAAAGAAGCTGCGTCTGCCGTAGAAAAAGCCAAGAACAACAACCCACACAGCTGTACTCGCCTGCACTTTTTTGAGCTAATTTGAAATAATTTCTGCATTTTTTGTTGTAAAAAATTCGGCACGTGGGTGTCTGTGGGTGCAGACATACATAGATAGCAAAACATTAATTTTCATATGGACCTGCTGGCACTGCTGATATGAGCACTATGCTGGCGACTGGAACTGAAAAAAGCAACAGCAAACATCAGTTCAATCATGTATGAATGAATAATGATGTATAATTTTAATGTTGACGCGCCGTGATGATGTGGGACGCATTGAAGTGATGCGCTTGTGAAGAAGACCTGACAGTTGTGGCAAGCTGAAGAAGAAAATGAAAATAAAAACACAGAGCTTTCGTTTGTTAGCTGCTGGCCAGGCATGTGTGGCCGGGTAGGTGCAGGGGAAAATCCACCGGGTATTTAATTGTAGCACGGCTGGTACTCTGGCATATGTGGGTGTATGTGTCTGTCAGCGCTACCACCACCAGCTGCATAACCTAATTTCACTTCGAGCAAAATACATCATTCAGCGCGGATCTCCCCAAATGTCGTCGCAATAAAAATGCATGCTTTGGATCTAGCAAATCGGCAGTGATTGCTCATTAATTTTCTGAATACAGACACACACGCACACCCTATAAGATGTTACTACATGTCACATTTACCGCTGGTGGCACTCTTTTCCGCTCTCTCCCCCTGTCATTTGTGTGTGTGCGTGTTGTTGTTTCACTTGCTTGTCTTCAGCCTAAATCATTTCTTATGCTATCAAAACAAAAAAACAAAAAACAAAAAAAAAATCTTCCTTTTCCCATAACGGGTGATCCATTTCGAGGCTTCCTTACTTTTTTTTTTAAGAAAAAAACACAAAAAATTCAAATTTAATGGGGAATGTTTATTATCATTCGAAAGAACATTCTTTGGCATTTCTTTTTTGAAGATTACCTCTTTCAAATGTTGGTCGCGACTACTTCTCAGATGGTTCATCCGTTGAGTCCAATTTTCGATGACTCGTTCAAGCATTTCGACTGGTAACTGGCGAATGACACGGGTGATGTTTTGATCCAAGGCCTCCTGAAACGAAGGGAGATTGTCCACATAGACTTTAAACTTTACATATCCCTACAGGAAAAAGTTTAATGGTATGATATCACACGATCTTGGTGGCCAATCGACCGGTCCAATACGTGCATTAACCTGCTCACCGAAGTTTTCTCTCAATAAATCCATTGATTGATGCGATGTGTGGGAAGTGGCGCCGCGGCGTTGTTGAAACCAAATGTTGCGGAGATCGCGAGCTTCAATTTCAGGCATCAAATAATCGGTTATCATGGCGCGATAACGGTCGTCATTGACGGTTACATTCTCACCGGCATCATTTTTGCAGAAATATGGACAGGATCCCTCTCCGGACCACAAACCACACCACACCGTTATTCTTTCTGAATGAAATGTCAGCTCTTGAATATCTTCCTTCTGCTCTTCGTCCCTAATGCGACAATTTTGCTTGTTTACATACCAATTCAGCCAGAAATGGGCCTCATCATTGAACAAAATTTGGCTCGAAAACGTCGGATCTTCTTGGAACTTTTCAAGGACCCATAGAGTGAAGCGATGCCGCTTGGAAAGGTTGGGCGGCTTCAGTTCTTTCACAAGCTGCATTTTGTACGCTTTCAATCTGAAATTTCGGCGTAAATGCGCCAAGTCGTTCCATACGTCAGTTCGAGTTGCTGCGAATGGCGCCGAATCGACTCTCCACGCTCTTCGGGTACACTCTCAGCTACGGCCGCTATATTCTCTGCGCTGCGTGCTGGACGTGGTCTATTCGGTCGAATATTATCCAATAATGAATGCTGGGTCTCAAGATGGGTGATGGTGTGTTGGCGAATAGTACGCTCAGTAGGCCGAAATGAAAGTCAAATGAAAGGCTATTGGAAAAAGTACCTCTACTTTGATCACCCTTTTTATCCTTCCACATTTCCCTTACACATGTGTGCACTCCTTGTTTGTGCGTTCGGTCGTGCTTGTGCGCCCACAGCGTGATTGGGTTGACATGATTTGCTGTTTTGTTTTGAGCTCTTTTGGTTTGTCATTTTGGTTTTTGCCTTGCTCATGCCTTTGTTGTGTTATTTTCTTTACATTTTTTTTTGTTACCGTTGGTTGCGTATAACTTGTCTTCTGCTGCTGCTTCTTCTTCTTTGTTGTTGTCATTATAAATTATGGTTTGAATTTTCATATTTCTTCTTCCATTATGCGTGTGCCACCGGCTGGTTTTTGGCAAATTTTTTCATCAATTTTTGTTTTTACTTCTTCCTCTTCTTGTTTTAGTTTAGTTTTTTGTCTTCGGTGCTTTGAGAGATTGAGAGTAGGCCATGTTGATGATGGAATTATGAGCGGTTGATAGAGGAAATTGCTGTGTAGATTGCTGTAGAAAGGAGACATCATATGGTGATTTCCAACTTTAGGGGTTTCTTTGAGTTTTTCCTGACCCAATATTTGACAGAGGAAACCTTTTGTCATCAATTTTTCTCCTTCTTTGGCGTAAGCATCGATTACGCGATTATAGCTGCATCAACAATAGCGTGCTACTAACTCCTTCTTTTTACTGTTTTGCGCCGGTTGGAAAACTAAGTGAAAACAGATCGCTCTCCACCTGATGCTTTCAACAGTGAAACGGTCTTCTTCTTCCTCTTCTTCCACCAGCGGATACTCCATCGAGTACTTTCAGAGCTGGAGAGATTTCATCCATTCGTTCCATCTCATCGTTCCACCACAAAAGACCATATACCTTTTGTAAGACTTTTCTCTGGAAAACCGGCTCATCGGATATAGAATGATAACCGATGATCAAGACGAGAATGATAACCGATTTGTAGATTTCGGTTTTGATACGTCGAGAGAGGTTTTTGTCTTGGTTTTGGATTAGATTGAAATTAGGCTATGTTGATGATGATAAACAAAAGTGCTGTCTTCAGTAGAACACCCAGTCATTCCATATTTCACACCGTTAGTGCCCATAGTGAGATCCTTGGATTTCTCAACTCGGATAAACAGTTTCGGGCCATTCCTATGTCTATTCGGTTGTAAAACCAATTAGGAAGCAACAAAGTGCCCACAATTGAAGGCATTTGGGGTCTCTTTTATTCAAAAACTCAAGTTTATACTTTTGTGAGGTGAAGATTTTGTATTCTAGATTTTATCTGGCCTACTCCAAAAATTAGCTCAGGTATTAACTCTTATAATTCATTTCTTTCAATTCGCATTGCCTTTTTTTTTCCTTAGTGTCTCGGTCTTCCAAACATTCACAGAAACCCTTAGAGCTTATTCTTCATTTGGTTTATCTAGCCAAGAAGCGTAAGCTTCGAACACATTACCTTGCGTATGGTAGTAGTTATTGCTTACCACTCGGTTAAGGTAACTGTTCAGATGACTGAAATACATAGTGTACATAGTGGAGAGGAAACGCGATAGCATTTCTACTCGAAGAGGTACCTCACGGCCATGAACTTGATTGCTTAAATAATTATTATATTTTTTCTTCGAAGCTGTACTCAACCCAAGTATTTGGTTTTTGTTGAGGTCCAAAAGAATTTGAGCCACTCATCATTAGGGTCCTCTTGAGCGATCTCTCAAACCATTTTCAGTACAGTATCATTTCTGAAACACATCGAGTGACCGAGGTTAAGGAAGAGGCGAGAAAAATGCTCCCGATTGGCCTCTCGTTTTCTTTTATAACCATCTTAAACGATTTTAGCCTATACTGGCATAGCCTGGAATCCTTTTTTCAATGTATAAATACAAAAAGGTGGGCACATGTTTGTTCAACAGTGAGAAATCTTTAAAAAGTCTAAAAGCTGTATAAGTTCTTCACCGCAGAATACCAAAAAATTGCTCGAATCCATTGAAGTACAGCACTTTATTGAGATACCGCAGTGTGGGCATAACCATAAACCTCAGTCACTGCCGAATCATCTTGTAAGATTCTCTAAACCATTGTACTTTATACTCTAGCTAAGTTCAAGAAACTGTTTTTTTATTGAGTGACTCATCTTTCACGTTGTCTAATGTTTCATTGTCACGACGAACTCGACCACAGTGTGGCTTGTCCAATGACAAACTCCCACAGACCATGTCTAGTAGGACAGGTTCCTCACCGCCACGCTACATACATCGCCCTTGCAACGAGTTTCACAAAGGAGGTCGAAATACAGTAATTTTTATGCAAGGAAATAGAAGGGGCGATAAGGAAATAATACGCTTATAGGCATGAAAGACTTGGGAAAGTCGATAGTAAGGAGTTCAAGGAATATCATGACGGACTTTTCAAATAAAATAAATAAAATGGTAAGAAATATTTGAAATTGCTACACAACTACAACAACTACAACAACAACAAACTATAACTACAACTGCAATTACAACTACAACAAAAACTCTCAACTACAATTACAATTACGAGTTCAACTACAACCACAACTCTAATAAAATTTGAAAAGAGTACAACTAAAACAACAACTACAACTGTAAATACAACTCGGTGAAAAACTACAACTACAAAAGCTACTACAATTTCTTTTACAACTTTAATTACAATTACACATTTGAAAACAATTACAATTACAATTAAAACTGCAACTGCAAATATGGTTACAACTACAACAATAAATAAAATAACTATTAAAACTACAACTATAAATACAATTACAATTACAACTACAACTAAAATAAATAAAATAACACATTACAACTATAAATACAATTACGATTACAACAACGATTACAATAACAAGTGTCAATGCAACAAATACTACAACTACAAATACAATTACAACTAGAAATACAACTAAAGCTACAACTAAAACGACAACTACAATTACAATCACAACTACTTCTACAACTAGAATTACAATTAAAAGTACAACTTAAATAACAACTTAAACTGCAAATACAACTCGGTGTGAAACTACAACTATAAACGCTATTACAACTTTTATTACAACTGCGATTACAATCACAAGTATAAATACAATTGCAACTACAATTCTAAATACAACTAGAACTTTAACTACAACTGGAACTACAATTGCTACTACAGCTATAAATGACATTGCAACTGCAACTACAATTACAACTCAATTACAACTGGAGGTACAAATACAACTGCAACTGCAAATACAGTTACAGTTACAACAATAAATAAAATTACAATTACAATTACAATTATAAATGCAATTACAACTACTACTACGTTTACAACAACAACTATAAATAAAAAAACTGCAACTACAAATACAATTACAATTACAATTAGAATTACAAACTAAAAGTAAAACTAAAACTACAACAAAACAACAACTGTAACTACAACTAAAACGACAACTATATTTACACTCAAAGTGCAACTGCAACTAAAACTAAAACGATAACTAAATTACAAAAAAAACAACTACAATTACAACCAAAAGTCGGAGCCGATAAGATATGTCGACGAATTTTCTAAGAGTTTTTCTTAGTCTGCAGCTCCTAGAATGGCAATAGATCTATAGAGATGGTTCTATCTTATAATTTTCCATTACAGTAACTTTTCTGAGTAGAATATTTAAAATGCTTGAATCCAAAAGCGAAAATTTCCGTCGATTAAGTAATCCAACACAACGTATAACTAAAGGAGAGTACACCCAAGAAAGTTTAAGAAATACAAAATTGAATTTCATTACTATCGCTGAATATCCTCCCAAGCAGCGCCAAAGCTCAAATACAGTTGATACAGTAGACAGTAGCCTCACCTCTGCTCAGCGAGTTGTGGCCTAAAAGGCAATTTAATAAGTGAGCGACCGCACCTAGCCGCCTTAAAAATGAAGAAACAACAAAATAAAGACGCCAAGCAATTCAAAATATGCCTTAAAAGGATAGCAAATATGCAGAAGCTCAAAAAAAAAATATACATATATATATATTTGTAGACATAAATTCATAAACATTAATGAAAATATTCACGACCCTAAAGCGAGCGAGAAAAATGTGAACACAAAGTGGCTGACCCGCCAGCCTGGAGCGAGCAAATTAACTAAATGAAGTTAAACGAAATTATTGTTGGTATTAGACGAGTAGTACTGGTCTGTGTGTGTATGTGGCTATGCGACTACATACATAAATATTTGAAATTATTGTCTGAAAGGTGGCAGGTAAAAGGGCTGTGGTGAAGTAAAGTTATTAAAGAGAAATGCAAAGCAAATAGCAACAGAGAGAGAGAGAGAGAGAAAGAGGGAGAGATAAGATTATTGTGTTCATGAAAAATATGTATGTAAATGTGTAAGTTAAGGTCTCACAAATAGTTATTTGTAAGCGTTTATAGCTTTTTTCCTTGCTTGCTTGCGCACCAACTGTCTACATATTTTATTTTAATTTATTTTATTGTTTTTCTTTTTGCTGAATTTTTTTTTTTTTTTGAACCACTGTCGACTCAGCCAGACAGAAAAATGTCTTACCTTTTATGTTTTCCGCATACCGCATTTTTAAGCTGACTCATGCAACACACACCACACACAGGCAACACAGGCAGCACAGCCAAGGTCACCACACCCGTCAACAGGCAAACCGCCGTTGTGTCCCTTTTTTCCCCACAGTCAGCGACAGTAAAGTCTACTCCTCTACACGCATACAAAGAAACATTTCAGTTTAATTTTCTTGTTGCTTCCGCTACGGCAGTGCGTCTACAGATTTATGTTTGGCAAAAAAAGTGGCAAGTAAATGTGTTGTCTGCGGGCGTGCTAAGCTGACTTTGTATCACTTTCACGGCCAAACCAAAAAAAAAAAAAAATATATATAAAAAAAAATAAAATAAAAATAAAATAAAAATAAAATAAAATAAAAAATAAAACATAAAAAAATTTAAAAAAAGTAAATAAATATAAAATTTAAAAAAAATGAAATGAAACCAAAAAAAAAAAAATAATAAATAAATAAATAAAATAAAATAAATCCAGGAAGGGTTATTGCGCCGTCCCCGCTCCTTGTACTATTCACTTTGGCGTTTTGCCGGTATAAAATGCTTTAATTTATCGTTTTTTTTTCCTTTTTTGGGGGAAAAAGTATTTTACTCTCGGCTAGACAGTCATAATTTTTCGAAAATTTTTATGTTTCTTTTAGGAAAAAAGGGCTGTTGTTATGTTAGGCCGGCATTCTGGGTATTTATTTGAGCGTCATTCTGTGTTTGGCCACCGGCGTCGCGTCCACTTTTTTGTTTGTTTACAAAATTAGCTTGTTTTACCTGCGGGTTTATTATTAAAGCATATTTTATGCGGCGGTAACCGGCGGTTTTTGTGCTTTGCGTTGGCAATAAAATTATATTTTTTTTGCTAATTTATTTTGCTGATTTAGAAATTTCTTTCTTGCTTTTTTTCTTGCTTTTAATGGATTAAGGGTTGATTTTATGGTGTAACTGGCAAGGTTTTGTTGCCTACTTTGCTATTTAATATTAAATTTAGCAGTAATTGAAAATAAATTGATATTTCACAGCAGAAGGTAACGAAATTTAAACATTTTTTTTTGTTGCATGGCATTTGCTGCAGGTTATTTATAGATTTAAGGTCACTGATTTCAACCAAAACCTTTTTTTCTTATGTAGCTGTTTTTGACATACAGCTGTCAGACATGCTTTTACACTTCCCACTGAATTTTCAAAACAAATGAGCTGTTTTCTCGGAATGAACGTTTTTTTAATCCATACATCGAGATAGGATCTGTAAAAATGATTCCAACTATTTTTGTAATATCTGTGGTGAAAAGGGTGATCCATTTCAACGTTCCCTACTTTTTTTAGTGAAACAAAAACACAGAAAATTCAAATTTAATGGAAAATGTTTACTATCATTCGAAAGATCATTCTTTGGCATTAATTTTTTGATGATTATCTCTTTCAAATGTTGGCCGCGGTTACGTCTCAGATGGTCCATCCGTTGAGTCCAATTTTCGATTACTCGTTCGAGCACTTCGACTGGTAACTGGCGAATTACACGAGTGATGTTTTGCTCCAAGCCTGAATCGAAGCCGGATTGTTCGCATAGCCTTTGGACTTTACATATCCTTACCCCAGGAAAAAATCTAACGGTATGATATCACACGATCTTGGTGGCGAATCGACCGGACCAAAACGTGAAATTATCTGCTAACCGAAGTGTTCTCTCAATAAATCCATTGATTGATGCGATGTGTGGGAAGTGGCGCCGTCTTGTTGAAACCAAATGTCGCGAAGATCCCGAGCTTCAATTTCAGGCATCAAATAGTCGGTTATCATGGCGCGGTAACGGTCGCCTTTGACGGTTACGTTCTCACCGGCATCATTTTTGAAGAAATATGGACTGATGATTCCACCGGCACACAAGCCACGCCAAACCGTTGTCTCTTCTGGATGCGATGGCAGCTATTGCATCTCTGCGGATTGCTCTTTGTCAAATATTTTGCACACTTCCAATTAAAGATCTGAACGTAAAATGCGTCAAGTCGTACCATATGTCAGTCCGAGCTTCTGCGAATGGCGCCGAATCGACTCTACACGGTCTTCGTGTACACTCTCAGTTACGGCTGCTATATTTTCTTCACTGCATGCTGGACGTGGTCTGTTCGGTCGAATATTATCGAAATAATGAATCTGGGTCTCAAGATGGGTGCGAATAATACGCTCAGTTGACCATAAGTTGACCGAAGTGCGCGAAACACATTCTTTACAGAACGTGAATTTTCGTAATTCGTCCTTGAATGATTTGTAAACGTTGTTCAGGCGTAAGTCTTTCCATGATGAAATGTCAAATAATATTGAACATAAACGACAATACAGCTTGACGCGACTCAGGCGTGATCTGTCAAAAAAAAGGCTTTCGGAAAAAGTACCTCCACTTGGATCACCCTTTAAAGGAATCCGTTCGAAAAGGTTTTAGCCAAGTTTGTCATCTGTTGCTCGACCAGTCATTCACTCCAGCGATGCATCCGTGTTTTTATCTCCAGAAAATGATCACGTGGAATTTGTAAAAGCTCTTCTTTAAGCGATGAAAGTGATTCAGTGAAAAAAAAAATTGGAGATTCTTGTTCCTAGATTGAAGTAGAGAAATCTTTTTGCATCAGGAATAAGAATTTCGTACTATCGTTACCAGGATAGAAAATTGCTAATATAATTATCTGAAGATAAGATTCTGTTTTCTTATATTCCTGGTTTATTTTAAGCATTTTCCATACAAACCATACAAACGTTTGGTCTAAAAGAATGGCGTTTAGATTCTGATTCCATAATTCCAAAAATATTTAGAACAAAGTACAACGAACTCAAATGGGGCTCAGCTTTGTCGACTTAAACCTGGTGAATATTCTACTTGGACAGCAAGGAACCTATGCAAAAGATTCTTATTTTACTTGTCTATGGGATAGCAGAGCTAAGTCTGTCAGAACTGATTTAGAGAAGATTGGCCTTCGGTGCAATTTGTGGTTTTAGAAAAACTAAATATAAAGAGTTCGCTAAGTTGAGGACAGAGAAACTTTAAGCCATAAGTCTTGAGGGTCCACAGATAAGAATATTTATCGTGGATGAAGACTTTAATGGTTAAATGTCTGGAATCAATTAGTTTGGATTTCAGAAAGAATTCCTTGGCAACACAAATGAGCAAGCACAATGACTTGATGTTGTCACACTTCCAGCAACTTGATTTCAAAATGAGCATCAATGTACACTTGCTCCGTATTCGCATTCGCATCGTTTTCCCGAACAACTTGGTGATCTGAGTGAAGAACAAGGGGAACGGCCATCAATGCCATCAAGACTATGAAGGAACGTTGCAGGAATGGTCATATGACGTCAGACTATTGTTGGAGCTTATTTTAAGCTTGCGAATTGTTGACAGTAGAGCTCAAAATTGCACGTTTTACCCAACATCCTCTTATTTGTCGTCAATTCAGGCTATGAAAGTATTTGGGGAGGGTCAACGTATTTCTTTGGACATTTCACCAATTTCTTAAGCAAAACCATTTTTCGCGTGAACCACCATTTACAGCAGTGTCTTCACAAAGATTTTTTTGGAGAAATATCAGCTTTAAAACACATGCAACTCTGGTACGATCCATTCAGTGTTGGCTGAAATAAGAGCCTTAACACCATCTAGTGGCGAAAATCGCGGAGACTTGCAGCGCTCTCTATGGTAAACTTGAAGGAAGATGTTTTCATTTGATAAGTCTTTAGATGGCTCATCGTCTAGGGGGAATTTTTTTTTGGCAATAACAAAAACTCTAACTACCAAAAAAAAATGTTTCCATGCTTTTCTATTGGGTTTGAAAGTTAATTTTCCTTATTCTCTACCTGACCACTCTCCAGTAAATTTATGAACTGTGAGTGAAGAACAAGATGAAAAATTTCATTACAAAATTTATGATTACGCTTTCGGCCGACCTTCAAGATGTTTCCTATAAATTCTTTAAGCGAAAATGTGAAATTCGAAAAATTCTTATTTGTTGCTAACCGTAGAAATCCGCTCAGTACTGGAATTTATTATAAATTCTAATTAAATTTATGCTATTTCCTCATTTGTAATCCTTCTATGCTTTCAGTTAGATATTTTATCCTCTCGTAATTTGTAATTTAATACTATTTTTAGAAAATCAAAGCAGCAGAAAATTATACGCTTTTTAAATTCTCAATTTGCCGTACCAACATTGGTATGAAGATAACAAATCTCCTCTTCTTCGACAGCACACACACACACAAAACGCCAAAAGCCCAAAATTGCTTTTCCTAAAATTTTTGGTAAAATCGCGGCAAAGTAGCATGTCCACCTATGGCAAATTGTTTGTCTAGCAATTTGTAAACGCCCACCAGCCGGCGGCGTAAGGCTTTTGGAAGTCTTTCCTTTGCATTAGCAACCCTTCTCACATAACAGCTTCAATTGGAAAAGGACTTTAGTTGGCTCTCCTTTGTTGTGCTTAACCAAAAGATAATATTTACAAGGTAGTTGGCAGTGGAAAAGAAATAAATAAATAAAATTTCGAAATAATAAAGCTAAAAGGCGAGTTGGCTGCTTTGCTGTGGTACCTGTTCTGCGGTTCTTGTTCTGTGCCACATTATTTATTAATTTTCTATTTTTATTCCTTTTTTTTCTTTTATGTCATATTTTTATATATTTTATTTTTATTTCTTTTGTCTATTTATTTTTTTATAATTTTTTTGTTTACAGTTATTTTTTTTTTATATTTTCATTTATTGTTATTTTTGATTCTTTTTTTTTGTTAATTTTTTTAATTCTAATTTTTATTTATCTATTTATATTATGTATTTATTATTACCTATTTGATATTATATTTTATTTTTTATTTGTTGGTAATTATTTTACAAAGGGTAATCCAAGTAGAGATACTTTTTTCAATAGCCTTTTTTTGACAGATCACGCGTGAGTCGCCTCAAGCTGTCATGTTATTTTTGCTCATTATTGTTTGGTATTTCATAATGGAGAGACTCACGCCTGAAAAACGTTTACAAATCATTCAAATCTAATACGAAAATTCACGTTCTGTAAAGAATGTGTTTCGCGCGCATCGCTCAACTTATGTTCAACATCAACGGCCTACTGGGCGTACTATTCGCAACAAACCATCACCCATCTTGAGACCCAGCATTCTTTATTGGATAATATTCTGCCGAATATACCACGTCCAGCGCGCAGTGAAGAAAATATAGCGGCCATAACTGAGAGTGTACACGAAGACCGTGTAGAGTCGATTCGGCGCCATTCGCAGCACCACGGACTGACGTATGGAACAACTTGGTGCATTTTACGTCGTGATCGTAAATTGAAAGCGTGCAATATACAGCTTGTGTAAGAACTGAAGCCGCTCGACTTTCCCAAGCGCCATCGCTTCGCTCTATGGGCTTTTGAAAATTTCCAAGAATATCCAACGTTTTCGACCAAAATTTTGTTCAGCGATGTGGCCCTTTTCTGGCTCAATGGGTATGCAAACAAGCAGAATTGCCGCATTTGGGACGAAGAGCAACCTGGAGAGATTCAAGAGCTAACATTTCATTCAGAAAAAAACAACGATTTCGGATGGTTTGTAGGCCGGTGGTATAATCGGTTCACATTTCTTCAAAAATGATGTCGATGAGATCGTAACCGTCAATGGCGACCGTTATCGCGCCATGATAACCGATTATTTGATGCCTGAAACTGAAGATCGTGATCTACGCGACATTTGGTTTCAACAAGACGGCGACACTTCCCACACATCGCATCAATCAATGGATTTATTGAGAGAACACTTCGGTGAGTAGATAATTTCACGTTTTGGGCTGTTCGATTGGCCACCAAGATCGTGTGATATCACACCGTTAGACTTTTTCCTCTGGGGATATCTATGCGGACAACTCCGCTTCGATTCAGGCGTTGCAAAACATAACGCGTGTAATTCGCCTGTTATTAGTCGAAATGCTCGATCATCTGGTACGTAGCCGCGGCCAACATTTGAAAGAGATAATCTTCAAAAAAAGAAATGCCAAAGAATGTTCTTTCGAATGATAGTAAACATTTCCCATTAAAATTTTTGTGTTTTCTGTGTTTTTTTTTTCTTAAGAAAAGTGGGGAACCTCCAAATGGACTACTCGGTACATATTTATATATTTCTTTATTTTTAATTATTTTGTTTGTTATTTCTTATTAACTTTTATTTATTTGTCTTTATTATATATTTTATTCATTTATTATTTTTTTCTTCATTTATATAAATATTTGTTGACGTTTTATTTTTTATTACTATTTTTAATTGAAATTTTTTTCTAATTTTTTATTGCTTTTTTTCTAATTTATTATATTTTTTTAATATATTACTTAAATATACTTAAATTTATTTATCTTTTATGTATTGCTATTTTTCTTTTGTTTATATATTTCTTATAATTTTTTTCCAATCCTTTAATTTTTTTATATTTAATTATATTTATTTCAAAATAAATTTTTTTAATCATTTTTTTATTTTTTATTTTTATTTTCTTTTATTTACCTATGTATTTCTGATTTGTTTATAATCTTTAATCTTATTAACTAATTACTATTTCTATATTTATTTTAATATTTCTAATTAATTTTTTTAAAATATATTTCTTATTTATTTATCTGTTTATTTTTTTAAAATTATATTTCAGTTATTTATGTATTTCTAAATTTTTTATTTTTATTTTTTTTTGATTTCATTAATATGATTATTATTTTTTTGTCGTTTTCTTCAATATATTTTTATTTATAAATTTTTCTATGTTTTTTTTTGTATTTTGGTATTATAATTTATCCGTTTTTATTTAATTATAATATTTTATTTTTATTATTATTTTATATTTTATATATCATTGCCATTTTAATAATATTTTTTTAGGTCTATTTATTAATTTTTTTGTTCATATATTTATTTAGTCTTAAATATTGTTAATAATTTGTTTTTTTTTTGTTTCTTAATTTTTTTTTATTTCTTTAAAATATTTTAGTATTTAAATTTTTAATATTTTTGTTTACTTTTTATTCGCTTCTTAAGGTTTGCACCATTTTGTGTTTTCTCAAATCTCTATGCTCACGCGCCTCAACATATGCTACTTATCTGTGTTGTTTGGCATTTTCTAAGTGTTTTCAAGCATGTGTTTTTACACAGCTACTTACAACTTGTTTTTGGTATTTTTTTTTTGAGATATTTATCTGCTTTATATATATTTCCAAAGTATATGTAGGCATTTCTGTGCGCTTCTCGTGTTGTTCGTTGTTATTTTTGCTAAACACTGCTTAGTATCTGGCATTTTATGGCGCTTCTTACAGCTTCTTTGCTAGATAAATACTTAAAAAAAAATTAAATAGAAATAAAGTAAGAAATAAAAAAAAAATTCTCTGCGACTTTTGCCGTTCTCGCTGCTCCTTGTGTCTATTTCCTCACCTTTATTTTCTTTCTTTTATATTTTTATTTATATTATTTTATTTATTTTTTCTCTCCACATTTAAGCTATCAATTTCTGCTGCCCTCCACTTTCTACTTATTCTTTCCGTAGCCATCTGCCTTGTAGCCCTCGTTTAAACGTTGTCCTTGTCTTTAGGCTTAGGTGTTTGTTTGCATTTCATTTTGATATTTCGCAGTTAGAACATTTTTATTGCTTTGTCATGCGTTTTTATTGCTTCAACTATAACTATAGTTACTTGTTGTTAGGTTTTAGTATTTTTGGAGAAGAGATTTTTCTACACCAGCAAAGTGTGAATTTCGTGCCGATGACTTTAAGTGTTTAGTTGTTCGGGGGGAAAACTCGTACAAAAATATGTCGGAATAAGTAAAATGGGAAGAGATAATTTTCATTTTCTTTAGTTATTTCTAGTTTTTTTTTAATATTTTAAATTTTTTATTACTTCTCCCAATTATTTTACTCTTTATTTTTTTTTATTAAGTTTTATTGTTTTTTAATTTTTTTTAGCTTTAATGTTATTTTTTATTTTCTTTATCTTTAGTTTTTGCTCTATATCTTTAACGTTCCTTACTTATTTTTGTTTTAAATTTTTTTATGTTATCTTTTAATAATATCTTATAATATTTTATATATTATAAAATCTTGGCCTTCTTCATCCACTTCTTTTTAATTTTTACCTTATATTTTTAAGTGTTTTTTAATTTTTAGCTTAAATATTTGACTTCATAATTTTCGTTTCTGTTAATTTTATTTCAATTTTCATTTTTGTATTATTTCTTTTAGTTTCCATATTTGTCTCTTTAGTCCTTAATTTCTTTTGTTGAATTTTTAAATATTTTGTATTTTATTAAATATTACTGATTTTTTAGACATTAATTTTTTAATTACATTCGAAATTTCTTTCTATTTTTAATTTTTATTTAACATTTTTATTTTGTTTTTCTAATTTTTATTCTACTTATGAAACCTTTTTTAATTTTAAATTTTTATTTTATCTGTTAAATTTTTAAATTTTTAATTATTTACTTCACATTTAAATTTTTTTTTATGTTAATTTTTATTTTATATGTGAAATTTCTTATTTTTAATTTTTATTTTACATTCCAATTTTTTTTAATTTTAAATAATTTTTATTGTACGTTTTAAAATTTTTTTATTTTTAGTTTTTTTATACATTTAAAATTTTTATTTATTTTTAATTTTTATTTTACGTTTTAACATAATTTACTTTTAACTTTTTTAAAAAAAATTTTTATTTTTTATTTTTTTTTACAATTAATTTTATTTTCAATTTATATGTTAAATTGTTCTATTTTTTTTTTATTTACCTATTTAATTTTAATTTTTTTAAATTTTAATTTTACTTTAATTTTCAATTTAATTTCTTTAAAATAATATTTTACGTTTTACATTTTTTTACTTTAGTGTTTATTTTACGACATTATATTTTTGATTTTTAGTTTTAATTTTATAATCCAGTTTTTTTTAATTTAAGTTTTAATATTACTTTTCAATATTTTTTTATTTTTTAGTTTTGTTTTACATTTTAAATTTAATTTTATATTAATTTTTATTCTTATTTTAAATTTTTATTTTACATTTCAAAATTTTTTAGTTCTAATTTTTTACATTTCATTTTTTTTAAATTTTAGTTTGTATTTAATTTTTTTTATATTTGATTTTCATTTTACATTTCAATTTATTTTTATTTTTAATTTTTATTTATATTTAAAAATTTTTGTATTTCTAATTTTTGTTTTACAATTTTTGTATTTTTTATTTTTATCTTACATTCTAAATTTGTTAATTTTTAAGCCTTCTTTTACGTTTCAACTTTTTTTTAATTTTAATTTTTATTTAATATTTAAATATTTTATTTTTTATTTTTAATTTTCATTTTATATTAATTTTTTTTTCTAGCTTATAATTTAGAATTTTTTTATTTTACGTTTTTTTTTTACATTTTAATTTTTTCATTTCTAATTTAATTTTAAATTATATTATTTGATTTTGAATTTTACATTTTATTATTTTTTTATTTTTTTTTAAATTTTTAAATTAGATTTTTGTTATTTTTTTCCATTTTAAATTTTTATATATTTATCACTCATTATATAATTTAATTTTTTAAATTTTAATTTTACAATTGAATTTTAATTTTACAATTGAAATTTCTCAACATTTATTTTTTTTTTTTTATATTTTAAATTAGATTTTTTTAATTTTTTTCCATTTTAAATTTTTATATATTTATCATTCATTATATAATTTAATTTTTTTTAATTTTAATTTTACAATTGAATTTTTATTTTACAATGGAATTTTCTCTTTACATTTATTTAATTTTTTGAATTTTTTTAATCACTTTTTTATTTTATTTTATTTTATTTTATTTTTTATTTTTTTAATACATATTTTTTACATTAAAATACGTTTATTAAAACACAATTTTTTTTCGGTTTTTTCTTTAGAAACTTCATTTCATTAACAATAATTTTTACTTTTTATTGTAAATTTTTATTTTTATTTAGTTTTAAATTTTTTTCTCGAACGTGTTTTCATTGAAAAAATCTCTTTTTTAATTTTTTTTTCTTAAACAATTTCAAAATATTTCCACGAAATCATCTTACCATTTAAGCGCTCATTACAATAAAAGAAAATAGCTTAATTAAGTGAATTTATGACATGCCCAACACATATACACAACCAATCCTAGACAAACGTACACACCCTGTGCCCAAAGTGTCACTACAGCGCTTTGTCTATCTGTTCAAAAGCGTGTCAACCAACCCTATCAATAATATACAAGTACAAGTACATATGTACATGCAGCTGTACATATGTGGGTATGTATGTATGTATGCCTGCAGTTATATATTTACGAAATCGAAAGCAATTTGTTGATTTTTCTTTGTCTTACTGCGTATACGAGTGCGGGTGTATTCTACATACATGTATACATATATATGTATATATATTGAATATGAATTATGTGCGCCACGAGATATGCTTGTCTTGCCTCTTTGTATGCTTTTCTTATTGTATTATTATTATTATTATTATCATAGCCACGGCTGTTTTTCATATTGATGTGTCACTTGGGACACTTACACATGTTTACATACATACATACATATATATGTGTGTGCTTGTATAAATATATTTATCTTGTTGTTTATGTGTTAAATGTTTATGGGTCAGCAGCCAATTAAAATGGTAAAGTATGGCATTTTTCTCATTTTTTCCGCCGATTTTTTGTATTTTTACGATGTTAATTTGTGATAAAAGGACATAAATATAAATATATATATATATATATATATTTGGGAAATATATGCAGACAGCCATACGCACATGACATTTTTATTGATTTATTTTTATTTTAATCTTTGGCTTAATATATATTTTTTAATATATTTCTTATGCCCTCTCATAGCCTTCCTCATATATTTCCATTAGTTTTTCTCTCCTCACAGACAGTCTACTTAACTTCTCTCACTTTTTCTTGGCATATTTATTCACATAATAATTGATTTTTCTACTTTTAACATTTGATATTTTATGATGATTTTATTTTTTGAATGCATTGCAGAGTTTCGGTACGAAATTCCGCAAGGACTTCATAAATTTGGGAGTACGAAAATATGCCTTTAGATAATGAGTGATAGAGTAGTTTCTGAGTTTGAAATAAAACCCATTAAATAAATTTCAGAAATTCGCATTTTTATTTATTTTTAGTTTTGAGCACTACAGCGCACACCTCTCGAACTAGGAGAATTTCAATGAGAGCTCGAGGTACTAATAAAATTTATATTATGGCAATTTCGTAAAGTTCTTGTATGAAAACTGCTACCAAAAGTAACATTACCTAATAGCGAAACCCCTAACCTTTCATTAACAGGAAAATTTGAATTAAAAATAAACTGAAAATTCTTAAATCTAAAGGTTTTGAATAAAATTTTGCTTGTTGGGTGCTGCTAAGAGTCTTTGTATGCAAATACACTCACAGAGAGAGAGGGAGAGGGAGAGGGAGAGGGAGAGGGAGAGGGAGAGGGAGAGGGAGAGGGAGAGGGAGAGGGAGAGGGAGAGGGAGAGGGAGAGGGAGAGGGAGAGGTATAAATACATTTGAAGTACTCAGAAACTGAATTTGGAAAGAGAAAACTACACCATACATATACCTTTTGATCCATTGTCGTTCCAGATGCCTACTTTGTGATCAAGACTTTATAAGACCGAATTTTCAAGAGCGCCTTTATAAGACTAACTTCTTCAAGTTCTCTGTACAGCAAAACCTGTGAAGCTCGAAATGCAACACAGAAAATGTTCTGACGTCCTATTTATTCCCGCCGTCTTAGATTCCCGCGGCTCTTAGTAATGCCTATTGTTCACACATGAGATGTCAGTAAGCTGTGGTCTGTCATTGCACCTACAAATATTCAGCGATTTCTTCGAGTTTGTGCAAACAAAGATAGTATTTTATGCTTTCCTGCTGTATTTATACATCAACCGTTTCGTCAATCCATATCGCCTTTTTACGTGCTCCTACTCTCTCGTCAGTCGAATTGCAATTTCCACAAAAATGACATTTTTGGCAATCTCATTATTTATCTCATTTCCCACAAAGCTGTTTCGGCCAAGCGCTCAGTAGATATGGAAATGTTTCCCTGAAACACTATGTCTACCACTTTCCAGGTCATAAGCTCATTTTCTAATTTAATACAGTGTGAGATTATTACTTTAATTGCTGGCGGGTTAGTTCAGCGGTTATTGCCATCGCAAAGACCTTCGCTTCTGGAAAGTATTGTAAAATTCCGGAAGTTTAAAGGGTTGCCTGAGATTTCACTCGACGTTAGACCTACTACGTCAGACTTTTTTTCCGTCAGTGTAAATGTGTCAGGTTTCTATATTCAACAGCAATATTGCGCGACAGTCGTCCTGTTCTGTGTAGCCCTTTTCAAAGAAAGCTCGGTCTTATAGTCCTTGCCATATACTAATATCTTGCTTATTGTTCTAACATCTCATGGAATAGAGCGACATGGACAGGTAACTTACATGAAGCCGAGAATATCGGGTTTCTCATTTCCGCCGCAATGTAGATCGGCCGTAGACAATAACCTTTTGAGTGCAGCTGTTGGAAGAGTTCTTAGCGCCCCCATAATGCCGGGTGCAGCAAACCGCTGAGTACTTTTCAATGGTTTTCAGTGCGAAAAATACACTGATTTTGTGGAATATTGCTTTGCCCACGAGTAAAAGAAGCGTCAGCGAGTATATGAAAGTCATCTCTGCAGACAAATGGACTAGTTAAAAACTACATTGTAACTAGTATAAAAAAATTCATTAGTCCATAAAGCATATTTTTTTGTCACGAAATGTCGATTGTCAGTTTTCGATCAGGAATATACTAGCCTTATACTAGTTTGAATTGAACAAAAAATGTGACTAATTCCTTTTTGAATCAAAATAGTGTTTTTTAGGGCACTAAAGAAAGTCAAATAGTAAATGTGTGACAATAATTTCCGATTAGTGAGGCTTCAGCCAGGAAATTCTAGTGCTGAACTGAGCATATTTCTAAATTTTATTCTAGACTTGAGTACTATGGTCTAAGTAAGGGAAACCCTTAGATTTGCTACAGCAATAAACCGAGTATCTTTAGCAATCGTTGCGCTGTCAAGCGCTGCAAGTAGCCTCTGGAATTTTAGAACTTTCTCGCCTTTGTATGGCTGATGAAAAAATTCTTTTTAAATTTACTCTCTCATCAATTTTCGACTACTTTTTGAACTTTTCAGTTTCAAAACGCACTTTCTTTAGCTTTTTCTACGCTTTCTTGCCCCAATCATTTTCGATACTACACTGATTTTCATGTCATAAACTTGTGTTTAAGCTGCCACAAAAATTTCTCTCTCTCTACCTCTCTCTCTCTCTTTTTCCGCTATATCGTACGCAACAACCAAAATCCTTTTCAGCTTTCATGGCGCATTGTCCAAGTCCGTGGATATAATAAAATTCTAAAAAGTGTTGCCATTGCAAAGTTGTCGCAATATTCATTGTGTTTATGACTATGACCACACACACATACATACATACTAGGATAAACCCTACTTGAGTTGCTGCGAGCGAGTGAGAGCGCACTTTAATGTGAGCAGGGTAAAAAGCTGTTAGCCCCTCGACCAGCCACACGAGGCTAGTTACACTCTATTAGGGTAAATTGTAAGTAAATGTGACGGTTTTATTAAAATTTGCGAATCTAGGGTACGCACATACATATGTACATACAGATATAAAACGGAAAAATAGAAAAAAATACCAAAAATAAAAGAAAAGAAAAACTGGAAAAATAAAGAAAGAAAATTATGTCTTTGCGACAAAATTATTTGAAAATTATTTTCTTGACTAAAATGTGTGTACTTTTTACTGTTATTTCGTACTTTTTATTATTAGTTTTTTTTTTTTTTTTGGTTGTACGCCATTGCCTGAAAGCCAAGGTTGCAATTAACTCGAATGTGAACAAATGTGCAATTTTGCGGTCTCCCCATAAGTAATAGTAGTTGCGGTCGTGGTACAGCAAATAGTTGCTGTAGTTTTGTTTTTGTAATGTTGGAAATTTATCCATTTTTATGGCCATAAAATGTCAGCGCTTCTGCGTGTGCCGCCTTTCATTAGTCGTCATTGTATTTATGGTGCGTTTTGCTCGCCCCTTTCGTTTTTTGCTTGAAATTTCCTTATGCTTGCGGGCAGGGTTGCATGAAGCATTTCTGTGGCGGTCGTAAAGTTAATTTCTTGTAATGAAGCGTTTAATGGATTTTTATGTTTTTCATATACATACATTGTGGTGGGTACGGGTGATCAAAAAGTAGGCGCGCTGACGTCTTTATAGTGAAAGTTTATTTATTGAAAGGCAAAGGGAAATAACACAGCAAAATGAAAAAATAGTTATAGTTAATAGCTACATGGTCAATTTATGAACTCGTTTCTTCGAAACCACGAACTTTGGAAGCCGTAGTCGAAGCGCAGCTCTTCATTTGCTCTCCCAGTCGATTGTTAGTCACTGGAAAGGCTGCTGAAATGATTGTAATAACTTCAAGATCCAACCCGAAGTTTATTTATGGACTTTATTGACACTAAATTCGAAAGCATAGTTTGAAAATCTGTCGATAGATCTCGAATTTTGACACCGAGGTCATTATTATCTCTCTAAATGGCTACAATGACCTCGACGGACGGTCCGAAATTTGTAAAATTGTCTTTATTGTCAACAAATTTGGAAACATAGCTGTAAAATGGCTCGTTAGGTCCCGAATCTCGGCACCGAGGCCATGTGAATCTCTCTGTGGGGACTTGAATGACTACAATAACCTCGACGTCCGACCCCAAATTTGTAAAATGGCTTTATCGTCAACAAATTTGGAAAAATAGTTGTAAAATGGCTCCCTGGGTCCCGAATCTCGGCACCGAGGTCATATGCATCTCTCTTTGTTAATTTAATTGACTGAAATAACTTTGAGGTTCAACCCAAAATATGTGAAATGGCACAATCGTTTGTTTGGAAAATAGTTATGAAATTCAATGCTAGGTTCTGAATATCGGTACCGATGTAATTTTTTATCTCTTTAGGGTGACTGAAATAACAGTAATAACGCCCCAAAATTTGTAAATTTTTTTTATCTTCAACAAATTTGGAAAAATAGTTCTAAAATCAGTCCCGGCAGGTCCCGAACTTCGGCACCGAGTTCATATTCATCTCTCCATGGTAATTTAACTGACTGCAAAAGCTTCGAAGTCTGACCCAAGACGTTTAGAATGGCTTTATCGACAACAAATTTGGAAACCTAATTCTAAAATTAAACGGTAGATTCCGAATCGTGGCACCGAGGTCATGTTTATCTTTCTATGGCGACTTAAATTACTGTTTTAACTTCGAGGTCTGACCCAAAGCTTGTTTATTGACTTAATCACACCAAATTTACGAGGTGCAGTTATAAAATAAATCTCTAAGTCCCGATTATCGGCACCGAGATCATGTTTATACTTCTATGGGCACTGCAATAGCTTTGAAGTCTATCCCAAAGTTAGTAAATTTGCTTCATTAACACCAAACCCAGAAACATAGTTGTAAAATCAATCGCTAGGTCACAAATTTCGGCACCGAGGTCACTTTAAAAGCCTGAGAAGGTCAAAAAAAGTTAGAAATCAGTTCAATTTGCATACAATCTATAAGTACGTTATCAAGAAGAGGTAACGAACGCGATAATGGTGCTAGACTTGCAGCATACACTCCTAAGCCTGAACTCAAGACTAACCTAGTAAGTAAAAGCAAAAGCTTAACCATTTGGTTGCAACCTGCTGAAAAGCTAAAGGGTTTGCTACCACCTAAAAAACGTGAAAAATGGACTGATCCAGCTATATGTGACTGACTCTAAAGATTAATGCATCTTCATGAAAAGCTATTATCTTCCTGCAAGCTGTTTTCTGCAAACGGTCGTGTCATGCTCCTACCAGAACGTTGTTGTAAAAAAATGACCTTCTGCGAGCGGCGAAGCTTCTACTTCGCCCTAAGCCCATGCTAGGCCTAACACTTCCAGAAACTAATAGTTGATTGAGAGAACTGAAAGGAATTATTATCAGTGAAGACCAGGATGAAGAGACAGCTGAGGCATTTAGGCAATACTTTTAGCACGAAATGCAAAATAGATATTCTTGGTTGAGCTTTATATGTAGAACTTAAAACCACAGAAATGAAATGATCTCAAGCTAAAAGTGCTCGTCGAGAGATACTGGAGGACCTCATCACAAGGCAAACTTAGTTTTTCTTCTAACTGCGAATTCTTACTTAACTTTCGTCCTTCTAAAACCATTTCATCCAGACAACTAGCTCTCTGATGCGCTTGTACACCTGCCCCCTCCCCAGTGCCACATAAACTATAATAGCTCAATACTTTCTAATCAATTTCACTACTTTTCTACAGCAGTAGAAAAGGAAATCCCTGTCCAGTGACTTTTTAGCAAATAAAATCAACTTTTCTCACTTTAAATGCTAAATCGTGCATTTAAAACTCTCGCCCACACACCAGTCTCTTCTTCTTCTTCTTCTTCTTTTTCAATGATACTAGTTTCTTCTTCTTCTCCTGCAAATATTTTACTCACTTTACTCTTTCTCTTCTCAAGAAACTTTCTTTAAAATTCACTTTTGATCCCTGACCTATAAATTTGCCCAAACACAAACACAAATACACCGGCACACAGCGTATTGAGGTTATGTGCTCTTCAGCGCTGCTTTTTCTTCTTCTTGTTTAGCTCTAAACAACTCTTTCTTCCATTGCATTGCTCACAGTTCTTACTTTGTTCTGTGTGTCGAGTGTTTTTTCTTTGTTTGTTTGTTTGTTTATTTGTTTGGCTGTTTCTCTCTTTGTGTTTGTGTGTGTGTGTGTGTGCTCACATTCCCTCTCTCTGGTGTATTGCTGAGTGGTATAAATGACAAGAATTAAAAGTTTTGGCCAAATTGTCGCCAGGCATCATCATCGTTTCACTTTTTCCCCCAAACATCTTTGGTTGTTGTTATTGTTGTTGTTGCTTTTGCTCCTTAAGTGCGCTCCTTAAAAAGTCTTATCATTTGTTTGTGTTCACTTTCATGTTTGTTTATACCACTCATACTCAGGTTCATCCTACTTTAAAAAAAAAACTCTTGCTTTGGCTCACACGCACACACACATACACATACACACACATAAACTGCGCTGAGGAAGTTTAATCTTAGTTTCACAGCTTTTGCCTGGGGGCTTGGCTCATTGTGGCCTTGTGTGCTAAGTATTCCCGGTCCACAGTAATCAGTTTGTGCGACTCATGATTTTGGCATTAGGGTGAGCTCGTAGTGGAAGCGAAGCTTTAAGTTGAGGGAAGTAAAAAGAGAGGAAGGCCAAAAAAAAAATAAAGAGAAAAACTGACTAAGGAAGTAGATCATGTGCAAATTATAATCTTTTCACTCAATCTCAAATAGATTTTTCGTACAGGACCAAGCAAAAGGCAGAAAACATGTCTCTCTAAAGGCTTGAGGACTAACGTTTTGCAAGGCCTCGAAGACTTTCCACATATATATACCAGTTTTCTCACTCTCTTTTGCTTGTTTTCTCTTCTTTTTTCCAACTCTCCTCTATTTTTGGTTCACTGCGATCTTGTTCTTATCCTTTCATAACTTTCCCTGCAATTCTTTTGCACTTCTACTACTCTTTTTTCTTCACTTATTCGCATTTCTTCTGGCTTTTTCACATTTTTTTATTTTTTATTTTGAATTTTAGTTTTTTTTTATTGCTTTTGTAGTGCAAATTCAAGTTTTCTTCTCCATTTATTTTCTTCTTATTTAAAAACACTTTTTACTTCTTGTCTTCTCTTAGCAGATACAGTTAGATTCGTCGGCGCATAGTTTTGGCTTTGTTCTTTTTTCATTACATCCATATACACTCACAGATGCTAAAATAAAAGTTGATCTGGTTGTGTTGACAAAAAGTATGCTTAACCTCTTAATCTCTAGATTACCTAACGGGTTTTATGACACTCACACTTTTCTGTGTTTGCTATTGTTGCTGTTGTTTCATGTACCTGAGTTTGGTTTGCAGACTCAGTTTGAGTGTAATATAATTTATAAAGTCAGAAAGTTTGAATTTTTTTATGCTAAATTTCATGGCCCACAGAAAATTAGTTAAAAGTAGGTCAGGTAAAGTGGAGAAACGGCTAAAATAATAATAAATGTAAATTAAATTAAATTAAATTATATTAGATTAAAATAAAAATAATATATAATAAAATAAAAATAAAAATAAAAATAAAAATAAAACAAAAAATTAAATAAAATTAAATAAAATAAAATAATAGTAAAAAAAAAATAAATAAAAAAGATAAAAAAATATAATAAAAAAATATAAAAATATAAAAAAAAATATAAAAATAAAAATAAAACAAAAAATAAAAAATTTAATAAAATTAAATTAAATAAAATATAAGTAAAAATAAAAAAAAATTATAAAAAAAAATACAAAATTGAAAAAAATTAAAAAAAATTAAATTGAGAAATATAAAAAAATATAAAAAAAGAAATAAAAAAATAGAAAAAAAATAAAAGCTTCCGTCTTTCGAACGACGTTCACCAGGAATGAAGTTGGAAGGGGCCAGATTGACATCGGAGCGTTGCATGAAAAATCTCAGAGCATGTTTCCATCAAAAAAAGTCACCACAGTCTGAAATTTACCAGGCTGTAGAGTCCGCTGATGATAACTATACTCCATAGCGAATGAATTAACCTTATGAAAGGAGAAACACGATATCAATGGATGAAAAACTGCAGAAACGGTCTGAAATGGTAGTCCACGGCATATATCCGAAAGATTTGCTGAGTCCGCATTTCGACCAAAAATTGCCGCACTTCAATTCGCCATCTACGGCAAATTCCTTGCTCCCAGCGGCTTTGCCATCTTGTGTAGGTCACTGACCGTGCTTACACAAATTCCTTGGTTCTTTAGGTCCAAAATTTTCTGTTCACTAGAACAGCTTTACTTAACACCGCACGAGCAAGGAAATTTCTTTCAAAATTTTCTTAACAGCATAAGTTTACAATAGCGGAATGTCAGCACATCAGAGGGTGAACAATGGATGTATGGTATATACGCTATGCCAAGTATGCCTGACACTTGTTTAATAGTCCTTGCGTGATTTCTTGACATATCAAATATACAAATGTAACTAAAAGGGAACGAAAATTAATGACGTAAAATTACAAATGTCCATACGAAAGTGACAATTAAAGTGAATTTTAGTAGCAAAACATGTGCATTTGTTACCATGAAATACCAACATTAAAACGCTGCATAAGTGGATGAACATTTGTGACAGCAATAGGGAATGGGAGGAAAGGCAAATTACTTCTCCACTTCATACACTGGAGGCTTTAGGGGAATATATATATATTTATTGGCTTGCTTATAGTATTTTAAGTGGACATACTTATGTCAGAATTTCTTATAAATTTAATTTTAATTTGAAGAAAGCCGTCGAGAGGTATCGGAAGAGTTTTCTTTTCTGTTTTTTTTCTCTTCTGAACTATTATATAATGTACATACATATGCATTTTTCTTTTTGCCACTCCAACTTTTTTCATTAGAATTTCCACTGTCGATATATTTAATATTTCTTCGACTTCATTTACTTCGTAGCGCTCGTTTGAACTTTTTTTTAACTTCTCATTCCTTTCTTATGTCACTTACTCACTCTCCTTTACCTTTCTTGCACTCACTCACTCCCTCACTCCCGCACTCCCCTCATTTTCGCTATTGCGTGTTTCACTCGTTGCGGTCGATTAACACGACAATAAAATGTAGTATAACCCAAAAAGTTTTATATCATGAAAAAGTGCTTGCTCCTTTTCACCCTCCCCCCTCTAAACGCATTTACGAGTAACGTACAGTATGTCACACAAAATTTCAAAAAGTGTGAGGAAATCATTTAAAAAGTTTTCCTACAAATTCCACTTTATGTTTCCCATTAACTAGCGTTCACACTTAATGGTCAACCGGATTGAAAGTGCTGTTGGAGTAGTAAGTATGTGTGTGTGGTGGAAATTAAAGTTTTGTAAATGCTGAGAAAATTTATGGGGAGTGAAGGATTTTTTTTTTTTTTTCTAAATGTTACAATCGGTCATAAAAATTAATCTTAAGCGTATAATGAATTGATTTGAAACAATAATCAAATACAGAGGAAAACTTCGATTTCACATTAAATGAAAAATACTTATTACTTATAACCAAAAACAGTTACAGGCCGCATTAAAAATACCCGAAAACTGCTTTCGTTCTTCTTTGTTAAACGATGCAACCTAACGCTGGTAGTAAGTGAGAAATGTGAGAGAAGAGGGAAAATAAAGTAAGACAGCATTTTTTTTGGCTCTCAAATAAAGAGTCACGGCGATGTGACGCTCAAACTAAAATAATGTAAAATCAAAAAAAAAATACTAAATATAAATATATTTATTTAAAATAAAATGAAATGAAAATAATTAAAAAAAAAAATAATTGATTAAATTAATATGATATAAATTACAATGAAATAATATAAAAACAAAAAGACAAAAAAAAATTAAACTATTATGAATGAAACAAAATTAAATAAAAACATTTATAAATTAAATAAAAAATTTAAAAATAAAGATAAAACAAGATAAAAAAAAAAATAAAAAAAATTGAAAAAAAATAAAATAAAATAAAATAAAATAAAATGAAATAAAATAAATATAAATAAAATTTAAAATATTAAATTAATTAAATTGATTTGATATAAATTACAAAATAATAATGTATATCAAAAATATTAAAACTTATTATAAATAAAAAAATTAAATAAATAATATTATAAAATTAATAAAAACTTAAAAAAAAAGATAAAATAATATATAACTTTATTTTAAATAAGGAAAAATAAAATAAATAAACTTAAAGCAAGATGAATTAAAATAAAATAATATAAATGAAATTTAAGCTACAAAAATAAATAAATAAATTAATTAATTAATATAAAATAAAATAAGATAAAAATAAATTCAATTTAATAAAAAAATAATAATAAAAATTTACATGAAATTAAATTAACAATAAAAAAAAATTATTAAAATAAATTATAAATGATATAAATTAAAACGAAATGAATTAAAATTTGTAGAAAAAAGTAAAATATAAAATTTATTAATTAAAAAAAATTAAAAATGAGGTGTATGCAATTAAAGAATCATATTAAAAGAAATTAATTAATTAATTTAAAAAAATTAATAATTAAAATAATAAATAAAGGGTGATCCATTTCGAGGTTCTCTAATTTTTTTAAAGAAAAAAAAAACATCACAGAAACCAAATGTCATGGAGATCACGAGCTTCACTTTCAGGCATCAAATAATCGGTTATCGTAGCGCGATAATGGTCGCGATTCACGGTTACGTTCTCATCGGCATCATATTTGTAGAAATATGGACCGATGATTCCACCGGCCCACAAACCAAACCAAACCATTGTTTTTTCTGGATGAAATGGCAGCTCTTGAATCTCATTGAGCCCGAAATGGGCTTCATCGCTGAACAAAATTTGGCTCGAAAATATCGGATATTATTGGAACTTTTTAAGAGCCCATAGAGCGAAGCGATGTTGCTTGGGAAGGTCCAGCGGTTACAGTTCTTGCACAAGCAGTATTTTGTACGCTTTCAATTTAAGATTCCAATGTAAAATGCGCCTAGTCGTTCCATACATGAGTCCGAGTTGCTGCGTACGGCGCCGAATCGACTCTCCACGGCCCGTTCGGTCTTCGTGTACACTCTCAACTACGGCCGCTATATTTTTTCACTGCGTGCTGGACGTGGTCTATTCGGTCGAATATTATTATTGAGCGAAGCGTGCGAAACACATTCTTTACAGAACGCGAATTTTCGTAACTTGTCGTTGAATGATTTGTATGCGTTTTTCAGGCGTAAGTCTTTAAGTGATGAAATGCCAAGCAATAGTGAATAAAAATAACATGACAGATTGGCACAAATCACGCTTGATCTATCAAAAAAAAAAGGCTATTGGAAAAAATTCTCCTACTTGGATTATAGCAACTAGTAATATTTTTGAAGTTACGAAAACCGATTTAGGACTTGTTCAGGAGAAATTTGTCCCATTTAATCATTTATGCATTATTTAAAGAGATTTTCTTCGTCAAAAGTATCTAAAAGCGTATCCATTTAGTGGTTTCGAAAGTGCAGGGTTGCATTTTGACATCTGTCAAACTTAACTGTCAAAGCAAACATGTTTTGTTTTAGTTAAAAGTCAGGCATTTCTGAAAATGGATCGCTTAACAACCGCACAGCGAGTTAAAATTGTTGAAATCTACTACAAAGATGCTGATTCAAATGTGGCCACCACGTTTCGTGCTTTAAGAGGAGATTATGGTGCATATGATCGTCCAACTAATCAAGCCGTTGATAAAATTTTAAAGAAATTTGAAGAGATTGGAACGGCTACAGATATTTTAAGACCTGTGCATCACCGTGTTGCTCGTTCTACTTCAAATACCGCTGCTTTAAATGAAAATGTAGCCGAAGACCTGAATGGGAGCCGAATTTCGCCGAAGTTCTCAAGAGCTGAGACTTTCTTACTACACATTACGGTGTATTTCACACCTGGACTAACAGCTCAAATAATAAATGAAGCTAGTTGACCATTCACCACGCCGTAGTTACGTCGTATGGATGCTTGAACAACATGTAGTTTACGGCGATTTTTCCAACAAAACAACAAAATCTCACTCCGTGGATACGTAACTAAGCAAATTGTAGTAAATGGGGTCTCGGAGATCAAATAATTGAGCAAAGGCAACCAAAAAAAGCCCATTGTCTGATGCGTTCTTTGGTCCGGTTGTGTGTTGGGATGATGCCCAAGCTTAAACCTTATAACAAAAAAGGAATTTATTTTTATTTTGAAGATAATCATAAATAGTAAATTTAAATTACAAAAGTATTATTTATTCTTTCCAAGATTGAGGTAAAAATACTCTAATTATAAGCGGAATAAATGTATTTTACTCTACAATCTTTCATTAAAAGAGAGATTTTAATGAGATTATTTTTGTTCTACTTTGAATACTTAAAAACCTGTCTCCCTTAAATTTTGAAACAGTGGAGAGTTAAGGTCATAAAAAAAATTCTCTTGATGTTTGAGACTATGCGGCAGAAAAGGGGAGGGTATAATCATACCCTCTTCTGAGCTGTGTTTTTTTTTAGAAAAACTCCACACTCTCACTTCTACTAACAGTTTCTCGTTGTCCTACAGCGTTGTTGTCCTTACTTTCAGCTTCATTTCGGTGTTTATATGTATGTTTTCAAATCATATATATTTAGTTGAGTAGCGATTTCATGGCTGCTTCTTTTGGCATTTCAAATATTTTCCAATACCACAACAACAACAAAATAACAGACAACAAAAACAACAACACAGACACTCTAGTAATAGACTTTGTGTGTCGAATCTTCTGAAGTTATTTTTAAATATTGTCATTTACTACTACACCAACGATGCACATTACCAAGTAGAAATTGTATAACTAAGAGATAAAAAAAAACTTTCCTTTGATGTTTGGAGGGTGTTTTTTGTACATTATTTTCATAAGAAGGCAGTGCTGGTAGTGCTGGTGTTGTCCATATCATTGTTCTTCTTAATGCCCCTTAACTTTCTAAAAACAAAACGAAAATTTCCGGGACAAAACTTATGTATTATTTAAAGGCTGAAATTCGCTATGCTCTTTGGCTTCAAGTGCCCGCTAAGATAAGGCGGGCCATTAGAAAATAAGGCTGTGTGCATAGTGGAAGGACGAGTGAAGCAGTGAGGGTGACAGAGATTGTAGCGTCGACAGTAAGAGCATTTGAAGTATTAGAACTTCTCGTATTTTTTTTTTCAATAGCCTTTTTTTGACAGATCACGCGTTTATTCGTTTTGTTCAGTATTGTTTGACATTTCATCATAGAAGAAGACTTACGTCTGAACAACATTTACAAATCATTCAACGACGAATTACGAAAATTCGCGTTCTGTAAAGAATATGTTTCGCACGCTTCGCTCAATAATAATATTCGACCGAATAGACCACTCTAGCACGCAGTGAAGAAAATATAGCGGCCGTAGTTGAGAGTGTACACGAAGACCGTGGAGAGTCGATTCGGCGCCGTTCGCAGCATTTCGGACTGACGTATGGAAAGTTCCAAGGAGTTCCGATGTTTTCGAGCCAAATTTTGTTCGGCGACGAGACCCATTTCTGGCTCAATGGGTATGTAAACAAGTAAAATTGCCGCATTTGGGACGACGAGCAACCTGAAGAGATTCAAGAGCTGCCATTTTATCCAGCGGCCAACATTTGAAAGAGATAATCTTGAAAAAAAAAAAAAAAATTATGCCAAAATCATTCTGTCGAATGACACACAAGCATTTTCCATTAAATTTTTTTTTTTTTTTTAAAGTAGAGAATCTTGAAATGTATTACCCGTGATAAGAAACTCTCATACTTCGGTTACACTTTTGAAAATCAACACTTTTCTTTCGACTTCAGATATTGCTCAACACTCCGCTGCACTTCACTACACTACGTGCTGACCCTTAGTTGCCTAGCCGGTGCGTTGAGTGAAGAGAGTGAGTAGTATCCCTTTGCTCTTGATTACGCCTGCTATTAGTTGGCTGCCATCCACAGCCTTTGTATATTTTTTTTTTAATTTTGACGCGACCACATAGCAGCAGCAAATGATGCGGTTTAAATTCGTCGCGGAATGTGGTAATTTTATGGCTTATTTTGTGTGTGGAAGCTCCTGAGTGCGCGCTGAACTTGTGCGGCAGTGTCTGCTTTGTTACAAATTTAGTTTAGTAGACATTTTGTTTACCAGAGAATAGAAAAAACTTTATTTGTTTGCTTTGAGGAATTTGAGAATGCAATAAATTTTGGCTTGACGCTGCTCAGGGCATTCATTTACTTAAGTGAAATGTCGAGAAAATGAGAACAAAGACTTTATGGCTCTTCCTCTCCCTCTTTGTAGTAAAAAAGCGATTTAGTGTTGCTGCTACTCTGTTGGTATGCAATTTCTGTTTACAGTTACTCACTCACCTCTCTCTGCTTTGTTCTACTCAGTGTAAACGCATTTGTTATATTAAAGAAAAAAAACAATCTAAAATTCTCCTGGTCACCATTCATCGCAGATTACAGCGTTTACTGCGCTTTTAAGCCACGCAAAAATTCATTAAATTATGCGTTGTTTAAGAAAAAAAAAATAATAATTTTTGCTCCAAAAACATTACTAGAAAAAAAACGTTAAAAAAATTCCCAGAAAATATGAAAATTATAAAATGAAATAAAATGGCATGCCACGTGAAATTAAATATAAAGCGCAGAAAAGTCTACATTACTGGCGAGCAAAAAAAAAAATTCAAATTTCTTTTGCACTTCAGTTAAGTTTATGCCACAGCGCTACAGCCAGCAGCCGCTCTTCGCAGACGTTTGTGAATTTTACCTACTCCAGCTAACGGCGCCGTTTGCTTCAACGCCGGCGACGACGTTGTGGCGCATAAATGATTTAAAAAAACAGAGCGAAATGGCCGTTATCAATTGTTGGACGAAAACGTGGTTAGCCTTCACCATACACAGGGTGACTCGAAGGCAGATAGCTTTTTGATTACTTTAGAGTTTTCGTACTGCTTTTGGATCCATTCAGCTCAGTTGCATCAGTAATCGCATCTACTGTGAGATGAGTGGATCAAAAATATATTTTTTCGACGAATTTAGCAACGCGAGGCTAAATATTTTACATCCGCTGTAGGTACACCTCAAAAATATAATCAATGTCAGCCAACTAAGCAGGTAAAAAACCTGTTGTGGACTCTCTCTCAGGCAATAAACGACTAAAAATCACGTCGTTGAGAACGCTATTGTAGCAATTGGTCGGACATCCGAACCTCACAGCTTTTATCAATGAACGAGTGATCTCAAATGGGTAGCTAGACTTACTTAACTAACCTAATCGCTAACCACTAAACAATTTACATTTTCTCTGCCAGAGCTGACCTCTAAAGTGATCAGGGAAGCCTTTTAAATACCCTTCGTTGAACCACAAAGCATTGTTTTTGCCATTTGCCTAGAGAAAACGAGCTGGAGTAATCACACTGAGCTCCTCGCTCATGTCTTGCCAATTTTTTTTTCTCGATTTACAACTCTAGTCATTACCGTTAGCATTGGCTTTACGAAACGTAACTACAGCTTTCGATAAATGAGTTAAAAATTCAACTGGATGTGGAAGCTCTCTAGACATCGCAGAGCTGCTGGTCGGAGGTGTTTTTTGTAGGTTTTTTGCCGACGTTGAACTAACTCTTCTTCTATTTACATAATAAGTTTGAGCAGCGTTTATGTGAATATAGATGAATCAACAATAGCGCGACAGTTGGTTCTTCCTTTTTTGCATTGTTTGACGCCAATTGGAGGCAAGAATTGAAAACAGGTTGCTCTCCACTCGATCCTTGCTACTGAGTGGAAGTGAGTCTCTCATTTTACTTCCACCAATGAACCTTGTACTGAAAACTTTAAAAGCTGGTGTGTTTTCATCAATCCGTATGACATAACCAACCATATCAGCGTTGCTGATTTTTTATTCGTGAAACCAGGTCTACGTCATGATATATATCGTAGAGCTCCTCGTGCTATCGTCCAAGTCTCAGTAAATCTTTATTCTAGACTTAGTCGCGAACCGGGCGACGAAGTGTGTAACAACACAGTCTAGTTCCGAGCTGAATCAAGCTTAAAAGTTATGGTACTTGATATTGAATGGGGAACAAGCTCAAGCATATGATCTCTAATGATTCGGAATACTCCTACAGAAATAGGAGATTTTGATATTTGAAATGGCACAAGATTTGCAAGTTATCTAAAATCAGTTGAGCAGCATTTTGGCGAGTTTTAAGTGGGTGCTTGTAGACGCTGAGGTAACTCATATTAAAAAAGATAGCTTAGCGAACTGTCAAACTTGGTAAATGATTAACCGCTGAATTGATTTTCGGCCAAGTTTCTCCTCCAATTTGATCTTGATGTTTTTATTATAAGCCGCTTCTGAACGACCGATGACTTTTATGAGGAGCTTTTATCTCAAACAGAGATACATTCAGAGGGCTTCACATTTCCTGCCGAGGGGCATCTGCAATTTAAAAAAATTATAATTTTCTATAATTTAGCATGTTGGACGGCCTTGGACTCCAACCCCGACCTTCCGAATGATAGTACGCATTGCTATCCACTCGGCTATTGCGGCCGCGGCGGTCGTTCCATAGTCGAAGCTCACACTATGGCTTGAGGAATCCATTTTGTAGAGAAAAATTTTTATTTTCATTTCCAAGGTTCCCCGTTTGGCTTTGTATTCAAAGCATTTATCAGTTAGGCCTCTATAGAACTCCGAATTGGTGATCTTTCCTAAATTAATATTCCAACAGACCTCAATATCAGCTTCAAATCTTCCATTTATTTATTTGGTATTTTCTCTCTTCCTTTGAGAAAATCAATTACTTTTGAGATAAAAATCGTTCAAGATTGGTAGGGTGTTACTAGTAACAGAATTAAGTACCCGAGCTCGCATGTGTCAGGTCAAAATAATGGTTTCTAGGAAAAATGAGGTCTCGTTTTACTGTCTTCCATCGCTTCGGAGTATTTTTTACCTTTCTACCCACTTCCCACCCTGTATTTTTATATTTTGTGCTATTTTTTCGCATTTCCTCTGTATTTTTTCTTCATACAGTTCTGTGAATTATATTTTGCGCAATTTTAACAAACTTCTAACATCTTCTTTTCAGCTTCCTATTAGTTGCGCCCTCTTCACGGGCGCACAATTTTGAACCCGCTTAAAATGCGTCGATTTTTTTCCATTTCCTTTTCGTGTTCGTTTTGGTTTTCGCTCATTTTATTTTCACTTAAGCTGTTTTTTGTCGGACGTTGTACTTTTTGTACTTTTTTTTAACCTTTTTTTCTCGCATTTAATATGCAGTAGTTACATAATTTTCCTCATTCCGGCGAGGTAAACTCAAACTGTCTACATATTTTTATCAAAGCAAAGCAAAATACTTGCAACGCTTGGCATTGCAATTCACTGCTGCGTTTACTACTCATCGCAATGCGTTTTTCTCCTCTTTCTTTGTAACTTTTCGCTTCACTTTCCTCGTCTACTCGCTTCACGCTAAAGGCATCACCTACTTACTACTGCTTGCTCTCTTTACCCCGTTACTTGTCTTGGAGTGTATGCGCTTCATTCCTCTCCCTCTCCTCATTCTCTACATTTTTTGCACGCTCTCTCGGCATTCGACATAATTTATGCACGGCATGCGAAGGAGAGTAAAAACCCAGAGTGTGTCTTATGCTGGCGTCGTCGCGCTTATTTAAATTTGTTTGAGCTTTTTTTTTCTCCCGCTTAATTCAACGGTACATAAATTTCGTGCCTTTGTACTTGCTTTGTAGCTGCCGACTGCCGACTGGCGACTGTGGATTGCTGGTGGCTCGCTGCCGCTTGTGATGATTAAGTGAAAGTGCTGCTTGTCTGCTTGCTTGCTTTCCAGGTTGCCCGTCTGACAGTCGGCGTTTTTTGTGGTCTGTGCATGCCATCAACGTTGGGCTTGTAAGCTCTGTAGTTATGCATGTAATGCGTCTGATAATGGGAGCTTACTAAAGCTGGAGTGATTTTCGTTTTTTGGAATTCTTTTACATAAAATTTGAAAAGTTAGACATTTTTTAACATTTTTATTTAAATTTAGATGGCTTTTAGCAGTGTTGATTTTTTATGGTAAACTATTTAAAAGAAATTGAGGTTATAACTACCCAAAAAAAAAGCTTTAATCCCTGCTGAAATCTTATAACTGTAAGTTAACTAAAGCAATCCTTTCGATCTGTGCTGGGAACTCTTTTTATTCCTCACTAACAAAAATTAGTGTTTGAGACAGCTGGTTTCAGAGCAAAACAGGTGTATGTCTTTTTGCAACGTTTGCAATTTTCAATCTTCTACAAGAGTGTGCAATCGTTGGCGTATGCCGAAGATATTGACATAACTGGCCACAACAACCGCACCGTTAGTTCTGCGTTCTCTAGGTTAGACAAAGAAGCGAAGCGACTGAGTCTGCTCGTGAACGAGGGCAAGACGAAATATTTCCTGTCATCAAATAAACAGTCATCGCACTCGCGACTTGACTCCCACGTCACTGTTGACAGTTACAACTTCGAAGTCGTAGATAATTTCGTCTATCTGGGAACCAGCATTAACAACAACAACAATGTTGTTGAAATCCAACGCGGAATCACACTTGCCAACGGCTGCTACTTTGGACTGAGTAAGCAATTGAAAAGTAAAGTCCTCTCTCGACGAACCAAAACCAAACTCAACAAGTCGCTCATCATTCCCGTCCTGACATATGGTGAAGAAGTATGGACGATGTCGACAGCCGATGAGTCGGCTTTAGAAGCTTTCGAGAAAAAAGTTTTTCGGAAGATTTAAGGTCCATTCCGCGTTGTTAACGGCGCATACCGCAGACGATGGATCGATGAGCTGTATGAGCTATACGATGACATTGACATAGTTTAGCGAATCAAGAGACAGCGGCTATGCTGGCTAGGTCATGTCGTCCGAATGGATGAAAGCGCTCCAGCTTTCGAAGTAATCGATGGAGTACCCGCTGGCGGAAGGAGAGGAAGAGGCAGACCTCCACTCCGTTGGAAGGATCAGATGGAGAGCGACCTGGTATCACTTGGTATTTCCAACTGGCGCCAAACAGCAAAAAGAAGCAACGAGTGGCGCACGCTATTGTCGATGAGGCTATAATCGCATAAGCGTTGCCTACGCCAAATAAAAAGAGAAGAAGCAGAAAAGTTGTATGCAGAGCGTTGGATGAAAAATCCAAAATGAGATTTGTGGTGAAAAATTCAAAATTTCATGAGTCATGAATGAAATACAATAAAACTATAATATATTTTTTTGCATTGTTGCCAATTTTCAATGCATTAATTGTTGAACAAAATTCAGTAAATAATATTTGTTTGTCTGCTTGTGGTGAAAATCTAAACGGTTTGCAAGTCAAGCAAAAAAAAAAAATTAAAATGTTTTTTGCAATGTTGTTAGTTTTCATTCAATTAGGCCTTTAAATGCTATTCTTTCTTGAAATTTTTTTCCAAATTCATGGTATTTTAAACAAATCATGGTAGATTAGCTTCATGTACGCTCAACTGAGAATTTTCGCTTCAAAAATTCTGGATTCTCTAAATACATACATATATTAAATTTGCAACTGTACATGCATCTTGATATTCAAAAACATGCTAAATGCATATCTCCCATTCATCAACTTTCCAACGTAAAAAGCAAAGCCTTTAATCAATTTGCTTTAATCGGCCATATTTGTGATGACTCAATAAAAACCGCGAAGACAACAACAATAAAGCTGAGCATGCTGTCAACAGTCGGCGCATTAAAGATCAACAAAGTCATTGGCATAAAGCATAAAATTCCACACACAGCCAGGCAAGCATTTTTAAAGTGTATCGCGTGGAGTGGAATTCATTACACAACCAAACAAGCTAAAAAAAAGTTCCAAAGCAAGCAGTAAAGAGAAATAAATAAAACGCCGACATTTGAAGTGTGCGACGCAGCGAATTTTCAATAAATGTCATAAAAAATATTGATGGTATTTTCGGCACCGACGCTGGGCAGTTGATACTTTTCGGCTCTGCAGATGGGGTGTTTGAATATGTTGAAAAAAGAGTTGTGAGCTCGCACATGACAATCTCGAATTATTTAAAAACAAATTTTAATTTCGGGAATTTTAAATGATAAGTTCGGGATTAAAAAAAAACCTATCTGGCGACTCAGAATTCATTATTGGATAATATACGACCAAATAGGTCACGTCCAGTACGCAGTAAAGAAAATATAGCGGCGGTAGCTGAGAGTGTATACGAAGACCGTGTAGAGTCGATTCGGCGCCGTTCGCAGCAACTCGTTTTGACGTATGGAACGACTTGGCGCATTTTACGTTGAGATCTTAAATTGAAAGCGTACAAAATACAGCTTGTGCAAGAACTGAAGCCGCTCGACCATCCCAAGCTACATCGCTTGGCTCTATGGGCTCTTGAAAAGCTCCAAGAAGGTCCGACGTTTTCGAGCCACATTTTGGCTCAATTGGTATGTAAACAAGCAAAATTGCCGCATTTGGGACGAAGAGCAACTTCAATAGATTCAAGAGCTGCTATTTCATTTCTTCAAAAAAAAAAGAAAAAAAAAAAAGGCTTGGTGCGGTGAGAACTAACCGTCAACTCCGGTGCGTAGAACCGGCTGTCGTGGGAGTTGACAGGGGCTCAGCAGGGTGGTGTCCTCTTCCCGATGCTGTTTAATTTCTACATTTCAAGGCTTCCTCCACGACCAGAGGGCGTGTCTTTGATCTTATACGCCGATGACTGTTCGATTTTGGCTTCTGGCCAGGATATTGATAGCCTTTGTTTGAAAGTAAACTGCAATCTCGCCGACATTTCCGACTTCTTCGCTGCACGACATTTACATCTACAACCCGCGATATCCTCTGCCACCCCTTTCACCAGTTGGACGAAGCAGTACCGGCTAGAACTCAATGTGAAGCTCGATGACGTCAAAATTCCGATCACGAGCAACCCAAAGTTACTGGGCTTCACATTTGATAACCTGCACTCCTTCACTTCGCATACAACTGCATTTCCAACCAACGTACAGAGCCACAATAAAATCCTCAAAGGGAGAAGAAAGAAGAAACACTTCCGCACCGATTTGGCCGCGGGGGACTAGCGAGACGCAGCTGAAGAATCTTCAGACTTGTCAGAATACCGTTCGGACCGTGACGGGAAGCCTCCTGATGGCGCCGTTGTACTACATACACAGTGAAACATCTATGCTCCTAGTTAAGCAATATCTGCTGGGATGTTTTCGTAAGGATCATCCCACCAGCCACTTATTGGAAGTTGAACCACCACCTAGGCACATCAGGAAGAGACGCTGTACATCAATACAGACAAGACCCGCTGGACAGGACGGCGTACAGACAGGCCATTCATCGAGAGTCCGTTAACACCTTTGTGAACTCTCTTCCCGTGAATGGTGTTCTCGGAGTCCAATCACCACCCATAGCAGAACAAGAGCTTGAGCTGCCTCGAAAGACCCGCGTAACAGACTCGACCCTGACATACCCAACACATGTCACGCATGCAACGAATCCCCGGAAGACACTAACCTCCTATTTGCAAGCCCACTTAACCCGACTCATCTAACACCCCTCTACCTCTGGTTCGAACCCGTCGAAACAGCACGTTTCCTGGGCCTCCAGTTAGATGACCGCGATGACTAAAACTAAACTTGTCTGACCCCAGGTGGTGCTGGCGTATAGCCGCTATAACAACAACAACAACAACAACAACCGTTATCGCGCCATGATAATAGCCTGAAATTGACGCTCGTGATCTCCGCGACATTTGGTTTCAACAAGATGGCGTCACTTCCCATAGATCGCATCAATCAATGGATTTATTGAGAGAGCACTTCGGTCTGTAGATAATTTCACGTTTTGGGCCGGTCGATTAGCCACCAAGATCTTGTGATATCACACCATTAGGCTTTTTCCTGTGGGGACATGTAAAGTCTAAAGTCTATGCGGAGAATCCCGGTTCGATGCAGGAGGCCTTGGGGCAAAACATCGCGCGTGTCATTCACCAGTTACCAATCGAAATGCTCGAACGAGTAATCGGAAATTTGACTCAACGGATGGACCATCTGAGATGTAGCCGCAGCCAACATTTGAAAGAGAAAATCCTCAAGAAACAAAATGCCAAAGAATGTTCTTTCGAATAATATAACAAACTTTCCCCATTAAACTTAAATTTTCTGTGTTTTTTTCTTTAAAAAAGTAGGAAACCTAGAAATGGATCATCCTTTATGTCCCCCTGTTCTAGGACCACCAGTAAACGTCACGGCGTAGACACATAAAATATAAAAACTTTTCAAATCGATCAAAATATTTTTACAGCGCCTGCGATAAGGGTAACGACCGTTAGTTTTTGCACACTTACATACAAATATGAAAATAAAAATGCAGCGAAAGAGCAAATAAAAGGTAGCCAAAAGCATAAAAGCATATGCGATTAGAAAAAAAAGAAGAAAAAAAAAGCAGCAAATGAAAAAATAAAACGTAAAACACAAAATTTCCTTACAGCTGTCATGGGACACGTGTGTGCATGCCAAAAAACTTTCTAACAAACAGCACATATACCGTTAAGTAAGTACGTGAGACGACTACAAGTGGCGCGAGTTGCGCTGAAGTTGCATTGCCAGCATAGAGTAAAGGGAAATTATTTTTAAAAGTAGCCAGCTGCTTATAGTTGGCGACTATGACGTCGGAGACCTAGAGTCGAGCCTCTCAAGTAGTTATTATTATTTTTGTACTAAAAAAAAAAAAAGCTTGGCTCACGTGAAGTTCCACTACGAGCTGTTTGCAGGATGCTCTCTCTCTTACCTACTTTCCTTTTTCACGTTTGCCAAGAGTTGTTTTTAACGCGACTACCGTTACTTTTGTGAAACCTACTTATGTTTAGAGGTCCCCAACCTTGCTACATCCGTTTCCGCTTAAGTGCTTCCCACACATCCGGTGCTGCATTGGGTTTGATTTTTTTTACTACCAGCTCTGCTACTCCCTACATTCTTTTCCATTCTTTCCAGTTTTCCATTTTTTTTTTCAATTTTTCCCCGCTAAATAACATATTTTTCTTTTCAGGCCGTTACTGACGCCTCTTCGCCTCACTTGTGTTGTTCAGATTGCGTTCATATTTTTCTTGGTATTTTCTTTAGTCTGCTAGTGGTGGTGGGAAAAATGAAAGAAATAAAATGAAAACTCTAAAATGTCATGATGGCCATGCATGTGTGCCCTTAACCGTGGCATATTTGCTCGAGTGTGTGGCTGCAAGTACTACTCCCCTCACCCCCACGTATGTGCTCTCAGCCACACTTATGGTGTGACTTTATGTAGCTGGTGTTTGCCAAGAAAGAAAGTCAATGAGTCTGCCATAAATGCTGGATTGGGGGTAGCATATTGATTACATATTTGTGGCAAATTGATTTTTGACTGCTATTGAACGCGGCGAGGGTGCTGTGGGGTTGATTACTTTCGGAAAGAGTGTGGCATGAGTTGCCTTTTGTTTTATACCCTTCTTTAGCAAAAAAAGTACAATTATTTTCCTACTTTAAGCAAGTTTATCATTCAATCAGAACTTGATGACATTTTCTATTCTACGGCCCTAAGCAATGTTGCCAATTTTCGAAGCAAATTCTCTCATTTAGTTTTTTTTTCGTTTTTTGATATTTTTTTCGATGAAAAAATTTCCTTTTTAAAGCACGCATATAATGAATTATTTATGTCATTCCAGGTGTAGAAAATAGCTCTAATATTTTCTAATGCAACGTTGCCAATTTTCTTAGAAGACCTTCAAAGTGTTCTCAAACATACTCATTGCTTTTTTTCTATGTTTTTGTGCCGTAAAATTTAAATTTTGTATTTTTTCATTGGTTGCCTTATATGGTTTTTTTTGCGACAAAATCAGTAAAATATGATTTCTGGAAAATGTTCTCGATTAACTTATGATTTTGTTGTCACGTTGTCAATTTCCTTGTTTAAAAAAATTAATTAAAGTTGCTAGCCAAATTCAAAAGTTTGTTTTTTGGAGTATTCAAAAAAATTTTAGTTTAAAAAAATTAAGAAAATTCTTCAAATTTTCATGCAATGTTGCCAATTTTCTTTTGAAAACTTATTTCCGGTTGTAATTTATTCTTTTGATTCCTTTTGCTTTTACAAGTTTCAAAAATTATCGCTGTCATATCTTGCTGCAATGTTGCCAATTTTCTTTTTAAAAATATGCTACAGAACCATATTTTGCAAGCTATATCAAAGCTGGTAGTGTATTTGAGAGCTTTAAAAATTTGGCTTATAAAAAAAATTCTAGAAAGTGAAATATGTAATTATCTCCTGTATTTTAGTAGCGGTATTGCCAATTTTTTTTTCAAAGTTATGTTAATTTCCCAAATTATATCAAAGTTTGTAGTGTTTTTGACCACTTAAAAATTCTCCTTATAAAAAAAAAAAAAACTGGAAAAGAACTTTTAAATTATAACGTGTATTTTCGATGCAGTGTTGCCAATTTTCTTAGTAAAAAAGCTTTAAGTTGTTCTTTATGTTTAATTTTTGCAGAGTTTCCAGTTTTATTAAAAAAATTATCACTTTTATTCTTTCTTGCAATGTTGCCAAATTTCCTGTTGAAATTAAATTACTATAAAGATATGAATTTTCAACTTAAACAGCATAGTTTTAACCACATTGAAGCTTTTTCGGTTTAAAAAAATAAGGTCTAAAATTATAGCCTGCAATGTTTCATGCGTTGTTGCCAATTTTCATGTTAAAAATTATGCTACATAACTGAATTTCTTAAACTTTTTCAAAGTTGGTAGTGTTTTTGACAGCTTGGAAGTTCTCCTTATAAAAAAAGCGAAATATCATAATATAATTTTAACGTGTATTTGCGATGCGATGTTGCCAATTTTCTTAGTAAAAAAGCTTTAATTCTAGTTGGTGCTTTTTTTTTTGCTTTAAACTAGTTTTGTAGCGTTTCCAGTTTTGTTTTTCAAAAATTATCACTTTAATCTTTTGTTGCAATGTTGCCAAATTTCCTGTTGAAATTAAATTACTATAAAGATATGAAATTTCAACTTAAACAGCATAGTTTTGACCGCATTGAAGCTTTTTCCGTTTAAAAAAATAAGGTTTGAAATTATAGCCTGCAATTTTTCATGCGTTGTTGCCAATTTTCTTGCTAAAACTAGTTACGATCATCATCAACGTGTTTAATTATTTGTAGTGCATTGAAAATTTGCAGAAACCGTCTGCTACGTGAGTGCATGACATTTTTTTCAATTTTTTTCCCGGCAACGTTGCCAATTTTCGTGCTGAACAACTTTCTTTTGATTAAAATTTTTTGCATCGGCGACATTTTGGTTGGAGAACAAGCTACGTACTCGTATAAGGTAGTGTAAGCGCCATTTTCATTGTGATTTTGCTTACGACGTTGCCAATTTTCGTTTTTTCGTCTATTCCTTTTTTAGTTCTGTTTCGTTTTTGTTTTTCAATTTTCTCAAGCAGCGCTGCCAATTTTCCATGATTTTTCTCTCATTACCTAGCAGCTTGAATTCAATTTACCAGTTTCGTGTCACGCTCAATCGCAAACAACTACTCCCTTACTCGATTATGTTTTTGGCTTCACAAAAGCTCTCACAAAAATGTGTCAAAATAATGACAATCCGTTTGCCATTTAAAAGTCATAAACACTTAAACACAGCGCAGCGAACAACAATATTTTATTTGCTCATTTCTTTAAGCCACTGGGAGCGTGCATGAGTGTGTTTGTGTGTGTGTGTGTGTGAAGGATCATAAAAAGTGTCAAGTCATTGACGAAACTCAATGGAGTTGAAAAAAAGCAGCAAATGACGCATTTATGTAGATTTGAACTGCAGTAAGAGTGTGGAGCCAAAGCTTTATGTGACTACTCGGGGATGATTCGAATGAAATCGAAGGGTACGAATTGAATGGCAATATTGGTAACTGCGGGAGAGCACATATATAAGTACATACTCGTATGTACGGGGGTGCGATTGATATTTTCGGCACATATGGAAGGGGGGCAGAGGATAAAAGCTAAGCGGGGAAGACAGGAAGCTGGAGTATGGAATAATGATAAGAACGCAGAAAAAAGAAGCAGAAGAAGTCGGGATTGAAAAGTGCGTATAGGAAAATAAAGCTGCAGCAGCGCGTATTTTTCTCCTTCACTCTTCACTGATAGCTTTCACACTTGAGAAATATTGAATTTTAAAGGAAAATAAAGTGTTTTAACGACTTCAAAAAAAAAAAAAAAAAAAAAAAAAATCGTCCCTTTTCTTCAATTTCACCGCTGACTTTAGGAAGCTTTAATTTCAGAAAGCACAGTCAGCTGACTCTCCGTTATGTGCTCTCAACGCCCTGCTGCTGCTTGGCTTACATTTTGTTGTTGCTCCAAATGTGTGACAGAAAAGAAAACAGCTAAATTTCGAAAAACAAAAACAAAACGCTACCGCCGAAACTGTTTTTGTTTACATTTGCACGCCACTTGAATGGCGCTTTTGTTACCGTTATTGCTACTATAGCTGCTGTTATGTGGTGACTGCATATCTTATGCTTCTTATCTCTTTTCCAATTTATATTTGGCTGTTATTGTTGTTATTTGTATTTGGCTTTGAAAAAATATATATTTTCTCTTTGCTATTTGTTAAAAGCAAATGTCACTTTACCCCATACTTTATGACTTTCCCCCAAAACCAACCAACAGCCAACTACACTTATCACAAACAGCCTGCATCCTCTCTCCCACAACATTTTCATTGTTGTTGTTTTCCTAGCTATTGTTTTGCTTATCGAAAATTTTGCTCTTTTTACTTCAAAAACATCTTGCGGTTGTTTTGCTTATCTTCTCTTTTCCTTATCAGCCTAGCGGGTTTCTTGGCGCCTATAAGTATGCCACATTACTGTAACGCATTTTTCAACGCTGTGAGTCTGCAGGTACCCTTATGCGGTGGTTTTGTCTGACATTTTTACGCGCTCATTTCCCGTCCCGACTGCCGTTTAAACACTCGGCTGCGCATACAAAGTATTTAATTATTTGCTTTTAATTAAAAAATATCAAAAAAATATATGGCACACGGAAGACACACTTTAAAATTGTGGTGGATTGGCTGTGCTGAGCAATGAGTAGCGAGGGCGATGGAGGAAGTGTGAGTGAGAGCGGTGGAAGAAGTGTGAGTGTTTGAGCGACGTCTGGTTTCGTTTGTTGTGCTTTTTCGTTGTTTTCAACTTGAAGTATACTTCCTCGGCACTTGAGTATGCGGCGTTGTTTATTTTCAGGAAAGGCAGGCTTGTGGTGGTTGAAAGTAAAAGTGTGTGCGTAGCCTAAAAGTATGCAATAGCGTAGTTTAAACCAAAATTTAAGCATTCGCGCTAAATTTAAAATAACTGCTTGATATTCTTAACTATTTAATCGAAAATTTGAAGTAAAACGTTGCTTAGGTGGAATTTCAAAAGAAAAAAAAATTAAAATGTAAAAATTAAAATTAAAAATTAAAAACTAAAAATAAAAAAAAAAATTTAAAAATGTAAATTAATAATTAATAATTAAAATATAAAAATTAAAAATTTCAAATTTTATTAAAAATTTGTTATTAAAAATTAAAACCTAAAAATTAAAATTTAAGAATTAAAAATTAAAATTAATATATAAAATTACAAATCACAAATTACAAATTAAAATTAAAAAAAAATTAAAAATTAAAAATCAGAAATTAAAAATTAAAAATTAAAAATTAAAAATTAAAAATTAAAAATTAAAAATTAAAAATTAAAAATTAAAAATTAAAAATTAAAAATTAAAAATTTAAAATTAAAAACTAAAAATTAAAAAATAAACGTTAGTAATTACAAATTAAAAATTAGATTTTAAAATTAAAAATTAAAAATTAAAAATTAAAAATTAAAAATTAAAAATTAAAAATTAAAAATTAAAAATTAAAAATTAAAATTAAAAACTTAAAAATGAAAAATTAAACTTAAAAAATAAAAATTAAAATTTCCGATAATAAAAATTAAAAAATTTAAATTAAAAACTAAAAATTAAATTTTAAAAATTAAAAAATTAAAATCAAAAATTAAGAGTTAAAAATTTAAAATTAAAAATTAAAGCTTAATAATTATTAATAAAAAAATTAAAATTCATAATTAAAAATTGAAAATTAAATATTATAGTTAAAAACTAAATATTAGAAATAAAAAAATAAAAAATTTTATTAAATTTAATTCTTTTACTATAGCTTTTTTCATTTGTTTTTATTTTTTTTTATTTTTATAAGATTTAAAAATTGTTTAAATGAAAGTAACCAAAATTTCAAAGCATTTCCTAGATTTTCTCTTATCATAATATCTTGTAATAATTTATGTATTTAATTTTTGCAGTCGCCTAGAGGTAGGCAGAAAAAATTAAAAAGGAACCAAATACTTAATCATAATCAGTTTAAGAAATTTTTTAATTTAATTTTATATAATAAAATAGTTAAATTTTTTTCATGTATGGTTTTTATTTATTATTATTTTTGAGTTTTTTGGTAAATGATATTAACTTATATTTCAAAGTTTTTGCTGAAATTTTTCCAGAATTGAATTATTTAAAAAATGTTTTGTGCCACGTTTTATGTATCGACCTTTATCCCGCGCCTAGAGTTGGTGAAAAATTTCTTAAAAAAGTGTCAACTATATAAATGAGTGGAATTTTCAAGCATTTCCGCAATTTTTTCCAAAAATTAATTTTTTCAAAAATTTGTATCTTGTAATTTTTGTATATATTTTATTGCTACTGCCTCCAAGAAGTACACAAAAAATTAAAATTAAAAACAATCGAACATATTTTCTTAAAGTTATATATATATAATTACAAAAAAAATAAAAAAAATTCATCTCCCGTGGCAATTTAGTAGGAAGTAATGGTAGTGAAGCGTAAGTTTGACACAATTCTAAGTGTAGATAATATTTTGGTTGTATTTTTAAGTTTCTTTGCAAAAATTTTGATTTCAAACATACCAATATTCACAGTATTGATAATAATTTATTCTTAACCACATCTGTGAATTCTTAAGGTGGCTGAAAAAAATTTTTTTTTAAATATATGCCTTGGTTTCCACTGCTAATTAGGTGTACCATTTTTTTTCTTAGACATAAAAATGCTTTATGATTTAATTTTTAATACATCTATTACTGTTTTTTAAATAAAAGCATGAAAAATTATGCGCTGATTGGTTTGGAAAAGAAAGTTTTGTCTAAAAGAAAATTTGAAAATTTTTATGTTTCATTTTCACCTAATACATTTTTTTTATATACCAAGAATATTTTCCTCCCAAAAAAAAAAAAAAAGAGGAAAAATTAAAGAAATATCTTACAATGAAGTTTGCTTAAAGTGTACTAAAAAATGTTTGTTTCTGCCTAAATGTAGGCAACGGTATTATAATTTCTATCAATATAATAATTTAGAGCCATAAAAGCGAGTCTTTTCTTTTTCTCGAATAAGAACTTAAAAACCTCACAGTTGAAAAAAGATCAAATTTGAAAAATTCATTTAAAGATATTCGAAAATATTTCTTTATATACATATGTATTAGAAAATATGACATTATCTCCAAAATATATACCAGTCCAGATGAAAATTATGTATGTTACGATAGCAACGCTGTCTTTGAAGAGTATTAAATTAGAGTATTGAAAAGTTATAATTTAATCCTAAATGTTGGCAACGATTAACTTTCAAAGAGAGCTTTGAAACCGAAAGAAATAATTTTGAAAATAAAATCTAAAAATTATGTTATTCACTCAGAAAATGGCTCAGTCCTTGGTAGTATATTTCAAATAAAATCAGAATTTTTTTCTCACTGAAAAAGCGTAGAAAATACTGAGATAATACTTAACGTAAACTAGCATTTTGGAAGGGATTGAATACCAGCATAGTTTCTTAGAATAGTATACAAAAATTACTACCTGATCCTAAATGTAGGTAACGATTTCCTTTTATAAATATTTTGAAAATTTAGTGAAAGCTATAAAGGTGGAAATATTGATTTTTTTAATGAAACTCCAAAAATATACTTAAGAAAAGCTCAAATGTGAAAAGTAAGTAAATAAAGAAAAGCACATATGTAAATTGAATATTTTATCTAATTCTAAATGAGATCAATATTTTTAGTGATTCCAAATAAAAATGTAAGTGAACATAAATGGAAAACTTTATACGCATAGCAGCTTTAAACAATATTCAAAAAATTGTATTTCATCCTAAGTATAGGCAACGTTTTTATATGAATTAAAAAAGAGGGCAGATTACATTGTTCTGACTCTTAAATGTGGGCCAGCTTATCTTTTTTTTATTTATTTTTGTCCCTTTGTAACCGCTGAAGCGATTTTCGGTGGAACATCTCCTTCCTCAATTTGTGGTTTTGCGTCTAGATGTTTTTACCAAAAAATGGAGGAACCTAAAGTTTATTCTAAGCCGCCTTCGATGGATTTTTATAAGGAGCTTCTATATCATGTCAGTAATACACTCGAAGGGTTTGACAATATAAAAATTTATTTTCTATTCTGAATTCAAACCCAGAACTTCCGTATTGTAGTACGCAATGCTTGCCACTCAGCTATTGCGACCGCCTAACCAAGCTATTTTAAAAACAACTAACAAATCCCAAATATAAGCAACGACTCTTATAACTCAAAGCAATATAAAATTATGTAAAAACTTTACTCATTGAAAAAAAAAACTCTGTTTAAGAAGCAAATTTGAAATATAGACGAAGGTAATATTGTGAAAACAATATTTACAACAACAGAGCTGATTGAAGGAAACCTCAAAATTTTGATCCTAAATGTAGGCAACGATTTTATTGATAATTTCACTCATTGAAAAAAAAACTCTGCTTGAGAAGTTTAGTTGAAATATAGACGAAGCTGATATTGAATCCCAACAGGTGACTGATAGACTTGAGAGAAAAATATTTACAACAACAGAGCTGATTTGAAGGAATACTCAAAATTTTCATCCTAAATGTAGGCAACGATTTTATTAATAATTCAAAATTATATAAAAACCAAGTAAGCGGCTTAAGGCTTGAAAAATATCTTGCTTACTGCATAGGAAACACAGATTTAGAAAAAATTATAAATTTTTTTAATATTTTTTATATCACAAATTTTGCTAAATAGTAAGAAAAGAGATGAAAGTTATGGAAAGACAGTATAATCATGAAATTGGGTATGATGAAGCGGTGTGGAGCATTTTATTTTGATAATTTCTATGATATCAACTAAGCCTCAATGTCGGCAACGTATTAGAAAAAAAAAATAATACGAATTATGTTCAATAAAAATTTAATTTAATAATTCAATAATATTTGAAAAACTAAAAGAAAATTGAAACTTTATTATTTAAAAAAAATATATATATTTATTTTTGCATCCAAACTAATAGATTTTTTCTTTTATTGCATATTTTCAGGTAAGCTACCCTACATTTCGCTGCCAGTTATACAGAAATGAAAATTTTGTAAGTAATATTTGAGCAAATAAAAAAAAAAAAAAATTAAATGAAATTTGATGCCATGAAAGAGTTCCAGCGAAAATTAAATTTATGAACCCAAATCAAGCGGGCGAGCGAAAAAATTACTCATATTTCAATTAAGTAAAAATGTGCAAATAAATATCACTATACACACCCCGAAAGGGGGACTTTCCTGCTGCTGGTTGTGTGTATTTGTGCTTGTACCACGTCTATAAATGGTTATTCAATCGCACAATGTAATTACTCATGCCACTGTGTGTAAGCTGTGTGAATGCGAAAGGGGATAAAAGGCTGAGGAAAATGTAAAACTACCTTGCGCCTGAATGTATGCTACTACTTTTGTCGTTGTACATTAGCAACGCCGCTGATGGATGGTAAAGTGTTTTGCTGAATTTGTTGTTGGACACAGCAACAACGCAACGGACAAACACCTATAGCAGGCTTAAGGCCAGATGAAAATAGCTAGAGCCACAGGCTGCAGAAAAACAACAATAACAACAACAACAACAACCAATAACCAAACTGAAAATGATTTGTTTTGCTCACGCGCTCTTACCACATTAATGGCATTGCAAATTCGCAAACTCGTGTCGTTGCGCACCTCTTACCCCGTCGAGTTTAGCGCGGGCTTACTCTGCACTTTGCACTTCATAAATCTTCACTTCATTGCGCATCCTCCCCCCTGCGTGGTTCTGGACTACACCAAAAAAAAAAATGAAATAAGACCAACCCCAACAGCATCACCATTAGTCGCACGCGCCCCATTGCCAGAGCAACACTAAGAGCAGAGCTGAGCAGCGTCAACAGCAGCTAACCGACCAACCGACTTACCCACTAGACGAGCTGGCGTCCACACCACTTGCTTACCCAGTCAGCCCACGGTACGCTATAAAGTTTAATACCACACACAGCGCTGCATGCTCTTCTCCAGCAAAACTCCTTTTTGGGCCTGCCAGTTCATTTGTAACGGCCGGGTGACCAGCCGATTTCATTGAAATGATAATAATTGGATTAGTGAAACATTTAGCAGCCTCCAGCAGCACCCAACCAGAGCAACAGTACTAGAACTTCGTGTGTGCATAGGGGTGGCTGACAGAGCTAGCGGTCGGTCGCTTGTCTGAAAAGGCGCTAAAGAGATTGGCATGCCCTCGTAGCAACAACTGCTGGGTAACCAAGTATGGGTAAATTTGTACTCACTATCCATGGAGAAGATACGAACGCGTAGAGATAAAGCCATTGATTTTTTTTTTCATTGTGTTTGTTGTTGTTCACTTTACTACCGTTATTTTTGTTATACTCGGTTGTCTGTGGCGATCGCTGCCATACAAAAGGCTTAAAATGTCGCCGTGTCAAACGCAGAGTTTTGCAATAGAAAATATTTGGTGGGCGTTTTTGGCAGCAGACAAGTTGATTCCTGCAGTTTCAAGCCTTTTTCGTGGTTATTGGAGTATTCGAGCTCTGCCTAAAATTATTGTGCTTTGCATGGCTTCCGGTTGTCAGTTTGGCCGCTGCTTGTCATTGCTGGTTAATCCACAATTTATGAGGGGACTGCACTGGGGTTATTTGGGTGGGTGGCAGGAAAAGTAAGCAAAAAATATAAAGCTACAAAGGCCGCACAGTATAGTGAGTCGAGCCCAGTAAGGTAGTGCGCTCTTCATTTTAGAAAATGCTGATTTTTAAGTAGACCATCGAACTACTCGAACTTCATCATAGTTAGGTAATGGAACGTCTACACCACTGTTATCGATTGGAATCCCGGGTTCGCTATCTCCGCGTGTTTAGCTTTCATTGCCATTGAGTATTACCCTTGTCGGCCGGCTTCTCAAGTTCTTTATACTCACTCATTTCGACTCTTTCTTCTTTTTTTTGCCTACAAATGCGTCTCGCTTCCCTCTTCAGCTCTCGGTATCCATCCCATTCCGCACGTGTTGTGACTGACTGCAACGTTGCGAGGTAGGCAGTCCTCTCCTTCCTCTCCATTGCAGTTCGACACTCCTTATCGTACCAGCTCTTTTTCGGACACTCGTGAAGAGCAGAGTTTCCGTAGCGGCGGTACGTAGTGAGTTTGATATTCCGTTCCACAGCTTCATAGCTGTATCGAGTTGCTGATGAGTGCTCTTAGTGAGCAGATGTACAAGTCGAGTAGAAAACCCGACAGTCCTGATGTGATTATAGGTTTTTGACGTCAAACCTTCATTATGTTTTTTGAGGAATAGTGATCTTCCTGAATTTTCGAGTGCTGAAATCTAGAACAACAGACAACCATCTTTCGGGCGCCGGCCAAGTTGATCAGCCTCAGCTGGTTTGGGAATGTTTCCTCGTGAAGGATGAATTTTGTGACTGTTGCACCAAATATATCTTCTTTGCCTCCCCCCCTCATGGTGTTAAGCCTAGTACAATTTAGGGGCAGTCCCGTAAGTGCATTCTAGTCACTCGAAGAAAACATCTTTGGTCACATAGTACTTCTCTTCACTCGGGACATGGGCGCAAATCAGCGATTGTGATGATACGTTCATCCACCGAGGTGAATATCAGGAATCCTAGACAGAGTCTCTCTCCCACATATAAAATCAACATCATATTTGCACTCCTTTAAATGGCCGCAGTAGTAGAATTCGCAAGGATCCACCCTCTTCCGTCCTTGTTCCGTCCATCGCACTGCTTGGATGGTGCTGATGACAGCCTTTAGACTTACAAGGACATCAATCAGCTGGGCAGCCACGATACCGGATATTCGAGGTGCATGCCCTCAAAAAGTGACCCTTTAAACATTTGCAGAGATCGTCATCAAAAGGGTGCTCTCTCAGTCGAGGATTTCTTGCAAAATTTTTCATTGGAGTGTATTTTTTATGTGGTGGGTTCCAAACCCTACACACAACCGTCTTGAATTCGCCTGCTCACTTAGCTCGGATGTTTGTTGGCTATCCAGACGATACTTGTTCTAAGACCGGAAGTCGTGAGCTGCTTGAACCATATCTAAAATAATCGTTTCTGGCCACTCCCAGGTGAATGGCTGTCAAAAGCTTTCATCCGCTCTTGCGTGAGCTTCTACATATGGTGCCCCTCCCCTTTTCCGAAATTCAAATTAATCTTTTCGTTGAGCTATTGGCAGCGACCATAAAACTTTTAAGCGTATTGCAAACAAATCCTCTCCCCAAGCAGCTTCTCCTGCCCTCAAGTATAATTACATACATTTTTTATTTGTTGTGCTTTTATAACGAGTTTACGCCTGTGTGCAGCGGCACCGAGTTCGTGTCTTCATTTCAATGCCACGCTGCACTGCGCTCACGCTTTTAACTTGCGTACAACGTATGAAGCTTACCACAACCGCTGTCGGTGCTTTCGCTGCTGACACTCAATAAATGTATATCAACGAATTCCTCAAAGAAGAGAGATAACAAACCCTACCCCATAACCTTAAACTCACTTTAACCCCGTTCCTAATTAAATATTAACTCGACCAAATCACAGCGCCCCCCGCACTTTGCACTTTTCCATAACCATCCCTCCCCTCATACTCTTGTCAGCGATTGCCTTGGCGCTCATAAAATAGTCGTGAATATGAAATCTTATCCTCAATGTGGAGTACCATTCGATTTCAATTTGTTCATCTCCCACACATGCGACTCTCCGACTCGCGCTTCACAGCACTACATGCATTGTGTACTTTTAGCAATTGTTGTTGTTGCTGTTTTTGCTTTTGTCGTTGGTTACTATGGGGAATTCGGGAGCATAACTTATATTTGTTGTTTGGTTATTGTAATTCAATTGTTGTTGTTGGTGTTTGCTCATTTATTGGCCATAATGGAAATTTCGTAATTTGTAACTTAATCCTTGGCCGGGAGCCATATTACGACGACGTAACGCCGCTCGCTGCGTTGGTGCAGCTCTGAACGCGATTCCACCTCGCCGTCGTCGTCGTCTCTCTCTCTCTCTCTCTCTCTTCCTCGTACTATGTATTTTTTGTAGAAAATTAATACCTGTTATGCCTGTCGTTTGTAGTTATTTTTGTTGTTGGTTCCGTGTACTCATTATGTATGTATGTATCACCTCGCGCCTGGTTGGCTGCCGTGCTTAAATTTAATTTAATTTCTTCTTTGGCAAAATCTTACTTAAAGCGTGATCCATTTCAAGGTTCCCTAATTTTTTAAAGAAAAAAAAACACAGAAATTTCTAATTTAATGGGGAATGTTTATCTCCATTCGAGACAACATTCTTTGGCATTTTTTTTTTGTTGAAGATAATCTCTTTCAAATGTTGGCCGCGGTTACGCCTCAGATGGTCCATCCGTTGAGTCCAATTTTTGATGACTCGTTCGAGCACTTTGCCTGGTAACTGGCGAATGACACGCGTGATGTTTTGCTCCAAGGCATGAATCGAAGCGGGATTGTCCGCATAGACTTTAGACTTTACATATCCCCACAGGAAAATGTCTAACGGTAAGAGAGCACACGATCTTGGTAGCAATCGACCCATCCAAAACATGAAATTATGTGCACACCGAAGCCTTCTCTCAATAAATCCACTGATTGCTGTGATGTGCGGGAAGTGGCGCCATTGCGTTGTTGAAATCAAATATCGCGGAGATCACGAGCTTCAATTTCAGGCATCAAATGGTCGGTTATCATGGCGCGATAACGATCACCATTGACGGTTACGTTCTCACCGGCATCATTTTTGAAGAAATATGGACCGATGATTCTACCGACTCACAAACCACAGCAAACCGTTTTTTTTCTGGATGAAATGGCAGCTCTAGAATCTTTTCAGGTTATTCTTCGTCCCAAGTGCGTCAATTTTGCTTGTTTACATACCTATTGGGCCAGAAATGGGCCTCATCGCTGAACAAAACTTGGCTCGAAAACGACAGATCTTCTTGCAACTTTTCAAGAGTCCATAGGGCGAAGCGATGTCTTGGATGGCATGGTAAGGTCGAGCGGCTTCAGTTCTTCACAAGCTGTATTTTGGACGCTTTTAATTGAAGATCTCGAGGTAAAATGTGCCAAGTCCTTCCATACGTCAGTCCAAATTGCTGCGAACGGCGCCTAATCGACCCTCCACGGTCCCACGGTCTTCGTGTACACTCTCAGCTACGCCCGCTATATTTTCTACACTGTGTACTGGACGTGATCTGTTCTGTTGAATATTATGCAATAATAAATGCTGGGATTAATGATGGGTGGTGGTGTTGGGAATAGTACGCTCAGTAGGCCGATTATTTTTAAATTCTTTACAGAACGTGAATTTTATAACCAAAAAAAGCACCTCTACTTGCATCATCCTTTATATAAATGAATTAATTGGTTTCGAAGATGGTGAGAGAAGGGAGAGAGTTTCGAATTTCAACTCATTAAATAATCTCAAACTGAAACCTAAATTCCTTAACAGAAATAAACGATGAATGATTGGCGTTGATTTTGAGGACCTCGAATGTTTCATAACACAAAATTTGGCACAAAAAAATTGAAAATTTCAGTGAAAAAATTCCTAAAAAAGTGCAGTATACCGAGATCTATTCAAAGATATGATATAAATACAAGGAAAGTAATTTTCTGCTGCCGAAAGAAGTGGATCATATAATTTGGATAAAGATTTGGGTGTGACAAACTCCGCATGGGAGACGCCACTTTTAATAAAGAACACAGTAAACGTTTTAAGGAACACCTCTTGTGGGTTTGAACTTCGATGCCCTCGTAAAATTAAGAGGCGACATCACCTCCAGTCAAGATTTGCAATGGATGGGACAAGGATGGCCATATAAAGGAACGCAAGCTTGAATTCGGATTAGTGGGGGAAACGTATACTTCAGCTGCGGTATTCTGTACAATCTGCATCAATTAAGGTAGTTAATATCACTCAGTCTTGCATGGGGGGAAGAAACGAGCGTATTTTGGAAAGATTGAAGCTTAGCACCAACGAACTGATTGGATCTCCGAGTAGTTCGGTGTTCAGAGAGTAGTTCGGTACTAGAGCAGGCTTCAGACAAGACAGTTCTCTGTGGTGAATATTTTACCTTCTTCAGACCGGATAAGGAAGCGAAACGCATGGGTCTGGTAGTGAACACACTCTTGTGTACACGAAGACCGTGGAGAGTCGATTCTGCGCCGTTCGCAGCAACTCGGACTGATGTATGGAACGACTTGGCGCATTTTACGTGGAGATCTCAAAATTAAAAGCATAAAAAATACAGCTTGTGCAAGAACTGAAGCCGCTCGACCTTCCCAAGCGACATCGCTTCGCTCTAGGGACTCTTGAAAAGTTCCAAGAAGATCCGATGTTTTCGAGCTAAATTTTGTTCTGCGATGAGGCCCATTTCTGGCTCAATGTGTATGCAAACAAGCAAAATTGCCGCATTTGGGACGAAGAGCAACCTGAAGAGATTCAAGAGCTGTCATTTCATCCAGAAAAAAACACCGGTTCGGTGTGGTTTGTGGACCGGTGGAATCATCGGTCCATATTTCTTCAAAACTGATGACGGTGAGAACGTAAAAATCCGCGTTCGTTTCAGGTGGCCTTGGAGCAAAACATCACGTATTTCATTCGCCAGTTACCATTGGAAATGCTCGAACGCGTCATCGAATCGAGATAATCTTTAAAAAGTAAATGCTAAAGAATGTTCTTTCAAATGGAGATAAACATTGTCCATTGAATTTGAATTTTCTGTGTTTTTTTCTTAAGGAACCTCGTGATGGATTCCCCGCTAAATCGAGGATTGAAAAACGTTGCTCAGTTAGTTTACTGTGAAGAGAGTAAAATAGAAATTGATGGAAAAAGAATTTTATTTAAAAAAAAATTTACATAATTTTTTCAACATCCAGTTATTAAAATTCATAAATATTTGCTTTTTATTAATATCTGCTGCGCATTAATTCATAATCAGCACACAAAGCGTTTCCACGAAAAAAGTAATTAAAGCAAAGAGCAAAAAAAAATTCAATTTCAATTAAACGTAAATATTCGAAATTTAATTGAATTTCACGTAAAATTTAATAGCTGAATTTTTTTTTAAGAATCTCTTTTTTTAACAATAAATATTTGGCTCGATTGAATTGGGTCAGGAAAATAAAATGAAGAAGAAAATAAATGCACAAAGTGAACTGAAGAGAGAATCACAGAAAAAACGACGAGAAATGCCAAACGATTAAAAATATTCGAATATTTCAGTTTGGCAGCCGATAACGCGCTTCTTCTTTCCCAATTTTTTTTTTTTGCGTAGCGCCAAGCGTAATTAATTTACGCGCCGAACGAACGGCGCAGTGAGTGCTGTGAGCGCTGTGAGTGGCGTGAGTTTCAAATGACAATTTAAATACCGCAAAAGTGCTCATAACCCGCAAAGTGACTGAGATTCGTGGAATAATTTACTAAAAGAGTGAAAAGAAAATTGCTTCTATTTATACGTATATATGTGTATACGAAGCACTAACGGTAATTTCACGCAATCAAATAATGCCTTTGTACCCCCAAGCGGGCAAGAAGGGTTGCTTTTAATTAAAAATACATAAGAAACAGTTACTTTTCACATTTAATTGTTATTTAACAAACAAAAACTTTCGCGCTGTAGTGGAAATTGAAAAAACAACAACAACAACAACAACAACAGAGTTGTAACCTTTTTTTGGTTAGCCAAATGATATTGGCAGTAGTAGGCCGACAAACGATTACGCACAGAAAACAATTGGCTTGGAAAATAATTTACTGAAAAATTTGAATTGCAAATGTGTCAGTGGCAGCAGCAGCAGCAGCAGCAGCAGTAATAATGGTGGCGCAGCTCTAATGGCCGCGACTGCGGTTTGGCGTACAGAGCTGATGCTGAGCGGTGGTTGGCAGTGGCAGTGGCAATTCTTTCGCTCACAAACAGACATGCCAATCAAATTTAACCTCAAACAGCTGTTGGTGTTGTTGTTATTATTGTCTTTTGGGACGCAAATGAAATTGTAGCTATTGTATGTCCTGCTAATGGTCTGAAAATGTGTGGCTTATTTTGGAGCTTTTTTTTTGTTTGGTTTTGGGTGAAATGATTACACTTCTATGTAATGTGCTTTTAAGTGTTGGAAAAAATAGCGAATTATAGAAAGAGGGAAGAGAAAAAAGTGAAAAAAAAATTTTTTTTTTGAGATCTCAGTGATGTTTTGCAAGAAAAAACTCAAAACATTAATATTGTATTTTTTTTTAACCAAATTTTAATTTTAGAAAACTTTTGCTGTATTTAATTAATTTTCAATATTTTCACTACTCACAAGACAAATATACAACCACGTTTTTTATGTGGAGTTTTTTTTAATTATAAAGTGGGATTTAAATTTTTGAAACAGCTGCCGCTGGCTTTATGTGAACTATTGTCTATTATTATGTGGGTTTTAAATTTTTTTTAAACAGTTTGCATCACTATTAAAATTTTTTCAATACCAACAATCCGTGTTTTGAATTATAATTAAAAAAATATTTGAATATAAAATTTATAATAGGTGGTAACTCTGAAAAAAGGGGTTCAAGTTTATTTTAAACAGCTGGCAGCACTTTAAAAAATATTTTTTGAGCAAAAATCGTTTTTCAATATCATCAATCTGTGCTCTGAATTATAATTAAAAAAAAGTATTTAAATACAAATCTTAAAATAGGTGGCAACTCTGCCAAGAAGGGTTTCAAGTTTTCTAAACAGCTGGCAGCATTATAAATATTTTTGTGAGCAAATCCTTTTTTTCAATATCAGCAATTTAAAAAAATATTTTAATAAAAAATTTAAAATAGGTGGCACCTCTGCACAAAATAATCTTCATAAATCAGCTTTTCTAATACTCTATGCCTTGTTGCTGAAACTTTTATTTCATTTTACAAATATATAATTTTTTGTAATTAAAAAATTGGAATTAAGTGGCAACCTTCACTTTTTTTCAACTCTATTCCTTCAATACCCACAAAAAAATTATTTTTCAAATATTATATTTCCCCCCCTTAAATTTATTTTCTTAGAAAAACTAAACCAAATGGCAACTTTCAAAAAAAAAATTAATTTTTTTTCATATTTAATTAAATTAAGAATTTTAAAACAGTTAGCAACCTTCCCAGCCTTTACAGTATGTATTTTTGGGTATTCTTTAATCGCTTGTAAAAATATTTAAGTAATTTTATAAATGCTTTATATGCCATACAAATTATTTTCTAAATCAAATGAGAAAATAAAATAGGTGGCAACTATTTTCAGAAGTATTTCAGCAAACAGCTATTTTTTTCTGCTTATATTTATTTTATTTTTCAACTTATAATGTAACAAAAAAATTTAATCAGGTTGCAGTGCGCCTTAAAGTTATTTTCCATTGCCAGCTCGTGATTGTTCGTAGGCGAAAATTTAAATTTCCTTTAAATGTAATTAAATTAAGAATTTTAAATCAATTGGCAACCAGCCTAAAATTTGGTTTTAATTACAAGCGTTCGCTGCTGTTAGTGTGGAGAAAATACTTTTCTCAGAATTTAAAAAAAAAATCTACTAAAATTAATTAGTAATTAAATACAACTTAGATTAAGCCACTTGGCAACTCTTTCAACCAACCCATAAACCTACTGTTTTTTTATTTATAAATTTATATTTTTATTTTCAACAACATTTTTTGTACATAAATAAACAGAATTTATACCATAAATTTATTGTATAATAAATAGAAAAAATGTGGTAACACTCCTAAAAAATTGTATTTTAGCTAGTCATAAAAAAATATATATATAGATGATAAATTCAGTTGAAGAAAAAAATTTAACAGTTGGCTACCTTATTATAACTACATTGAATTAAAACTTTAAGTCAGGTGGCGACCATGTAAAAATGTATGTAAAGTGATTTTGTACAATAAAATAAACAATAAAAAAATATAATAATAATTAATCTGTTAACATAAAATTTAAGTGCCAACACTGGTAATTGTTTTTTAATGAAAGCCTTCGGTATGCGGCTATTTTATAAGTGCAAAGAAACTAAATATTTTAAAATGTTAAAATGTTTTCGAAATAAATATTTTATTAAAAATTTCATTTAGATGGCAACCCTTCAAATACAATTTTTTTTTTGGCTAAAACCCTCTGTCTATAATCGGTCTCGATGCCTCTGTATAAGTTTAAATTTTAAATTTAATTAGCAAAAATATGAATGGAAAATGTAAAGAAGCTGGCAACTCTGCAAAAATTACTTTCAATTGAAAGTCGACAATAGCCATAAGGATAAGTATTTAGTTTTTTATATTTGTATTTAACTAAACGAAATAAAACAGTTGTCAATTTTGTCAAACAATTTTTTATTATAAATTTCAATCAGATGGCAACCCGCTAAACTTTTTTTTTACTAAAAGCCCTCCGTGTCTATAGTATACTATCCAATTTAGATTTTAATTTAGTTTAATTAATATTTGAAAACAGCTGGCAACTAAGCATATCCTTTCTATACATTTGACGAAAAAAGAAAATGAAACAATTGTCCAAATTTTGAAACATTTTTTTATTAAGAATTGAAATCAGATGGCAACTCTCCAAATATGTTTTTTTTGGTAAAATCGTTCGATGTCTATAGGATGTTATTAAATTAAGTTTAAAATTTAAATTTTTTTCAAAAAATAAATAAATTAATTAAAGATCGGAAGCAGCTGGCAACCCTGTGCAAACTACTTTCAATTAAAAGCCACCACTAGCCACAAAGAGGATGTATTTTTATTTATTTTTACTATACATTTGGCTAAAATAAAATAAAACAATTGTAAAAATTACCAAACGCTTTTTTTATTCAAAAATTCAATCAGTTGGCAACCCTCCAAATATTTTTTTTTTCAGTAAAATCGTTTAGTATCTATGGGATATTATTAAATTAAGTTTAAAATTTAAATTTAACTAAAAAAATTAATTAACTAAATATTGGAAGTAGTTGGCAACCCTGCTTAAATTAGTTTCAATTGAGGGCGATCAATAGCCATAACTAAGAAGTATTTTATTTTTATCATACATTTAACTGAAATACAACAGTTGTGAATTTGAGCAAACCATTTTTTATTACTTATTTCAATGAGATGGCAACCCTCTAAGTTTTTTTTTTTGACAAAGTCGTGCGGTATTTGCAGGATGATATTAAAATAAGTTTAAAATTTTAATGTAACTGAAATTTTTTTTTAAATTTGAGCAAACAATTTTTTATTACAAATTTAAATCAGATGGCAACTCTCCATATCTCTCGTTTTTTTTATAAAATTGTGTGGTGTCTATAAGATGCTATTAAATTAAGTTTAAAATTTAAATTTAACTGAAAAATCTAAATAAATTAATTAAAAATCGGAAGCAGCTGGCAACCTTGCAAAATTAATTTCAATTGAAAGCCATCACTAGCTATAAATTGCAAGTATTTTATTTTTATTATACATTTTATTAAAAAAACAGTTGTAAATTTCATCAATCAATTTTTTATTAAAAATTTCAATGAGGTGGTAACTCTGCAAATCTTTTTTTGTTACTAAAATCATCTGATGACTATAGGATGATATGAAATTAAGTTTAAAATTTAAAATTAAGTGAAAAAAAATTTATTAAGTATAAATTGTAAACAGATGGCAACGCTGCAAAATTTACTTGCAATGGTAAATCCATCAAATGGTAAAAAACTGATGGAGAATAAATTTTTGTTTCATGAATTCGGTTGATTCAAAAAATGGCACAGTTGGCAACTCTTGTTTTTTTTTTGTGATCTGGTATGTCAAGTAGGATTAAGATGTTACAAGTAAGCAATTTTTTACCACACAAAACTGCACCGCGCAGCACAGAGTCGCCTTCATTAATTATTACATTTGCTTTGCTTGTCACTTTTGTCGTCATTGTCTCATTACAAATTAATACCGTTGCTCAATTATGTGCGTCCCAAAACAGCGGGTTGCCAAGCGAAAGGCCAAGAAAGCAAAGCAATTCCAACGCAACTGAAGAAGAGCTGCTTTTTCAATTACATTTCAATTAAACCTTTGACCGCATACAGGAATGTCGGAGCAATGAGGCGATGGTGAAAAGGAAGAAGGTGTCTCAGAAGGAAAGAAGCAAAGTAGATAGTATGCAAAATTCAAAGAGCGCAGAGCAGATAATAACGCAAAAAGGGAAAGCAAAGGAAGCAAAGCAAAAGAATTAATTATCATTAAAAAAGGGAAGAGAGAGAGAGAGAGAGAGAGAGAAAGAAAATTGTACATTTTCTAAGCATAATTCCACTCTTCAATTTCAAAAGCTTCTTTTTTTGTTTCTACACATTTTGGTTTGTTTTGTTTTGTATTTTAATTGTGTTTTATTCGCTCTCTCTCGTTCTCTTTCTCCCTCTCTTCGCCTACCACTTTCTCCTGCAATCTTGCATTGTTTGATTGTCTACGTTTTTTTTCTTTTGCCATTCAACATTATTCCTTCTACCACATTTATTGCTCGAATAATATTGCCTCTGGCATTGACTCGGACTTTGATTGCGTTTCCGTTTTGTTCGTTCAATGCAAATTACTTAATTCATTTCGTTTTGTCTTTCATTCCAAGCGCGCTGCCACAAACACACAAGCGCGCTGTGTTAGCTAGCAGGCAAAAGCAAATTAATTTAACACCTCCTCGCTGCTGCTTAAAGTGAGCAGTTTTCTTTTGCTTTGCTTACTTTGCTTTAGGCACCTTGCCCGCCTCCGCGGCACCGCGCCATTCATCCGTTTTGAGTCAAACGAAGCCGCTTGGCCGCTCACTACAGCAGCGTTTATATTTGAATCTCATTTTATTTGCTTTATTTCCTCACATCCTTACATCATTCTTCAATTGAGCATTTGGCTTGATTGCCTCGGAGCTTTTAGTGGCATTTTCTTGTGGTTTTAATTAATTTCTAATTTTCCTACAATTTCCTTTCATTTCTACACGAATGACGGGCACGTGGCTTAGGCAGCGTGTGTGTGACCACAGACCAGATCAAATTAAAAAAAAAAAAAAAAATTTAAAAAAAAAAATTAAAATAAAGAAAATTTTCTGTATGTGCTCGATATGCTAGAAGGTTGCCACCTGTTTGAAAATTTGAAAACAAAAAATTCACATGAAAAAATCATTAAAAAAAAATCGTAATGCATTTAAAAATAAAAAAATTCAAGCTTAAAAATATAATTTTTTGTAGCGTTGCCAGCTGTTAAGAATTATATATTCTGCTAATTTATATTAAATATATGTAATAAAATTAACTAATTTTCCTAAGTATAACAAAACAAGTTTCAAAATTAAAACTATTTAACATTAACTAGTAAAACAAATATTGGGTAGCGTTGCCACCTATTAAAGAAAAAATTCTTGTATAAAATTGTTAATAAAATTTATCATTGTAATAAGTAAAACAAACTAAAAAGCATTAAATGATAGAAAAAATTATTTTTAAAAAAGGTTAGTGTTGCCACCTACGCAAAATTGTTTGAGAATAAAAATATTAGAATAAAAATAAAATTGTAGTTATAGTATGCAATAAACGTAACTGAAGAGCATTGCTGGTGAAGCATATATATTTTTTTTTAATTGACTTGCCACCTTTTTAAATTATATTCTACTAAATTAAAAAAAAAATAAAGAAATTAAAAAATTATTAAAATCTGGTTTGTAATATCTCTAACAAATAAAACAAAAACTTCAAAATGTGTTTTTGAGAACTGTCAAAAAAAAAATGGCCAGAGCTGCCACCTATTTTTTTTACTTTTTGTGACAATGCAATTATATTTGTTTGAAAAGTGAGTATTTAAGAATTACGAGTATTGCTGAGAGAAAATATTTTTGACCATAGGTGCCACCTATGTACAAATATATTTTAAAAAAATCAGCAACGTGCGAAAAGCTTTTAAATATAAGTTATCAACACACCAAGAGCTTTTAAATATTTTTAAATTACTTTGTAATCAGTTTAAAGAATATAAATACTATATCTAAAGCAAATAAAAAACTTTGAAATGTGATTTTAAGAGTCGCAGAAAATGTTGACAGTAGTTGCCAGCTGTTTAATATTTTATTACTAATTTTTTTAAATTAAATTTACTTAATTTCATAAATGAAGTGATTTAAATTATATTGTATTAAATCAAGGAAGTTGGCTAGTTTAAAATTTAGAAAGAGGTTAAGAAAAGTTGCCACCTGCGAAAAGTTGTAATTACTAGTAAAATTAATAAAATCAAGAAATTATTTGATAAATATCTACATTATGTGTAATAAGCCAAAAATCTTTAAAAAATTCATAGTTTAAAAGAAATTTTCTTGAAAAGAGTTGCCATTTGTTTACAATTTTGTTATTAAATTAAATTTGTAAAAAAAAAAACTATAATTGAAAGTTTAAATGAAAAATTTAGATTAAAATTTAAAGATTAACTTAAAACAGCTTGCTAGCAGAAATAATCTTTGAGCAGTGTTGCCAACTGTTAAAAACTTGCAACTTGTTTAGAATTTGTACCTTAATTTAATCAAGAAATTATTTAATAAATATCTACATTAGGTATAATAATTCAAATTTAAAAAATATCATAGTTTAAAAAATCTTGTTTGAAAAGAGTTGCCATTTGTTTACAATTTTGTTATTAAAATAAATTTGTTAAAAAAAAAACGAGAATTAATAATTGAAATAAAAAATTTAAGTTAAAAATTTAAGTATTAACTTAAAAATGCGCAACTAGCAGAAAATATCTTAGAGCAGTGCTGCCAACTGTTCAGAATTTGTAACATAAAAACAATGTAGAGAAAGGGATAACTATTGAAAACAATATTTCCGAAATTTTTGACATATATATATATGTAGTTTGAACTAACAGAATTTAAAATAACAAAGAATATTCTGCAGAGTGTTGCCACCTGACATTTTTTATTTAAAAAAATAAAAATACAATAATTCCATTTTTGTATTTCTTTAAGTAATCTTACGAGTTTTCCTACAAAATTTTGTTTGTGGAAAGAGTTGCCATTTGTTTACAATTTTATTTTTAATTTAAATTATTAATTTCATTTTGTAATAAGATAGTTAAAAATTTAATTTCAAAATCTGAAGTTGAAATATTTTGAAGAGCCTCGCAAGCAGAAAATATATTTATGTTAGTGTTGCCAACTGTTAAGAATTTGTACCTTAAAAACTATATAAAAAGAGGAAACTATTGAAAAAAATATTCGTAACATTTGCGACATAAATATATAAATATTATAAAATAAAAAAATTTTAAATAACAAATAAAAATTTGAAGAGGGTTGCCATCTGACATTTTGTTATTTAAAAGATAAATAAAAATGATTCAATTTGTGTATTTATTTAAGCAATCTTAAGAGTTTCTCCACAGAAAATATTTTTGGAAAGAGTTGCCACCTGTTTAAAAAAACTAATCTTATGAAATTAATTTTTAAAAGCAAATATTGACTATGAGTATCGAAGAAAAGAGTACTAAAAACACTTAAAAATGTAAATGAATAGTAAAAAGGGTTGCCAAGTACTGAAAAACTGTTAATTTATTTATATCTATATATTTATATTATATTTATATTGATGCGTTAAAAAAATGATTAACAGCTGTGTATCAAACAAAAGGCATACAATTTTTTTTCACGGAATCAGTGCTACCATATGAACGTTTGAAACATTTATTTTAAGCAACTTTACAAAGGTATTCAAAATTTTATTTAAAATGTTGTTCATCGCCATATTCTACACATCAAAATAAATTTTCAGTTTCTCACAGTAATATTAAAAATGTAAATTTATAGAATTTTCTGCCACAATTTCGTGCAATAAATCAAAAATTTCTTTACAAACACACTTAAGTGATTCAATTACTGGCAATGAAGCGCGCTTAAAGAGATTTAAAGACCAAGAACAGTGACGTGCATATATGTATGTACTCGTACATAATTAAACTACCACCCCCATCTACCAAGCACGTTTAATTAAATCCAACAAAAATAATCATAGCAAAACGAATGAGAATGCCATGAGATGAAATATGAGAAATTGGATCATAATTTGCATTCGCGTGTAAAAATTTTCCAATTTATTAAATATACCCGAGCGACGGAAACGTAAACGGACACTGAATGTGGCAGCCGTAAAATTAATGCCATTAAACGAAGCAGAGGAAGAGGAAGTAGCAGAGTGAGAGAAGGTAATTGGTAAATGGGGGGCATAAGAAGAGCAAGAAGTATATGTATTGGCGTGTGTGTATGTGTGTGTGCGTGAAGAGTAGCACAACAATTAATAAAATGAAATAAGCCAAAAACGCAGGTAAATGAACAGCAACAACAACGAGCAACAGGATACTAAAATTTGAAGTAATAAAATGCTTCAGCAAGCAAAAGCAGCGCACGGCAGGTCAGATATTATGCGAATACAAATAACAGCAAAAATACATAACTCAATATATACATACCATAGGGTGCTCCAAGTAGAGGCACCGCGACCTTCCCAAGCGACACCAATTCGCCATCTATGGGCTCTTGAAAACTTCCAAAAAGATCCGACGTTTTCGAGCCAAATTTTGTTCACCGATGAGGCTTATTTCTGACTCAATGGGTATGTAAACAAGCGAAATTGCCGCATTTGAGGTGAAGAGCAACCTGAAAAGATTCACGAGCTGCCATTTCATCCAGAAAAAACAACGGTTTGGTGTGCTTTGTGTGCCGGTGGAATTCTCGATTCATGTTTCTTCAAAAATGATGCCGGTGAAAACGTAGCCATCAATGGCGACCGTTATCGCGCCATAATATTCGACTGTTTGATGCCTGAATGAAGCTCGTTTGGTTTCAACAAGACGGCGCCACTTCCCACATATTACGCATCCATCTATGGATTTATTGAGAGAACACTTCGGCGAGCAGATAATTTCACGTTTTGGGCCGGTCGATTGGCCACCAAGACCGTATGAAGTCACACCGTTAGACTTTTCCCTGTGGGGATATGTAAAGTCTAAAGTCTATGCGAACAATCCCGCTTCGATTCAAGCCTTGGAGCCAAACATAACGTGTGTCATTCGCCAGCTACCAGTCAAAATGCTCGAACGAGTCATCCAAAACTCAACGGATGCACCATGTGAGATGTAGCCGCGGCCAACATGTGAAAGAGATAATCTTTAAAAAATAAATGCCAAAGAATGTTCTTTCGAATGATAATAAATATTTTCCATTAAATTCAAATTTTCTGTGTTTTTTCTTTTTTAAAAGTAGGGAACCTCGAAATGGATCGCTCGCTATTTATAGGAGTATACATATATACATAACTTTGTGATCATTTTTCTTTGACAGAGTTTCACGCATGTAATTAATGTTATGGCAGCCAAATGTTTGTGAATAAAATATTTTTTCCATGCAATTAAAATTGCGCAGAACTAAAATTTTCTTTTCGCGAATGAAGAAAGCATCAACATTCTCATTTTCAGTCTTGAGATTTTGATCAAAAATAAATAAAAAAACTCCCAAAAGCGTGAGAAGAAAAAGATGAAAATTGCAAGAAATTGAAGAACAAGCGAGCTACAGTAAGTAAGTAAATGAATGCAAACGTGTATTGACAAATTAGTAGCGGCAAGGTGTGGGTGAAAAAAGTGAGTGCAAAGTAAAGAGTGTGAGTGAGAGCAAGGCTATTGGTTTTAAGAAGATAGAATCAGCTGCAGAAAGGTAAAAAGGGGTACAAAAAATGGGGAAATTAAGAACACGTTAGTATATATATGGAGACAGCTCCAGAGGGGTTCTCCTTACTCGCAAGAAAATCTTATTATGTAAATTAATTAAAAGTGCTGCGAGTGAAGTTTTAAATTCTTTGCCAATAAAGGCATGAGATCGACGATGTTGATGGCGTAAAGGGCAAAAAATAAAATAAAAGGAAATCAAGAAAGAACTATCTTCGGCCATGCCGTAGCCATTATACCTGCGATGAATATTTCAAATGTGTTGCAAATTGCAAATCTCGATTCCGCTGACTTTCTGTGTCAATATAAATTTGAACTTATGTCTGTAGAAAACCAAATTTCACGTTTCTAGATGATTTTTTGGCGGATTTTTTATTCAAAACCTGAACAAATCGGTTGTATGGGGAACCGGCCAGATTGGATTACTATAGCATATATTTGACCGATTTTTCAGATTTGAATTTTTTTATGGCTTGAAAAACAAAAGAGAAACATAAAATTTCATCTAATTCCACAGTTAACTTAGGTTAATTTGAATTGATTGCTGAGCATCACCTTGTTTAAGCCAGCAAATGGGCTCTTTTGAATACCGCTGAGGATGCTAATATTCTTTACCTGCTAATCAGTTCAAAAGGTTTTGACCCTACAGAGTAATCGACGTCTGTACCCTTGCATCTCGAGTATTTTGACAAACACTTTCACACTTTTTTTTCTAATCTTTCTTAATAATTTTAAATTTATTTATGCAAGTAAAAACCATTGAAATTTTGGCAAACAAACTTAAAATTTTCTTGTTCTATTCAGCGGTTGAGCAATGAGCGAGCATCGAGCGAACATCGAGCTGCTCGAAATGCTCGATACCCGGGTATCTGGAGCTTTAATATATACAAATTAATTCAAACCGAAAATATAGATTAATAGATAAAAACAATTAATATTTTTTGTGTATAGAAATAAAAATAAAAATAAAAATAAAAATATAAATAAAATTAAATCGATATAAAAATTCAGATAAATTAAAATGTTATAATAGAAACATTATTAAAAATTAAAATAAAAATTAAAATATCATTAAATACAAAATGCAAATTAATTATAGAAATGGAAAAAATCATTATAAAAATCAATAAGTTTATTGAAAGAAAAAAACAGTGAAATTAATTTTTAAATATAAACAAAACTGCAAACCGAAATTAATATTACAAACACTAAAAAAAAAAGAATAAAAAATAAAATAAATATTCAAATAAATTCTTAAAAGTAAAAAAATAAAAGTAACAATAAATTAGAAAAAAAAAAAATAAAAGCAAAAATAAAAATAAAACAAGAGTGAAATTAAAAATAAAAAAAAAAAAAAAATAAAAAAAAAAAAAAAATAAAACTTAAAATAAATTTAAAAATATATATATAAAATTATAAAAAAAATTTATTACAAAAAAGTAGATAAAATGAAAATTACAACAAAAAAATAATAATAAAAACTAAATAAAATTAAAAATAAAAATAAAATAAAAAGCATAAATTAAATTCAAATAAGAGTTTAAATATAACGAACTTGCAAAAAAAAAAAATTAAGAAGAAAAATATTAAAGAAAAATTAAATAAATATAAATAAAATTAAAAATAAGTATAAACACAAATTTTAACTATAAACAAAATAAGATTAAAAAAAAATTAGGAAATTTAATTAAAAATAAAAATTTAAAAATTAATAAAGATAAAATTAAAAATAAAAATCAAAAAATTGATAAAAATAAAAATTTTAAATATGAATAGAATTATAAAAAGAGAGATAAAAAAATGAAAAAGTGTAAAAATAAATAAGTTAAAAAAAATAAATAAAAAATAAAGACTCATACATTTTTAATTATAAATAATATTATATACAGGAAAAATATAAACACGAAAAAAAAAATTAAATGAAATTAAAAACAAAAAAATTAAAAAGAAAAAAATATATTTAATATTAAAAATCAAAAAAATATTTAAATTAGCTAAAATTATAAAAAGGAGAAAAGAAAAAAAGATTAAAATTAAATAAAATTCAGGAGGAAAAAACTAAAAGTAATAATAAAAACTGAAATATATTTTTAAACATAAGAAAAATTATAAGGAAAAAATTTGAAAATATAAATAAAAGCAAAACTAAAAAATGAAATAAAAATAATAAAATTAAAAATTGAAACAGAAGCTAAATCAAAAATACAAATAAAAATATATTAAATTTTAAAAACCAAATGAAATAAATAAAAATTAAAATATCAATAAAAACTAAAATCGAAATTCAAGTCTCCAAATTAAAAAATCAATTTTTACAAACGTAGAGCATCTTGAAAGATTAAACACATATCAATATTGAACCAAATTAAAATTCAAAAATGAAATTATTTTTCAAAAACAAATTTTAAGTATTAAAATTTAATATCATTATTATTTTTTGAACTAAAGAAGGATTTTTCCTATCTTCTGTACAAGATTGTAGGTTTTTGGTTAGTGCATTTTTACATTTCTTCAATGATATACAACTAACACCAAGTTTATATACATATATTCACTGTTGTCACAAAAGTATTTGCACGTCTACAACTAAGAAAGCCGAATTGAAGCGACAGATTAGGCAGCCACACAGAACCAAGAAAATGAAGGAAATAAAGGAAATATTGGAAATGAAAATTGTAATAAAATATGAAAATAAATTCAGAAGAAAATAAAAATTCCATTTCCAAAAAAAAGACAAAAAAAGTTCAGAAAATTAAAAAAAATGAGGGAAAAAGCAGCTCCTGACAACCGCACACAAGAAAATGCTGGGCCACATGGAAGAAAAACTCAAGCAGAAACAAGTGCAACAAAAACAAGAGCAGCTCGAAGTTCAAGGAAAAATCAAATGCTGGAGTTCAAGCCAACCCACAACAGCAGCGCGTGAGAAAGGCCAATGAGCAAATAAGAAAAAAGTAAATTGAGTAAAATGAAATAAAATTGCCGACAATTGGCGCCGTTCGCTGCCATTTGCCAGCCGCATAAGCGAAAATATGCTCGTGTATAAATTATGGCTGGCAATTGGCGAAGGCGGGCGCCGGTGTAGTGGGGAACAAAAGCGTAGCAAGAAAGAGGGAAAAGTGAAGACAAAGAATATGTATGGTTATGTGTAAACGCCTGAAACTGACACACACACACATATATATATATACACACAGCTGTAACTACCATAGCAACGCAGATATCTATGCAGCGGCGGAAATTAAATTTTAAAGCTTTAAAATGATTTTCCTGTGGCAACCAAATCAGCAGCAGGCAGGCAGGCGTGCAGGCGGGCAGGCAGTCAGCACTTGCCGCTCACATTTTCACATTGTTTTATAGACATTTATTTCATTCAAATTTTTTCAACATTTTTTTTTTCATTTGAATTTTTTTTTGCTACTCCAACTCAAAGCCAATAAAGGCGCGGGCCACTGCTGGTGAAGTGAAGTGAAAAGTCGTTTAAGTGCAAGCAGACAGGCAGGCAGAGAAACAGCAATAGGAATTGCAGGAAAAGTAGCAGCAGCGGCAGAAAAGTTGAAGAAGCAGCAGCAAAAGATAGTGAAAAAGACGAAGACGTAGAAAAGTAAGATTTGTTTGAGAGCCGCAAAGCAGATGCTGAAGATTGGCGCTTGAAAAAATAAATCATGGGAGTGTGTGCTTTGGTCGCTGTGCGAGGAAACCACTATTTTCCTTTTTTCATTATTGAGTATGTAAATAATCATAACGGCTGCTTTGGTCATAAAGTAAGCGCAAATGGGCCAGCGTTTCGGAAGGCTCCTTCACATAGAATATTGAGTCTTTTACATATAAAAGAAAGCCTAAGAGATGATTGTGGTCAATCAAACGCATTGTTGTCAAGCATATTCAGAGTATTTTGAAAAGTCGACTTAAGCATGCGAAAGATAAATGAGTAGTAAGTTAAAAAAAATTTATTGAATAAAATAAAATAAAATAAAATAAAAGAATATAAAATCAAATAATATGAAATATAAAAAAATAAAACAAAAATAATATAAAATGAAATAATAAAAAAAAAATACAAATAATATTAAAAATAAAAAAATATATAAAATAATAATAAAAAATAAAAAATATACAAAAGAAAATAAAATAATATACAATAAAAGAAAAAAAAATAAAAAAAATAAAATAAATTAAATTAAGATAAGTTAAATAAACTAAAATAAATTAAAATAAAAACAATTAAATGAAAATAAAGAAAAATAATAAAAAAAAAAATAAAATAAATTTAAAAAAAATAAAATAAATAAAATAAAATGTAATAAAATAATATAAAATAAAAAAGTGAAAAAAGATATAAAAATAAAAAAAATAAAAAATAAAAAATAAGACAAATCTCAAGCATAAAGTGGTAGACCGACGTGGTTGCAAAGGCTTGATGGCACATAGAAGAACATCGCCAGAATATAGGGAAATTAGCAACATTTGTTAGTGGCAGTGCCTAGAGACGCCTCAGAAACCATGTTTCAAAAATATGCAAGAACTTTAATTTGCATTCGAGATTTGAAACAAACGAAGAGTTGCCCATGCGAGCACTAGATATACCAAATCAAAAATTTAGAATGTCGTGTACAAGAAGATAGAAATGCAGCCTATCTATGAACCGCCGTGAACATAACCGCTTGTTCGAAAACAATCAAAAACTGTTTTAAGGATGCTAAAATCAAACGCGAATGCCCAAATCCAGAGCAACTGTCGAGTGATGCTTTTACAGCCCATTTGGTCTCAATGCCAGAAGCATAATTCGTCAGTAAGCTGGATATCAGACAAAAATGAAAATTTTTCTAATGCTCCAACCCGCAAATTCTCAACCACCAGCTCTCAGCAAATCAATAGTGATACAAGAAAGGAAGCTGTAAAATTGGAAATGCCAGAGATGTGACAAACAAGATCACCACAGAGATGTCGTATTTGGACAATATAAAAAGTAAGGCAGAAACCTCTACACAGCGTACATCGATTGGACGAAAGCTTTCGATTCAGTGCCCAATTTATGGCTTATTATAGTGCTCCATTTGTATAAATTCAACCACAATATAATACTCTTCCTAGAAAAAATTATGTAATTTTGGAGAACTAGAATAAAATTGCCAATATATGGAGCTGCTCAGTGAACTAGGGACATAAAGATCAGCAATGGAATCTTCCACGGTGATTCCCTGATTCCACTCTGGTTCATCATCAGCATAAATTCCTTCAGTCATTTCTACGGGGTACAGTCTACGGATATGTGGTGAAACATGGCCAGACTGGAAGATACCGATTGAGCCATCTCTTCTACGTAGATGATCTGAAGCTTGATGCCAGCAAGCCAAGCCATCTTGAAAAGCTTTTGGAATGTGTCGCAACTTTTTCCAAAGACATTAAAATGCCTGTTGGTATTGCGAAATGCCGCAAAATTACTATCCTGAAAGGAAAGTTGATTCCCAGGAACACTCCCATTTAACCTGTACGCCTGGATATAAAAGAAATGGAACCAGTTGTTGGTTGTGTTGACAAAAAGTATGCTTAACCTCTTAATCTCTAGATTATCTAACGGGTTTTATGACAATCACAATTTTCTATGTTTGCTGTTATTGCTGTTGTATGTACCTGAGTTTAGGAGACGGCTTCATGCTATATGCAAAACTTCATCAAGTGGAAGAAACCAGATACTCGCTATAAATTCATTTGCTATCCCGTGGTGTCGTACATTTTTGGAGTTATAAAATGGTCAACAGTCGAGCTGGACAATATGCAGCGGATAATAAAAGTAAATTAAATTAAATTAAATTATATTAGATTACAATAAAAATAATATATAATAAAATAAAAATAAAAATAAAAATAAAAATAAAACAAAAAATTTAATAAAATGAAATAAAATAATATAATAGTAAAAAAAAAAAATAAAAAAAGATAAAAAAATATAATAAAAAAATATAAAAATATAAAAAAATATAAAAATAGAAATAAAACAAAAAATAAAAAAATTAAATAAAATTAAATGAAATAAAATATAAGTAAAAATAAAAAAAATTATAAAAAAATAAAAAATTGAAAAAAAAATTAAATAATATTAAATTGAAAAATATAAAAAAAAAATAAAAAAATTAAAAAATAGAAAAAATATAATAAAATAATATATAAGTAAAATAAAAATAAACACAATAAAATAAATTAAAGTAAAAAAAAAATAAATAAAATAAAATATAATAAAAAAATAAAACGAGAAAGAATAATATAAAAAATTTAATTAAATAAAACAAAAATAAAAAAAAAATAAAATAAAAATAAATAAATAAATAATAAAAGTAAATAAAATAAAAATTAATAAAATGAAAAAAAAAAATAAAAAAAATTAAAAAAAAATTAAATAAATAAAAATTAATTAAAATTAAATAAAAATAAATAAAATAAAATAAAATAGCTAAATAACTAAAGTAAATGAAATTAAAACAAGGAGATTTTAATTTAACAAAAATTTAAAAAATAAAATAAAATAAAATAAATAAATAATAAAAGTAAATAAAATAAAAATTAATAAAATGAAAATAAAAATAAAAATAAAAAATTAAAAAATAAATAAAATAAAATAAAATAAAATAAAATAAAATAAAATAAAATCAGCAATGGAATCTCCCAAGGCGATTCAATGAGTCCACTGTGGTTCATCATCAGCATGAACCCTCTCAGTCATATCCTACGGGATACAGTCTACGGAGATGTGGTGAAACATGGCCAGACTGGAAGATATCGTTTGAGTCATCTCTTCTACGTAGATGATCGGAAGCTTTATGCCAGCAAGCCAAACCATCTTGAAAAGCTTTTGGAATGTGTCGCAACTTTTTCCAAGGACATTAAAATGCCTGTTGGTCTTGAGAAAAGTCGCAAAATTACTATCCTGAAAGGAAATGTGATTCCCCGTAACACTCCTATTGAATCTATAGGTCTCGATATAAAAGAAATGGAACCAGATGAGGCATATAAGTATCTTGGAGTTATACAGAGCAATTATGTAGAAACTATCCATATGCGGAAAAACCTAGTGGTGGAGTTTAGGAGACGGCTTCATGCTATATGCAAAACTCCATCAAGTCGAAGAAACCAGACACTCGCTATAAATTCGCTTGCTCTACCCGTGGTATCGTACAGTTTTGGAGTTATAAAATGGTCCACAGTCGAGCTGGACAATATGCCATATATAATATAATACGTACAGTCATGCCCAAATATAAAGTTCATCATAACAAAAAAAAAAAAAAAACAAAAAAAAAAATGAAATAAATATAAAAATTATAATAAACTAATATAATATAAATTAAAATAAAATCAAATTAAATTAAAAAAAAAAAAAAAGAAAATAAAATAAAAATCTAATAACATTTAAAAATATAAAATAAAAGTATATTAAATTAAATTAGATATAATTAAATCATAGAAAAAAAAATAATAAAATAAATTAAAATAGATAAAGTAAAATAATATAAAATAATAAAAACAAATTTAAAAAAAAATGAAAAAATAAAATATATTAAAATAGAGTAAAACAAAATTAAAAAAATTAAAAACAAAATTATAAATAATAAAAAATTAAATAATATAATAATAAAAGAATTAAATAATATAAACTAAAAGAAAATTTAATACAAAATAAATAAAAAATAAAAAAAAAAAATAAAATAAAAAAAAAAAACAAAATAAATAAAACAAAACAAAATTTAAAAAATAATAAAAAATATATATATAAAAAAATAAAAAAAATAAAAAAAAATGAAAAAAAAATAAAAAAATAAATAAAAATGAAATGAATAAAACAAAAAAAATGTAAAAAAATTAAATGAAAAAAAAATAAATTAAATTAAAATAAAATTAATTAAAGTAAAATAAAATAAAACAAAATGAAATGAAATAAAAAAAATAAAATAATATAAATTGAAAAAAAAAATTAAAAAAAATAAAAGGAAATGAAATGAAATAAAATACAATAAAATAAAACAAAAAAATAAAATAAAAATTAATGAAATGATACGAAATAATTTAAAATACAATAAAATATAAAAAATATATAAAAATATAAAAAAATATAAAAATAAAGTAAAATCAGAGCAGAAATACAGAGACATTAAATTAAGTTCAGACTTATCAGCAAAAATTTAGTTATAAAAAAATGGAGAAACAAACTTGGATAAAACCTAAATTAAAATTTCAACTCGAAAATGTCAAAAAAATTTAGCACCAAAAAAAAATTTATTCATTGCACAAAAAGCGAAAGAAGGAGAAGAAAAGAAAACAATAACAACTAAAACTAAACAAGGCACTGGCTCTAAAGCACACACACACACACACACACACATGCAACCGTCATAATATTTAACTGCCTTTGGCGGCAACATAACAAATATGACCAAAGCCCGTTGGTGGTCGGCGTATGGCATACACAAAAGGAATTAGGTTAGATGATTTGCTTGTTTGCATTTGACTTTCCCTGCTCACGGCTTACACATTTTTTTCTTCTCACACTTTACTTTGTGCTGCTGCCGCAGCTGCTGAGAGGCGCTTTGAAATTCGCTGTTTCCTTTCATATAATTGTCGTGTTATGGCATAATGGCAGGCTGTTGGCTGGCTGGCTGGCTGGCTGGCTGACAGCAGGCAGCAGGCGTTTATTGCCAACACTGATTGCGATCGCTCAGAAGCAGTGAGCTTTTCTTTTTTTCCACTCGTTTGCCTTTCTTTGAAGTGCCAAAGCGTCATTTTAAAATTCTACGCTTCTTTTCATGTACACGTGAGTGTGTGTATGTTGATCTGTTTGAGGTTATGTTTTTTTTGCATGTTATTTGCGCTGTCACACTGCCACATATTTGTGGGCAAAACACAAATTGTAAACGGAGATTGTGTTAAATAAATAGAAAGCGAAGCATTGAAAGCCAAGTTAGGGTGTAGAATAACTGACGGAGGTGCGAAAGAGAGAGACAGAGAGCGAGAGAAAGAGGGAGCTGGGGAGTTACACTACGCAAATAGTAGGCTCCGCTACGTATGCTATTTGATTTGCTGTGATTTTTCTGCTACTCTTCTCACGTCGCCTTCTACTTCTCTTGTTATTGCTGTATGCAGATGCCAATCTTAACTGTCAAATGGTAAATACTCACAATTGCTGGCGGGAAGCACTCTTTGCATTACTCGCCTTTCTTTACTCCCCTACTTTTGCTTTATTTTTCATTATTCTCTTTTTCTTAAATTTTTTTGTGTGTGGCTAAGGGTCTTGAAATGCTTTGAAAGGCTTCGTATTTCTTTAAAATCTTTGTGTGATTTAATTGTTTACTTAAAATTCAAACGGCTTGGCGGCTTCTGCTGTCAGGTTTCAAGGTGCTAGTGAGCGGCAATTTGCTTTGAGGGGATTACAGGGAAGCACAAATATAATATTTCCTACTTAGAAGCGCTTTTAACAACGTTTGAGAGATACTTGATATCCACTTTTGATACTTTATCCAGTCCTTTGAACTGCAAAGCTTCTAGATGTCTCAGACGTGTTCTAGAGTTAAAACTGGACAGAGGAAGTGTTTTAGCGTCTCACTCAAGTTATCTTCACTGCAGTCCCTACATGTGGCACTGTTACTAATGCCCATTCTGCTTGTGTGTGTTGTCGGTAGGCTGTAACATTTCATTAGAACGACAAACGTCCTGCAGTGCTTTCCGTGCGACCAAAAAGTGGGTGTGTTTTTCTTCGTGTTCTTTAAGGCATTGCAGCTCGCGCTGATCTGTCTTCCAGCCCTCTTGGAAAGTTCATCGTATAGCTTTTTAGAGAGTTTCGTATTTCCTATAATGTTTCGGTAGCTAGACGGTTGGCGCTTTTCACAATCTCAAAAGCTATTTCGTTTCCCACAATGTTCTTGTGGCCTGGAGTCCAATATATATTCAAATGCAACTGTCATTCTGGGGCAACCTTACTTTCTGCCTCCCTGTGGTACGACAGAAGGAGATTTGCTGATGGGCTATAGTAAACCAAGGTAAAATAAATATTTTACGGTTCTTCTTTACACAGAGTGGACGAACAGTCAGTAGACTTCACGCAGGATTACAAAGTTCCGGACAGAAGTAACCTCGCTTCATTTTAATGCTGCGGAACATAACAGAGGAGGAACAAAGGAGCTTGGCAAGTCCTATCGCCTATCGTATTGCTAAAGTGGGCTTTTTATGAAACAGCGCTGGCGCCCACATATAGGCAGTTCTCATTTGTCTAGCTTCAAGAGTATATATTACTTGTATTTTGTTTATCCAAGCTCCACCGCGAGGTAACAAATGGCGATCAAGTTCACTCTCTCTCTCACTTGTATCCTCATGGTATCATAGAAATAATTATAATTGTCGCTCTCTACTTGTAAGCTAACTATAAGAAGTTATTCGTTGCAGATTTGAGCTCAAATTGGAAGACTCTCAACTGTTTCTGGCCTATTTGGGATAAACGAAAGTTAGAGTAGCCATTATTGCTAAAAAGAAAGAGGATATCCACAATTAGTGGTCGTATAGTGGCTCATCCGCATCTATTAGGTCAGGAATGCAGTGAGGCTGAATGTAGAATTGAACGACTTCTGCTGGAGTTATGGAGAAGAGAAAGTGTCTGCATTTTTGACCCCTACAGCTTAGAGGTTCCAGTATTTAAACGCGGAAAGGCATGCCTGTCGTAACAGGCGATTAAAATCTAATAATTCCCGTTTAAGTCTGGTCTTTATAAAGGGTGATCCATTGAACTCCATGAGTCGTGTCAAGCTGTTATGTTATCTCTGTTCAGTATTGTTTGGCATTTCATCATGGAAAGACTTACGCCTGAACAACAAATCATCCAACTTTTTTACGAAAATTCACATTCTGTAAAGAATGTGTTTCGCACGGTTCGCTCAACTTACGGTCAACATAACCGACCTACTGAGCGTACTATTCGCAATACCATCACCCATCTTCAGACCCAGCATTCATAACTGGATAATATTTTACCGAATAGACCACGTTCAGCAGGCAGTGAATAAAATATAGCGGCCGTAGCTGAGAGTGTACAGGAAGACCGTGGAGAGTCGATTCGGCGCCGTTCGCAGCAACTCGAACTGACGTATGGAAGGAACGACTTGGCGTATTTTACGTCGAGATCTTAAATTGAAAGCGTACAAAGTACAGCTTGTGAAAGAATTGAAGCCGCTCGACCTTCCCAAGCGATATCGCTTTGCTCTATGGGGTCTTGAAACGTTCCAAGAGGATCCGACGTTTTCGAGCCAAATTTGTTCAGTGATGAGGCCCATTTCTGACTCAATGGGTATGTGAGCAAGCAAAGTTTCCGCATTTGGGACGAAGAGCAACCTGAAGAGATTCAAGAGCTGCTATTCCATCGAGAAAAAATGAACGGTGTGGTGTGGTTTGTGGGCGGGTGGAATTATCTGTCCATATTTCTTCAAAAATGATGCCGGTGAGAACGTAACCGTCAATGAAATTGAAGTTCGTGATCTCCGCGACATTTGTTTTCAACAGGACGCCACCACTTCGCACACACCATGCATCAATATGTGGATTTATTTAGAGAACCCTTTGGTGAGCAGATAATTTCACGTCTTGAGCCGGTCGATTGGCCACCAAGATCTTGTGATATCACACCGTTACACTTTCCCCTGTGGGAATATGTAAAGTCTAGTGTCTATGCGGACAATCCCACTTCGTTTCAGGAGGCCTTGAAGCAAAGCATAACGCGTGTCATTCGCCAGTTACCTGTTAATGCTCGAACGAGTCAGTGAGAATTGGACTCAACGTATGGACCATCTGAGATGTAGCCGCGGCCAACATTTGAGAGAGATAATCTTCAAAAAGTAAATGCCAAATAATTTTCTTTCGAATAATACAACAAACTTTCCCCATTTAATTAAAATTTTTTGTGTTTTTTTTCTTTAAAAAGGCAGAGAACCTCTAAATGGATGAGCCGTTACGGGTCCGATTGCTGTCGTAATTTTTTCAGTTTCCCAAAAACAAAATAAAAATATGGTCTGATACAGCTCGAAAAACTAGTTAACAATTAAATTTTTAATTTTTTTTATTTTAATTTATTTTTATTTTTTTATACGTTACTTAATAGTGTATAATATTAGCTAATTTATTATCTTTTACTTTTTTCCGATTTACCGTAATTTAATTTTATTTGTTTTACTTTGCTTTGTTTTATTTTCATTTTTTATTTTTTTTTGTTTTATTTTACATATTTAAATTTTTTCATTTTCCATTATTTTCTTTTCTTTACTCTTAATTTAATTTGGACTTATTATTATTTGTTTTTTATATTAGTTTTTTTAGTTTATTTTATTCTTTCATTTCGATTCCCTTTTTCATATTTTTTTAATTAAATTTTAATTAATTTATTTTTTCTGTCTTTTTTTAATTTCATTTAATTTTTATATTTTTTTTTTCATTTATTTAGAATTTTTCATTTTGCTTTAATTTCTTTTATGTTTTTAATTTAAGTTAGTTTATTATTTTTTTGTATTTTTTATGTACTTAATTTAAATGTTTCATTTAATTTTTTATTTATTTTATTTTATTTATTTATTGATTTTTTTTAAAGGTTATTTTACTTAATTTATTTAAATACTTTAATTTTCCTTTATTCTATTTTCTTTTTTTAACTTATATTTTATATAACTAAATTTTTTTTGAATTTATTTTACTTATATCTTTTTAGTGTTATTTCTCTTCAAATCTGCATAGCGCAAAAGGAAAACAATATTTTCTGAAATAAATTACATTAAATGTTTTACTGCAAAAAAAAGAAAATTCATTCCATAAAAACTATTAATTCCATGTTTTCATGTCAGCATGCGCTTAATATTTAATTCTTTAACATGAATTTTGTCATTATAAAGATAAAAAAAAATTTACAGCCACAGGCCTGAACCAATTCCGCGCATTTAACATAAATAAATAAAATTATTGCTTGAATCTAGAGCAACAAAAGGTTATACAGATAAATTTATGATTTTTTTGTTAAATAAAAATGAGAATCAATGCAAAAACAATGCAATATAAATAAATTTCCAGTTGCATTTGCATTTAAAAGCTTAGCGAGTGCCATAAAAATAAGCGCAGCTAAGCCGTTTACATGCCAATTTATTGATTAAATAACAAATGGCATTAACGCCAGTTGGAAAACAAGCATAATGCGAAATTTTATATATATATATGTGTGTGTGTGTATAGGTATACATGTATGTATGTACGCGCGTATAATATTGATAGTAAATTTTAAAAATTATTATTGCACTGTTTGCGCAAATCACTTAATACTAAATAAATATCTATATGTGCATATAAACATATATATATATATATATATACACACACACACGCACATATTTTATGGTTTATAAATGCGAAATGACATGTCAAGCGTGATATGCGCTTATGAAACAGCTTAAAGCGCCTAAATGTATGCTATGTGAATAAAGCACGCCATGAATTCATGGTTGTGTATTTGTGTAAGAGAGTGAAAGAGAAAGAAAGAGAGTGAGATAGAGGGGGAAAGAGAAGGGGCGCACGTGTTAAATTGCTTTGGTATGCTTGCAGTCATACCTACATATATCTGTATATGTGAACACTCTTATATATATATACATGTATGTGTTAGCATTATTGCCGCTACATGCGCGAGCAGTTCACTCAATTTCCGCAACAATTCAAGCGTAAATTTGCTATGGGCCACGAAAGGCATTATAACTGTATATATGAGTGTGGTTGTCTGTATGTGTAAATGTATGTAAATTTGCATGTAGCTGTAAATTGATTGTTTCAGCTTAATCTCTCGGCAACTACTAACAACAACAACAGCAATAACCACAACAGTAGCTTTCACTCTATTGTACATTTGCCAGCGTGTGCAGGCGCTTCAAGGCTGATTGCCCTGTCCGGCTCGTTGGCTGATGGCGCGTGTCGGTTAGCGAGTACTACACACATATATGTTTATGCAATAATCATAAATGATATATAGCAATAATTGGAAAAAAATCGGAAAAAAAATTATTAATAACTAAAAAAATGTAGCGAAAAAAAATGAAAAAAAAATTACAGAAAATTAAAAAAAAATTAAATTAAATAAAAACCCACCAAAGTATATCATACTGATTACTTACATATAATTTTAAATTCAATAAAAATAATATATAAAAACATTAATAAAAAAAATTGCAAAAAAAAATTGTAGAAAGAAAAAATTAAAAAATTATTAAATAAAAAAATATAAAAATTATTTTACGCAATAATACGCAATAATAAAATGAGAATAATAAATTTTCGCTCTCCATTTATTGTAAATTGATAGCTAGTATATTTGACTATTAAAAAATATAATATTTTTTTTGTATTTGTACAATAACTTATACATTTGTTCACATGTTCGGCGCAACATCTCTCTACATGCACACATACTACTTAGCGCATACTATATGTGTGTGTGTGTGTGTGGAATAACCGGTTGGCAGGCCAATCATTCATATTTTATAGCTGCGTATTTTTTTATGGTTTGCCAGACAATTTTATTTGTGTTTTGCTTTTCATTGGCAGCAATTTTTTTTTTAATTTTTTTCGCATTGTTTTCACATTTTTTCAATCAACGTCCGATATATTGAGTCGTAATTTTTTTATTATTCGCCCGTAAAGCTTAAAAGTTTGTTTTATTTGAATTTAATATTATTTTTATTGTACACAATTTCAAGTAGAAGTTTCGAAATCGCTATTTTAATATTTTTAAAATTTCATTTCCCCTCAGTATTGCTACATTTTATTTAAAAAAAAAATATTTGCATAAATTTTTTTTTAATTTTTAAAGATTAAAAAATTAATAAGAAAATATTAAAATTAAAAATTAAAAACCAAATTTTAATATATTAATTTATTTTGTAGGAAATCATAATACAACAACAACAACAAAAAATACAAAAAAAATATACAAAAAAAATTTAAAAAAATATCAGGTCGTTGGGTTTTAGATCACCTTGAAATGAATCCATCACAAAAGCTCCGCATTTATCTATATATATCAGTTCTGAGCTTTTGAGCTTAAAGCTCCTTCAATGAGATCAATAGTTCAAGTTAGTTTGAATCACTAGGCAACAGCTCACTTAATCCACCAAGTGGACACTTTGTGATACCGCCGAAGAATGCATGAGTCGCTCGCGCGCTATTCAAAGCAATGAGAAATGAGCTGCGCAGTTTTTGCTACCTTAATAAACTTCTTAAAAGTTGTCGCCTCTAAAGACTTTCTTCCACAGAGCAGGCCATTCCCAAAGGAAATGCCTTAAAACATATTTATTGTTATTGTTATTGGAGTTGTAACCACAAAAAGATTCCTCCCTTTTTTTTGGGGAAATTTGTGGAAAAGACAGTGCTTGATCGGATAAAACCCCGCGTCGTTTTGGTACAAGGTCAGCCATTTCGAGGTTCTCTGACTTTTTTTGAAGAAAAAAAAAACACAGAAAATACATAATTCGTGAGGAATTTTTATTTCATTCAAAAATTTTTATATTCATCAAAAAAAAAAAATTCTTTGGCATGTTGTTTGCTGAAGATTATCTCTTTCAAATATTGCCCGCAGCTATGTCTTAGATGGTCCATCCGTTGAGTCCAATTTTCGATGACTCGCTCGAGCATTTCGACCGGTAACTGCATGCAAAAACTTTAATTTTAAATCTATGTGTCTATATGTATTGGAATATAACTATATAAGTGAAAGTACTTATGTTTAGTTAAAATTGCTTATATGTATGCATGTATGCACCTATTTCGATTGCAGATTGCAGCGTTTGCTATGGTAATTAACTGAAATTAGGTTAATTGATTTTGCTCTTGCGCTTCAGTAACCTAAAAAAAAAAATCCAAGAGTAGATAATATACCAATAGACAGTAGGTGAAGCATTTGTTTTTATACATACATACACGTACGAGTATACATATTTGTATGTTTGTATGCCTAAAAGCATGTAAATTGATATAAAAATCATTTCCACTCAATTGAATGGCAAGCTTTTGCAGGCAGCGCGTAGATAGATGGAGGCAGATTATGTGGTGCAAGTGCACTTATTTATGTACTACAGACCACATACAAACATACATTGAAGCTTATACACAGTTACATAAGTACAAAGATATGTTTTCCATATAATCGCAACATGTTTTCGTGTTGGGCTTATTTTCTGTTTGATACGCTCATAGAAGCTCATAATTTATTTCTGTTGAATATCTGACAAAATTATGTATGCATGTATGCATGTATGTATGTCACAGCGCTTGTAATGTGAAATTGTGTTAATTACTTTTGCGGCGATTTCCATGCAAGATTAATGCATTTTCTGCGAATCGCTTACACTGTCCGCTAACTGTCATATTGTTGGTGTTGTTGTTGTTGTTGTACGTTTGTGTGTGGACTTCTTGAGATTTTAATTAATTTTGATTTTAAAATCGAAAAAAAAAATTTTTTTTTTGGTATCGAATGGTAGCTCGCACTTTTTTGCTTTAAATTAATTGAAAAATGCCATAATGCCAGTGATCTGCTTTTTCAGAGATGCTACTGATACTTTTCATAATTTGCAAAGCTTTCATTTACCAATGTTGTCAATTTTCATTTAATAATAATCTTAAAAGAATAGTATTTGGTGTTGGTATTCAATATTAACTATTTTCTGCCGATTTTCTCAGGGAGATATTTGCAATTATTCCATAAAGACATTATTATTAAAGTTGACCATTGCAACGTTGCCAATTTTCCTCTAATGATAATCTAAAAAAAATAGTATTCAGTATTGGTATTCAATATTCAATTTTTTCTGCCGATTTCCTTAGGGAGATATTTATAATTATTCCATTAAGACATAATTGTTAATGTTGATTATTGCAACGTTGCCAATTTTCCTCTAATAATAATCTTTAAAAATTGTATTCAGCTTTAATACTATTTTAATAATTATATTAAATACAACTTTTTTTCTGCCTATTTTCTCAGGGAGATATTAACAATTATTCCATAAAGACATTAATATTAAAGTTGACCGTTGCAACTTTGCCAATTTTCTCTGTACAGTTTAATTAATATCGACTAATTTTCGTTCATTGCAATGTTACTAATTTTCTCCAATAAGTTTTTGAACTATTATTCCATAAAGACTTTGTTATTAAGGATAACCATTGCAGCGTTGCCAGTTTTCACTCTACAATTTTACTAATTTCGATTATTTTTTGTTTAGATTTGTAAATTTATTAATGCAATGTTGCCAATTTTCTCTAATAGGTTTTTGAACTATCACTTGTAAGTGGAAATCATTCTTTAATCATATTTTTTAATTTTAGCGGTGATTGCATTGTTGCCAATTTTCTTTAAATCAAAAAATCTGCTTTCATTTCATTATTGTCATTTTATTGTTGCCAAGTTGTAAATTTTCGCTTTTGTTATGGAAACGATGGAGTTATTCTGGTTGAAAAATAGGCAGTGCAGATGTTTAAGCTACGTTGACAATTTTCCACATTGCAATTTTACTAATTTCGACTATTTTTTATTTAGGTTTGAAAATTTATTAATGCAATGTTGCCAATTTTCTCTAGGCTTTTTTTCTGTTATATTATTATATTATTAAGTTAAAACTATTCTCGTACTATATTAGTTACTCTTGTCACGTGATGTCCTCATCATTAACTATGAATTTTTAGCCTTAGCCGTGATTGCTGTGTTGCCAGTTTTCTTTAAAAAGATAATTTCTGTTTTCACTTACCGCTTAGTCCTTTCCGACTATGGCACGTAGGAATTTTTTCTTAAATAATATCCTCATAGCATATCTGTGATTATTTTAATATTCCAATGTTGCCAATTTTCGCTTTTTGTTGAAGTGAAAATGCTGAAAATTTTTCCCGAAAAAAATTGGAACCGTATATATGATCATTACCAAGTTTACCTCACTGATACTACATACTTCAATTTTTTCTTAGTATTGATAGTAATCGTCTGCCTAATAAATGCAGTGTTGCCAATTTTCTCTAAGTGATATTTTCCATTGAAATTCCTCTATTAAGTTGTTGATTTCCTTAAACGCTAAAAATAATTTTTGCCTGTTGTGATATAATTTCATAATTTATAACAAATTCTTAGCTGTCGTAGTGATTGCAATGTTGCCAATTTTCTTTCGAAATTACTTTCAGCTTTATGCCATCGATAACTGCTTTCGGTGTAATCTGTGTAATCGAAAAATTTTCTTTAAATAATATTTTCGGAGAATATTTGCATATTTTGTTGTTGCAATGTTGCCATTTTACTGGAAGCAGGTTGGTATTTAAGTTATTCATGGTAGATTGGCATATTTTTCGCCGTGCTCTTACAATGCTTGCCTCTTTTTAGTTAGTATTAATAGTTTTCGTCCAGTTATATAGTGCAGTGTTGTCAATTTTCTCTAAGAGATATTTTCTCTTCAAATGTCGCTTTTGATTTAATAACTTTCTTCAACCATAGTTAGTTTTACTCATTTTAGCAGCCTCGATGTTAACTACAAATTCTTCTGAGTTGCTTCCATGCTGGCAATGTTGCCAATTTTCTTTCAGCAAGATATCAGCTGTTTCTGATCATTCTATCTTTTTCGCATATGCAAAAAACCTCTTTAGATTTTTTTTTTCAATTTACATCCTCATTGACAAAGTATTGTAGTACAGCCAAAAGGTCTTATTTGCAATGTTGCCAATTTTCACTTTAACTCAGCATTGGAGATTTTTTTTCTAATTTTTGCTAATAGTAGAGGGTTTGGATGGAATAAAGGCATATATTACAAACAAAACTCCAAACAGGACATTAGAAAAATATTTGACATTTTCCAAACATATATTTTTGTAAGAAAATATATGTATGCAAGGTTATTATCCTCTATCTTTATTACTGGTTTTTGCTATCTCCCAAATGCGGGTCAACTGGGCGGGATGATTGCATGCAATTCAACGACGCTGATTGCACATAAATGCCAATGGGCACAAATTACCGTTGTTTGCATGGCACTTTGCGCGTAAATTGCACACACACATACCTACATATAAAGGGTGATCCAAGTAGAGGCACTTTTTTCAATAGCCTTTTTTTGACAGACCACGCGTGAGTGGTGTCCAGCGGTCATATCATTTTTATTCAGTATTGTTTGGCATTTCATCATGGAGGGACTTACGCCCGAACAACGTTTACAAATCATTCAACGGCGAATTACGAAAATTCACGTTCTCTAAAGAATGTGTTTCGCGCGGTTCGCTCAACTTTCGATCAACATAATCGGCCTACTGAGCGTACTATTCGCAACACCATCACCCATCTTGGGACCCAGCATTCATTACTGTGTAATATTCTACCGAATAGACCACGTACAGCATGCAGTGAAATGCGAAATATAGCGGCCGCAGCTGAGAGTGTACACGAAGACCGTGAAAAGTCGATTCGGCGCCGTTCGCAACAACTCGGACTGAGGTATGGAACGACTTGGCGTATTTTACGTCGAGATATTAAATTGAAAGAGTACAAAATACAGCTTGTGCAAGAACTGAAGCCGCTCGACCTTCCCTAGCGCTTCGCTCTAGGGGCTTCGAAGAAGATCGCACATATTCGAGCCATATTTTGTTCAGCGATGAGGCTCATTTCTGTCTCAATGGGTATGTAAACAAGCAAAATTGCCACATTTGGGGTGAAGAGTAACCTGTAGAGCTTCAAGGGCTACTATTTCATCCAGAAAAAACAACGGTTTGGTGTGGTTTGTGGGCCGGTGCAGTCATCGGTTCATATTTCTTCAAAAATGATGCCGGTGAGAACGTGACCTTCAATGGCGACCGTTATCGTGCCATGATAACCGACTATTTGGTGACTGAAATTAAAGTTGGTGATCTCCACGTCATTTGGTTTCAGCAATACCGCATCACTTCCCACACATCACGCATCAATCAATGGGTTTATTGCGAGAACACTTCGGTGAGCAGACAATTTCACGTTTTGGGCAGCTCTTAGTAAAGTCTAAAGTCTATGCGGACGCCTTGGAGCAAAACATCACGCGTGTCAGTCGCCAGTTAGTAGTCGAAATGCTCGAACGAATCATTGAAAATTGGACTCAATGGATGGACCATCTGAGTTGTATCTGAGATAATCTTCAAAAAATAAATGCCAAAGAATGTTCTTTTGACTGATTATAAATATTCCTCATTAAGTTTGAACTTTCTGTGTTTTTTTCTGCAAAATTTCGAAATGGATCACCCGCTATATGTCTATGTTATGCATGTAGATGTACATAAAATGTTTTTTTTTTGTTGTTGTTGAAAATTTCATTTCGACGCTCATTATACCGCCTGTTCATCGACCACAGCTATTGTTTTTAAACCTGTTCATTTGCTAACTCACTCTTTGTGGTCGCTCTCTTTCTCCCCTCCCTCTTACGTTATCTCATTGTTTGTTATTTTTTGTATTTATTCCAGCCTTTGGCCTTAATGCGGGCTAATGATTTTTAATGACAAAACCAACCAACCAACACAGCACAGCACAACATAACGGATTTATAATTAAATACAAAAACAAATAAATCAAAGAAGCAAGTGAATAAATATACTGGAATTGGCTTGCCATATTATTTTTATGCCTAATTGATTTATGCATTTTTAATGTGCACATTATGTGACAGCTGATTTGACAGATAATGAAATTTATGGGCTGCCATGTGGGTGGAGTGGCATTAATAGATGAAAAATAATTTTAAATTTCATTTAAATTTTGTAAAATTGTTCGAAATTTTAAATTAATTTCCCTTTCTCTTTTTAGGTGAGTTCAAAGTCGTTATTCGAAAGCAGTAAATTCACTTTACAAGTATGTAAGCAACAATTTTTTCGTGAACAAATTGCGTAAGTAGTTGAATATTTCACAAATTTTCAAGTTATAAATTACAGTTATACTCATTCAGCGCAATTCAGCAGATGAAAATTGAAGTTTTTACTTTTTAAATCAGACGTTCTCATTTGATATTTTCAATATTAGTGCTATTTTTATAATTCAGCGGGTATTCAGCGGCATTAAGAAGTGAAAAAGTTATTTTTCATTGCGAATTTAGTATTAGAAATTATTTTCCACTGCTTTCGAGGAAGGGTTTTACAATATTAGTGCTATTTTGCTGATTCAGCGGCATTAATATGTAAGAAAGTGATTTTTCATTGTGTATTTCGCCATAAAAATAACTTTTTCTACTACTTTTGAGAAAGAGTTTTGCATTTTCATTTGAAATTTTAAATGCTGAGTGAATTCAGCAATTCAGTCACTATAAAGCGCTATTCAGCAAAGCTTGAAAGGACACTTTTTGCACTTTATAAATGAGTACGTTTAATAAAAATTAAATTGTTTAACATTCAGCTCTTGCTTTGGTTATTCAGCACATGCATTTTCTTATGACTTTAATTTTAATAATGTAATAAAGTTTATTATTTTATTATTTCACTCGAAACCGCTGCTAACAGTTCACTCAATTGTAGAGTAATTTAAAATGCCAAACTTATACTCATAAATCGTTTGAGTTTTGTTCAGAACTACTTTCTGGCAAATTCAGCTCACATTTGCTGCACAATTTACTTATTCAGCGCATTTCTGAAAAGCTAATTTTTTTTGAGGAGTATTTTGAAAACACTTTGCCTTTATTTATCTGTTGAAGTTAAAATTTTTAATTTATGAAATATCATAAAATAAGAATTTTGCTAATTGAATTTTGATTAGTTATTCAGCGTATTACTTGCAAAATTCAGCGCCACTTAAAAAGCTTACTACATGGTATAGCATCATTAGAAGTTTGTGTAAAACAATTGTTTTCATATTCAGCGCATTAAAAGCGCAATTCAGCGCCATTTAAAAAGCTTTATACATGTTATTACTTTATAAGAAACTTTTCGTAGGCAATTATTTTCAAATTCAGCGCACTTAAAAGCAATTCAGCTAGCGTTTAATATTTTGTTGCACGATTTTGACGTGCAAAATTCACAGTATAGTTGAAGTCTAAAATCAGTTTTATTAAAAAATTTCATATAAATTTCCAGCACACCACAAGCACTTTCCTTTTATTAAGCAATTTAAAATTGAAATTTTGCAAATTTACGACCAGCTAAAAAATATGAAGAAATATTTTATAGAAAAAAATCGCTCGAAAGTGGCTATAAATCTAATAACATATTTCAAACTTTCTGCCACAATTTCGTAAATAATAATTTTTTACAACCCACATAACCATCAATTGTATTCAATTTGCATTTTGAGCCAATATCAGAGCCATTCACTCTCACGCATATCTTCTCAACCCCCTTCCGACCACTTGTGTATGTCAAACGTTTAACTTCATTGTACTGTTACTCAGTCAGAGTCCACAGTCCACTACGGTGTTTGTGCGTGCAAAAGTGTGCACAAATTGTCTGTTTATCATATAAATTTCCGTTATTGAGCACACTATCGCTCTTAGAATTTATGTTTCGCCTTCGTTGGCGCTTGTGTTGACCCAGTGTAGGGACACTTACAGGAGTAGCCAACATACGTTTTGCCCTGTAGCACAGTTATTGTTGTTGTTGTTTGAGTTGATTTTCTTTTGCTACCGAAAATAATAAATTGTTATTATTAATGTGCTTGTGTGGGTTGCCATGTGGCTAGAGTTTTCTCATTTCCGTTTGGACTCTCTGATATATTGAGATGTTTTTTTGAGACTTTAAATTTACCACTTTTTTCATTTTTCAGCTCACTGTTTTAGCGATACATATTTACTTTAATATAAATTGATTATATTCAAAGTGCGGTTATGTCATTCAGCTCGCCATAAACAGCGCTGAATTTAGTATTTAAATGTCTTGGATTAAAATTTCAGTTTTTTCTCAGTTATACAGCAGCAACAGTTCCACAATTCAGCTGATTATTTTTTATAAATCTCTTATTCAGCACTTTGATCAATATATATTGAGACGCTTATATAAAACTTTACTAATAAATTTTATGCTAACAATTTAAATTTACAGATTTTCAATTATTCAGCTGATTTTTTAGCGATAATTATTCAAAGCTCGCTATAGTAGCGCTGAATTGATGTTTAAATGTTCTGAACTTAAATTTCAGACTTTTTCAGCCGTTTCACTCACTTTTGTACTACTAAGGCTATATGTTTAATGATATTTTGTTATATTCAGCTTCATTTAACTCGTTTTGATCAAAAACAAAAATAAAAATACGCTTACAACTAGTATTTTTTCCTTATCAGTTAGGCAGCAGTGAGAGTTTGGGAATTCAGCTGGTTATTTTTGTGCTAAATTGAGGTTTCTCTTCTAAATCTCTTATTCAGCACTTTGATCAATATGCAAACATCCTTGAGTATTTTATGCAACTTTGCAAATAAAATTTTTTTTGTCGGATAGCTTATTCAGCGCAGTTCAAATAGACGAAACAACTCTATATTTCTACCACATAATTAAAAAGTAGTAACTTTCCAGATAGTTTTGAAATAAATAAATAAATAAACACATTTCGGTTTTTTTTTTCAAACGATAATTATTGCTTCAGCTATTCAGCTCAAGTTTTTCTACTCAAAACAAACAAACCGATAGTTTACGATATATATCATAGCAAATGACGCATATTCAGCTCAAAAAATTATTATTCAGCACACCTAATATTATTAAATGTGATTTATTGCAGCGCAGTTTTTGCTCTAGGCTTTAGCGGAGATGATTTCCTGTAAATTAGTGCTTAATACAACAATATGTCAAAGCGGAAAATGCTTCATTTAACATCACTTAATTCTTCAGCTATTCAGCCCACATTTCTGTACTCAAAATATACAAACCAAAAGTTGACGATACATTTCAATGCAACTAAAGCTTATTCAGCGCAAAAAAATGTTTTTCAGCGCCAGTAATTGTATAAAATATGAAATTTTGCAGCACAAGTTTTAATCTCAGCTTCAACGTAGTGAATTACCGATAATTCAGCGCTATTTAATTTATATTGCGCAGCTTTTCAGGCTATTCAGCAAACAATTTTTAGTTGAAATCTTTTCACAGTGCTACTTTTCACATATTTAGTAAGCTGAAATTTGTGAAATACATTTTTACAGTTAGTTTTCAATTATTAATTTTTAATTTAGTGTGCTTTTATACTACTGGGTAATTTAAATATTTTTAGTTTAAGACAATAGATGGAAGTTTTTGGTACAATGGAACTTGTATATAATTATTTTTTAGAACTAATTATTAATTTTAGAACCAATTATAAATTTTTGTACAGTAAATAGTACAATAGAAACAAAAATTTTTTAGTTATGCTGGATTATCGCTTATTCAGCAGCTGTAAATGTAATTCAGCGCCGTTAGATATAATTCAGAACAACGAATTTTGTCTGAGTATGACTTCTTTAGCACCTGTCTATGTAATTCAGCGCCTTTAAATACTATTCAGCGCCTTCAACTTTTGTTTGCATATGAATTTCTGAATGTAATTTATATTGCTTTTGCAGGGATAGCACTGCTGAATGATTTATAATATAATTCAGCACAACAAATTTTGTCTGAGTATGACTTGTTGGGCACCTGTACATGTAAATCAGCGCCTTTAAATATAATTCAGCGTGACAAATTTTGCCTACGTATGAGTTTTTGAATCTTATTAATATTGCTTTTGCAAAAATAATACTGCTGAATGATATAAATTTTGGAAAATCCTAGAAAATAATAAAATTTCTCACATTTTAGCAAACCGCATACATAATTTTTTATAAATTATAAAAAATTATAGAGATTTATCAACTCCTCGGTGTCTCTAAATATAATTCGGCGCCTGTAAATGTAATTCAGAGCCTCTAAATATAATTCAGCGCCACAAATTCTGCCTTAATATTTATTCCTTAATATTAAACTCACTTAAAATTGCAGCTGAATTACGATATATGGCAACCCTGCTTTAATATATATACTAATTTCCATATAAAAGCCATAAATGTCCAAAACATTTCTTTTGAAAGAAGCCATTTTAAAGGAATACAGTAGTAGCACTTCAATTTTAGACAAGCATATATGTATGCACATATATAAGTATGAGAAACATGCTGTCATTCACAGCATTGAATTTATTTGACTGAGAATCGAAAATTGACTGTGAACTGATAAGCCCCAACAACAAAGGCATCAGCAATGCTGACAATCAACTCAATGAAATAACAATATGCAAGGCAAATGAAAAATGAAATGCTTAAATTTACAGTTGACAGTTGAGAAAGCGAATTACGAAATCAAAAGAAAAGTCATAAATGGGCGAATGTCAAGAAAATCAACAGAATCAATCAATCAATGATGGACACGCGGTTAATTTGAATGTGTAAGACCGAAAAAAAAGAATTAAATGTAAATTTAAATTATTCTCGCCAATTTTAATCACTTTCTTTCGAGAAAAAAAAAAGAAAAAAAAACTCCTAGCATTGCACTCGTCAAGCATTTTACGTACGGTCAACCGCAATTCAATCACATCAAATTTTATGCAATTTATGCTCATCAAGTTTTTATTGCTCACAATGCATACGTACATACGAGTACATATGTATGCACAAACTCAATGAAAGTGTTGCAAAATGCTTACAGTAAAAGTTTCAACACACACACACATTGACATATACGTCAAACCTGTGATTGATTGTGGGCTAGAGCTTGAAGGCTACTAAATAAATTGGCTCAGGTCAAAAGTCAATGTGTTCAAGTCAATAAATACGTAAGTATGTCAAACTCATATGGTGTTTGGGCACATATACATAAACATACATACGTACATACATACATATATATGATAACCATAGCGTTGTAGCGGAAGTGCGCATGTTATTGAATTTGTAATAAAATTTTATATGGAAATTGATACTTTTTTGGGCTTAAAGTGTACTAGAAAACCATCAACGGCAAGTGAATGCAAATTTTTACATGCAGTTTGCGATGGGTAGGAATTTAAATGGATATTCTAGCATATTTGAGCATTTGTTAGGTGTTAGTTTTAACTGAAAACAACTTTTGTAGCATTCAATGCACTTTTTAAGTGTTTTTGAGAAAACAATTTGTGTAAAAATTGCAAGCCTTGGTATAGGAAGTAAATTCAGCGCATATTTGCTGAATTCAGCGCAATAAAAGCGAACTTAATACACACCCTGCGAAATTTTTTTTTATAATTTCTAAACATTACCCGCTGTTAAACATGATTTAACTTACTCAGAAGTGGTTTGTAGACTTCTTCAACCCTTAAAAGTTAATTTTTGTGTTCACTACGAATACTCTGCAATTCAGCACGCGCTTAAATGCACCATATATTGATATCAACACATATTTTGTTCTTTTATATGGAACTTATTAAATTCAGCGCCATGTTTGGTAATTCAGCGCAGCTGAATACATTCAAAAAGGTGTTTTAAGGTATTTGAAAACATTTTAAGTTGAGTAAAAACTGTAAAATTTAGTATTATCTGCAGTTCATCGTAAAAGTGTTTTCCGAAAGGGATTTCTAGACTTCGTAAGCCTTTAAAAGTTAGTTTTTGTATTTTATAAAGAACACTGTACAACTCAGCGTGTGCTTAAATGAACTATATAATGTTATTAGTGCATATATTGTTTTTTTTATGTGGAATTTATTAAATTCAGCGCCACTTTTAGAAATTCAGCGCAGCTGAATACATTCAAAATAATGTTCGCTTCTTATATATTTATGATTTTATGTTTATAGTACAAAAGTAAGGTAAGGTATCACTTTACTTTTTTCGTAGGTGGTATTTATTATTAAAAATTTTTTTAAAGAAAGGTTAATAAATTTTTTAAATTGTTTATTATTTTTTTTAAGTTTATATTTTATTTGTTTATTTCTAATAAATTTGCAGCAATTCAGCGTAATTAATTTTGATTCAAGCCAATTTGGCGTAAAAAATGTAAAAATTCGAATACAATTTTGTTTTTGTAGCAAAAGAGCTATTTGAGCACAGCTAGTATCCTCCACATTGCTAGTATGGTCAACCAACTCTGGTTTGGTGCTATGTTTGAAGTTTTAAACTCAACTTATGAGTGTTTCTTTCGACCTTAAAGTTATTCAGCGCACCAAAAATACATTCAGCGATTTGAAATGATAATTATATAATGCAGCAATGCATATTAATCAACGTTATAAGCATTTGTGACTATATTCAGCGCAATTCAGCTATGAAAATTTTCAGTGAAGACCCAATATTTATCATAAATGTATAATTTTTATGCTTTTGAATTTTTAAAAGCATTTATTTCCAACATAAGATTATTCAGCGCACTAAAAATACATTCAGCGCATAGCAGTGATAATTTTAGAGTGCAGTAATGTAAATTAGTCAACGTTATAAGTATTTCTGACTAAATTCAGCGCGATTCAGCAATGCAAATTCTCTGTGAAAACCCATTATTTGTCATAAATATATAATTTCTGTACCGTTGAATTTCTAAAAGCATTTATTTTCAACTTAAGGTTATTCAGCGCAATATAAATACATTCAGCGCCTTGCAGTGATAATTCTCAAATGCAACCGCGCATATTAGTCAGCATTATAAACACTTTTGACTAAATTCAGCGCAATTCAGCAACGGAGTTTTTGAGTTAATTTTACTTATTTGTCATAAATCTACAATTAGCAAAGTTTTTCGACAATGTTTGTTGCAGTAAAATTTGTTTTTTAATGAAAGTTATAAAATTTTCAATCAGAATTCAAACAAATGTCGTTGAAACGAATGTAATATAAAATTTTTTATTCATATATGCACATGGGTATATACATATGTGTTGACAATTAAGTCAAATGTCAACTATTTACATAATTGCTAAATAATACCGCGAAACAAAACACATAAATTAATTAAAACCATATCCACCCGGGAGCGCTGGAGCAAAACGAGGCAATGGTCAATAGAAAAACCTGTAGGAAGCATATAAATGCAAATGAAAATTATGTATGATAAAATATGCTTGGCTGCAGCTGAATTATGCATGAGGAACATTTCTCCATACACTTTTTTCGGTGGTAATTTAGACATATATAGTTAATTAATTATGGGTAAAATAAAATTTTTTTTTTGAAAATTTAAAAAAATTAAAAAAAATTAAAAAAAATTTAATTTTAAAATTTAAAAAATTTAAAAAAAATATATAAAAAAAAAAAAAAAAAAATTAAAAAAAAAAAAATATATATATATATAAAAAAAAGTTTAAAATTTCAAAAATCTAAATAAAAGAAATCTGATGAGGAGATGTGGTGATCTCCGAAACAGCTGTTACTTCTACCATTTTTTCTTTGTTGTATAACAATATTCAATGAAAAAATAATGTTTCTAATAAAAATAGGCCTTTGAATACATCTCCATTTACTTATAACCAAAACCAATTACAGGCCGCATTAAAATTACCCATAAATAAAATGAATTTTAATTAAAAATTTTTTAAAAATGTTGCTTGGAGGAAATTGTAGTTTTGTTTAATTTTCAAACTATTTTTTTACTAGTAAATTAAGCATATAATCTGTAAAAAAATTAAAAAAATTAATAAACATTTTCTGAAACTTTTTTTTTAAGAAAATTTCGTTTTTCTGTTAGTAGATTAAGTGAACTACTAATGATTTCTAAAAAAAATATATTTAATTATTTATAAAATAAATTTTTAATTATTTCTAAATTCTATTTAATTAATTTTTACATTTTTTTTATTCAGTTCCTACCATTGTAATCACTTTTCGAACCACTCCAATAGCGGCCAGCGCTACAAAGCTTGTTTAATTTCAACCCCTGCGATAGAGAACGCCATTTTCATTACAATCATTATATAAATAAATAATTTATGCGCAAATATTTTCATTAAAATGGGCCAACATACATACAGGTGGCGGAGCACTAAATGCAGCAACAACGTAGTGAAGTGACAAAAATACAACAACAATAATAGTATTGTTGCGCTTCAAAATGTAAAGCCTGTTGAAAATAGAATTTTCGGAGAAAAAAGTAACTGTACATGACATGGCATTGTTAATGCAAAAGCGTATTTGCATGAAATGTCATTGAGAGGTCGCGAGCGCGTGTGAGAGGTGGCACTTATGGTGGGGAAGGCAGCTACAGCATGATAATAATAATGCTACAGAGTATATGTTTGTTGTTGTTTTTTTTACAAATATGTTTAGATCGAAAAGTTTTTGCATACAACACCTGCTGTTTTAGCCACATGTTGGCTGGTTCACAAAAAATGGCACTTCAGGGTAAACATTTTGAAAAGTAAAATTTTCCCTACCAACGAGCAGATTATTATGGTGAAGTGAGGGAAAGGAGAGAAAAAAAAGAAATACAAATAATAGGCGCTTTGTAAGTGCAGAAGTCTTCGGGCGCTGGAGCTCCTCCTCCAATTTGTGGAGTGCGTTTTAATGTTTTACAAAAAAAAAACAAAAAAACAAAAAAAAAAAAAAATTATACTAAGAGGCCTGATGTAACTTTATGTTGAGCTTTTTTCCATTTTACTTTAGAAAAATTTATTAATTATTTTATTAAAAATATTTTTTTATAATTTTGCTGCTGACCAGACCAGCACTCAAAAATTGTTCTTCCGAATGGCAGTACTTGCAGCTAACAACTCGTCTGTTGCAAGCGTAAATAAATCATAACTAAAAAAAGTTATAATTATTTTAAAATATGTAAATAATTTTAAATTAAAAAAATACATATTTTTCAAATGAACATTTTAATTATTTCAAGCATCAAATTTGAATTCTTTATTTTTGCCAAAAATTGTAAAAAAAATTTTTTCTCAATTTTTATTTATATTTTTTAAATTTTTTATTTAGAACAATTAATTTTTAAATATGGAACGTTTTCTTTCTCAATTTTTATTTTTTTCTGAATTATCTTTTTTGTTTAACCACGATAAGTGTGAAAATTCAAAATTTTTCAATCACTTTTATTAAAGAAAATGCCTTAAGAGAATTTTATACTTTTAAAATTTTTTTCCTTTCTCAAAAAAAAAAAAAATCCTTTAGTGTTCCATAAATATTTTTATACCTTTCAAGCACATAAAATGGTATATTAACCTTGTCTCTAAAATTCTGAGATATTTCAAACAAACTTGATAGGCAGATGCACCTATACGTTTAAACTATCATTTGTCGGAGTCGATCCGGATCGGGTCATAAATTTGTCAAAAAAGTATCTAAGAACGTAAAATTTGGTATACTACACCTACATAATGAATAGCATATTGGACGAATGTAAGGTTCACACCCACCGATATTTTCAGATGCGAAGTTTTGGGTAAAAAATCCGGGATAACAGCATCTACAGCGTGAAATTTTAAATAAATTGCATATTGGTAGTGAAAATCATCGAAATAAAAATACTATAGCTCTATTACGACAGATAATTGTTCAGATATGTGGTTTTGGGTAAAAAAAATCCTCTAAAAATCATCTAAGAGCGTGCAATTTGATATTCTACAGACGTATATTTAAGTTGATGTTGACACTGAAAATTAAAAAAAATCGAATTTTGTAATTCGCATTAAATTTGATATGTTCTTGAAAGGTATAAAGACTTCGGCTTGGCCGAAGACAGCCGTTCTTTCTTTTTTTTGCTTTAATTTTGCCTTTGGCTTAAATACTTCATTTTTATAAAGATAATTTTTTGTCGAAAATTGAAACTTACAGAACGTTTTAAAGCTCACAAAAAATTTGTTAGCTATCGGCAAGTTTTATTTAAATATTTTTAATAAATTATGAAAATTAGTTTATTTTCATTGTTTTGAAAAATTGTTAATTAACTCTTCTTTTTTTTTGTTTTAAATTATTTATATTTTTTATATTTTTTATTTAATAATGCCAACACAACTTGCTTTTATTGAAAGTAATGGCCTTTATCCAAATTTTGAGCGTTTGAAAATTTAAATAAGTTTTCATTAAAAGGCTTAAATTTCTAAAAAAAACGTCTCTTATGTGTTTCTAAAAAAAATTTTGATCACCTTCGATTTATCTTTTACTTGAAAAAATTTTTTTTTTAATTTTTTGTCAGTTTTAATAATATTTTTTTAAATAATTTATATCATAATTAATAGAAAAATTTTCAAAAACATCTCGTCTTTAGTTTTATTTTTTATTTTAGTTTTTGTTAATTTCTAGCGCTAATGTGAAAACTAGCGTATTAAAGATTTAAATATTTCAAAATTTAAAATTTTATTACAATTTATCTAAAAATTTTTTTTATTATTGTTTATAAAAGTCTTCAAAAACGTCCTTTCATAGGTTTTTCTTATTTTTAAAAAAAATAAATTTGCCTTTTTTTCTGAGCATTTAAGCTTCTAATACCAATATTAAAATTCGAATATTAAATTTTTTTACTATAATTAAGTCATAATTTATATAAGTAGAGAAATTAAAAATTCTCTTCTGTAGTTTTAATATTTTTTTTTAAAAACTTGTAGTTTTCCCTAATTTTTAGCAATTAAGCTTTTAATACGAACGTCAGTTTTTAAGAGACATAAAAACTGCAAATATAAAAAAATACCCTTTAGTTCTTTGGGTATATTTTCTCATTTTGAAAACTTATTTAGAAAACTGAAAAATTCAATTTTTTAATGTGTTTATAATTTAGATTAATTTTATTTTATTTTCAAAAATATAAAAAAATTGTTCTGAATACTTTTAATTCTCTAAAAATTTTTTGAAATAAATGTGCAGAAACTCTTAAACTACTTCATAAAAAGTTTTAAAATTAAATAAAATTTTTTAAATATTTTATGTTTTTCAAATTTTTTATTTATTTTAAATACTGTTTTTTTTTACTTTTTTTTAAATTTTTCTTTAATTTTATTAACATTGCTTTCATAGTGTTTTTCACAATAATAAACAATAAAAATTTATTAATTTTATATTTATAATTTTTTAACAAAATTTATATTTTTTTATAATTTGGTTTTAAGTTTATGGTTTATCAAAGAATTCGATTGCGATGTTTAATTAATTTATTTTAATTCTTTATTAATGTTACTCGTTTTTTTAAGTAAATTTTGGAAGTTTTTTTCTTATTATTATTATTTTAATTTTATTTTTATTTTTTATTTGAACATTTTCAGCTTAAACTTGCTTTCCCAAAAGTGAGTAGAGTCGTTGAGGTTTAGCTGATTTTCGTTAGCTATTTGTAGAGTCCACAGACGCGAAATTCCCAAATCGCCTAAAGTTTGCATGAAATTTTATAAGAATTCAACTAAATTTTCAAAATTACCAAACACCAAACACGCTACCACTAAAACGTGTAAACACAAGTGAGCGAGCTGGAAAGCAAAGATGAAACTTAAGTGTTAACATACATATGTATGTATTTATGTATGTATAAAACCATACAAAGCGCAAAGCAACTTCAATAAACAAGACCGAAAGCAAATAACACAACTTCGAAAGCGAAATCAAAGGAAAATGTGGAGATATACCTAACAGTCAGAACACACAAATGCAGCGAAAGGAGATATACATGTATGGATAAGTATATGCATGTATGTGTATGTGCAGCAAAGCAAACCAACTACAATCACAGCTATGTAAATATTTTAAAGCAAATGTGAGAGCGCAACACTGCCAACTAGCGAAAACTAAAACAACAAATAGCAGCAAAAACAAGTAGCAAAAACAACAACAACTTATACAAACTGCCAATACGCGGGGAAAACCTCTTGCGCGCTGATAAATATAAGTTGATAAGGGAGCGATAGCGGAAATGTTGGAATTTCATTGCTAAAAGTGCTAAAAGTGCTAAAATGCGAAGTTTTCGTTTGCCAAGTGCCAACAGAATTTGAGTTAAATTTCATATTTTGTAAAACCTGTAAGCCTGACGCCTGTTGGAGTTTACTTACCTTTGATGGTGGTCAAACAAGTGCACAGATTTTGTGTTGGTTTTGCCGCTTGACTCGCGCTGTTGCGCGGAAGTTGTTGATAGTGAGTTGCGTGCGTGTGTGTGTGTGTATGCGCGAGAAAGTTGCAATGCAGTTGATCCCTTCTATGTGTGTGTCTCTTGTTTAAATTCCCTATGAATTTAAACATACGTCGAAAAGTCTTAGTTGTTGGTTTTGAAAACCCAAAAAGATTCTCTACTTGAATAAAAACCTAAAAAAAAAAACAATTTTGTTTGTGGAAATTTTGCAAAAAAGGACACTGTGAAAAATGACTTTCATTCGTAAGTTTCAGAAAATTATTACAGAAAAATATACTTTATTCCCTTATATGCAGCCTTGAACTTCTCTTTGTTTTATTCTATTATTTCACAAATGTGTTATTTCTCCTTTTCTGCCTTCCTTTCGAAAATTTCCTCCAACTTATCAAACAAAAACTCTAAATTTATATAAAAATAAAAAATAAAATTATTTTGATTAAAAATTCCACATATTGTATACCCTTTCCCTCTTCAATCATCAACTGTCTCTCAAATTTGTTTGAAAATTGATTAGCTTTCATACCTTCAGCTTGTTTTAGCTTTTTTGTTTACAAAATTAAAATTTTTTTTACTACATTTCCCCTGATCAATTTGCCGAGCGTAGCAGAATTTCAAGGTCTTTTGCTAAAAAAAATATTGTATTTCACAAATACCAGCAACATGACTAATAACTAAAGAAACCTGATGAGGGACGCGTTGCAGCTGTTTGAAAGCTTTATCGTCATCAGTGCTGCCTTTGTGCTGCTTTGTTGTAGCATACTTTTGAGCGCAACTATGTAACTGTTACTGTATTGTGTGCATAACATGCTCATCCTGTATTGAGTAGCTGACAACATGACAACATTGTTGTGTTGCTGCTGCTGCTGCTGCTTTGACACAAATTTTTCTGCTGAATTCATGACCGAATTACACTTGACCTCGAAAGTTGACAGAAAACAAAGTACTTTGTAATGATTGAAAAATTTGCTATGCAATGTGAAAGCAAAAAATATGTGTGACAAAATGACAAAGTACAAGGTAACATAGAAGGAGGCATAATTAGGGAAATTGAGTGGCTGCTTGGGTGGTGTGGAGAGGCGGAGAGTAGTTGAGAAGGTAATTGAGTAAACAAAATTGATATGTAAAATAAAGTGATAAAAAAAAACAATAAGAAAACAAGCATGTTGAATTTTTTTTTTATTTTTTTAAATATTTTTATGTTATTTTAAGAGTATTGAGACATGTTTTTTCTTTTTTTTTTAAATATTCCAAATTTTTTTTTTTAATTTTTTATATCTTTTCTAGCTATTTTTATTGTGTTGTATTCCACTACTTTGTTTTATTTTGTTGTATTATATATTATTTTACTTAATTTATAATAATTTTATTTCCCATATTTTTTATTCCTTTAATTTAACTTAATTTAATTATTATTATTTCACTTCCTCATATTTTTTTGCTTATTTTATTTTAGTAAGATATTCTGTTAATTTTTTTATTTTTTTATTAGTTTATTTAATTTAATTTTATGTTATTTTATTTAATTTTATATTATGTAAAGGGTGCTTTTTATAGAAGTATAGAACTTTAAGTTGCAATAAAACAAGGATGGATTATTCGATTGACATGAATTTTATTTATCCGAAAGATAATCTTGTGGCATTAAATTTTAAATATGATTTCTGGCATATGACCGCCACGGCTGGCGCGGATGTAGTCCAATCTGGACGTCCAATTTTCGATGACTTTTTCCAACATTTATGGCCGTATATCGGCAATAACACGGCGAATGTTGTCTTCCAAATGGTCAAGCGTTTGTGGCTTATCCGCATAGACAAATGACTTTACATACACTTACAGAAAGTAGTCTAGCGGTGTTAAATCACAATATCTTGGAGGCCAATTCACAGGTCCAAAACGTGCAATTAGGCGGTCACCAAACGTGTCTTTCAATAAATCTATTGTGGCACGAGCTGTATGACATGTTGCGCCGTCTTGTTGAAACCACATCTCCTGGACATCATGGTTATTCAATTCAGGAATGAAAAAGTCAGTAGTCATGGCTCTATACCGATCACCATTGACTGCAACGTTCTGGCCACTATCGTTTTTGAAAAAGTACGGACCCATGATTCCACCAGCCCATAGAGCGCACCAAACAGTCAGTTTTTCTAGATGTGATGGTGTTTCAACATACACTTGAGGATTACCTTCACTCCAAATGCGGCAATTTTGTTTGTTGACGTAGCCATTCAACCAGAAGTGCGCTTCATCGCTAAACATCGCTAAAATGGAACTAGTGCGCGATACGTTTTCCGCACAGAACCATTAATTTCGAAATAAAATTGCACTATTTGCAAGCGTTGTTCAGCCGTGAGGCTATTCACTTAAAGTTCTATACCTCTATAAAAAACATCCTTTACAAGTATATTGTACTATATTTAATAACAATTTTTTTACATTATCTTATTTCTTTTGTTAAATTTTTTATATTTTATTTTTTTATATTTTTTATATTTTTATATTTTTTAAACTTTTTATTTATTTTAATGTATTTAATTTTTTTTACTATATAACGGGTAATCCATTTCGAGGTTCCCTACTTTTTTTTAAGAAAACAAAAAAAACAGAAAATTCAAATTTAATGGGGAATATTTATTATCATTCGAAAGAACATTATTTGGCATTTTTCTTTTGTTTTTTTTTTTTGTTGAAGATTATCTCTTTCAAATGTTGGCCCCGGCTACATCTCAGATGATCCATCCGTTTAGTCCAATTTTCGATGACTCGTTCGAGCATTTCGACTGGTAACTGGCGTATGACACATAATGTTTTGCTCCAAGACCTGAATCGAAGCGGGTTTGTCCGCATAGACTTTAGACTTTACATATCCTCACAGGAAAAAGTCTAACGGTGTGCTATCACATGATCTTGGTGGCCATTGGACCGGCCCAAAACGTGAAATTATCTGCTCACCGAAGTGTTCTCTCAATAAACCCATTGATTGATGCGATGTGTGGCAAGTAGCGCCGTCTTGTTGAAACCAAATGTCGTGGGGATCGCGAGCTTCAATTTCAGCATCAAATAGTCGGTTAACATGGCACGATAAAGGTCGCCTTGGATGGGTACGTTCTCACCGGCATAAGTTTTAAAGAAATATGGACCGATGATTCCACTGGCCAACAAACCACACCAAAACGTTATTTTTTCTGGATAAAATGACAGCTCTTGAATCTCCTCAGGTAGCCCTTCGTCGTAAATTCGGCAATTTTGCTTGTTTACATACCCATTGAGCCAGAAATGAGCCTCATTGCTGAACAACATTTGACTCAAAAACATGGGATATTCTTGGAACTTTTCAAGAGCCCATAGAGCGAAACGATGTCTCTTGGGAAGGTCGAGCGGCTTCACTCTTGCACCCGCTGTATTTTGTACGCTTTCAATTCAAGATCTCGAAGAAAAATGCGTCAAGTCGTTCCATACGTTAGTCCGAGTTGCTGCGAACGGCGCCGAATCGACCGTGTACACTCTCAGCTACGGGCTACGGCCGCTATATTTTCTTCATCGTGTGCTGGACGTGGTCTATTCGGTCGAATATTATCCAATAATGAATGCTGAGTCTGAAGATGGGTGATGATGTTGCGAACAGTACACGCAGTAGACCGATTATGTTGACCATAAGTTAAGCGAAGCGCGCGAAACACATTTTTTACAAAACGTGAATTTTCATAATGAAATTGAATGATTTGTAAACGTTGATTAGACGTAAGTCTTTCCATGATGAATTGCCAAACAATACTTAAAAAAAACAATGTGACTGGTTGACACGACTCAGGTGTGATCTGTCCAAAAAGGGCTATTGAAAAAAGTAACTCTACTTGGATCATCCTTTATATTTACTTCTCCTTTTTTTGATTTCACTAAGATTTATTATTTGTTTTATTTTATGTATTTATTGTACTGTTTAAGTTAATTTTGTTAAATAATAATAATTTGTTTAATATTGTCATCTTATTCATATTTTCCATTTATGTTATTATATTTTATTTTATTTATTTAAATTTTTTTTTTAATTTTTTAATATTTTAATTTTTTTAATTTTATTTTATTTTTTTAATTTAATTTTATTTATTTAGTTAAATTTTTTTTAGTTTTTTGTATTTGTTTATTTATTTTATTTATCTTTTTTTATTTTATATTATTTTATTTTATATAATTTTACTTAATTTATTTAATTTAATTTAATTTACTTTATTTTATTTCATTTTTATTTTATTTTATTTTATTTTTTTTATTTGGTTTTTATTTTATTTTTTGCATTTTTTTATTTTATTTTATTTTATTTTATTTATTTTATATATTGATCTTTATATTTATATTTATATTTATATTTGTATTTATATTTTTATTTTATTTGATTTTATATTATATTAAATTACTTCATTTATTTTATTTTATTTTATTTTACTTTATTTTATTTAAGTTCTTTTCTTTAATTTAGTTTTTTTTGCATTATTTTATTTTATTTTATTTTAATTTATTTTATTTTATTTCATTTTTTTTATTTTATTTGGTTTTATTTAAATTTTTATTAAATTTTTATTTATTTAATTTTTTGTTTGTTTTATCTTGTTTTATTTTATACTCTTTTTTAATTTTATTTATTTTGTTTTGTTTTGCTGTATTTTTTTAAATTAATATATATATATTCTTTTAATTTATTTAATTTTTGTTTATCTGTTTTGTTTTATTTTTTGTATACAATATAATTTAAATAGATGTTTATTCTTTTTATTGGTTTTTTGGTTTTATTTTAATTAATTTATTTTAATTTAAGTTCTTTTGTCATTTTTTTTTTTAATTTTTTAAAATTTATTTTAATTTCATTTAATTAAATTTTACTTTATTTTATTTTTGTTTAAAATATCTTTAAAAAAATTTATTCTTTTTACTTAGCGATATACATATCTACTCATGCTAACACACATACAAATATAAATTCCCAGACTCGCATGCCAACAATTATTATTTATTTACCTTTTGCTCCCTTCCTTCTCCGCGCGCTGACATTAAATATTTAAGTACAACAAAACTTCCTAAGTTTTACTCTTCACATTTGTTGTTGTTGCTGGCTAAAGCCGTATTTTCGAATTCTGCCGGCAAGCTATTGTTGTTGTTGTTACTGCTAGCTACAGGCAGCTGGCAAGCAGTGCATTTGGCAACAAAGCCGGAAATGTGACAGGAAGCTGGAGGAAGGATGTTGCTGCTGCGGCGGTGGCGGCGACGTACACGTATAGCAGAGCACATTCACCTCACCAGCGTAGGCGAGACTCCATAGTACAATAGAAGTAATGGAGAAGCAAAGAAAAAAAGTACGATAGAATAATGAAATAAGAAAAGCATGAAAACTAAAAAAAAAACGAGTATGCGAGAATGAAGTTAAAACCTGCGGCAGGGTTACATACTCAGTGGAGAGAGGCTGCAACACCCACACACTGCCCCTGAATAGTTTGTAACTGTAGTGTATTTATGTGCAGGCGACCAACTTGTGTGTGTGTGTGTAGGTGCATTGTAAATATGAGTTTTTATATTAGTACTATAAATGTGTGTATGTGTGTGTGTATGCGTGTGTGTGTGTACCTTTATTTGTATTAGACAACAATAGCACAAGTTTCAAATAACTACCGCAAACACACACACACACACACTTTCACAGAGCATGCTCTCTGCCAAACGCTGGCGGCAGACAGCCACTGCCTTGGTACTCTTGGAAAATTCGCAGTAGCAAACAATGCAACGATGGAGAACTGCATTTATTGCAATGTTGTGGCTGAAAATACATATGCACTTTTATTCAGCTGTGTGTGTGTGTTGATAAAAGATTAAAAAAAAAGTATAGCAAAGTATATACGAGTATGCAGTTGTATGAAGTAGAAGTGCATTGAAAACTATTCAACTACGACTTAGCCAGTGTTTAGTACTTAAATACTACTATTTTTAAGTACCACACAGCGCGTGTTGGCACAGCAGAGTGGGCTTGAGAGGCCTTTGAATGCTGTGAAGCGTGAGAAAGTGTGTGCAACGGCGACACAGGGGGCGGCAGTGTTGCATATTCACGTATTAAAAGTACTTTGAACTTGCTAATACTCAAAGTAATTTTACATTTTGTGGCGCTTAAAAGAAAATTAATTGTACCCACGGGCGATAAAGATTAAAAGAAAATGAGGAGCTTGGCAGGCGCTTGCATAACTTTTTAGGTATATATAAATGAGTCTGTATACTATTTTTATAAACATAAATAAAAAAATAAATTAAATAATTAAAAAAAAAAAAAATTAAAAAAAAGTAAAATGAAATTAAAAATAAAATAAAATAAAGAAATAATATAAAACAAAATTAACTAAAGCTAAAAAAACCGAAATAATATAAAAAAAAATAAAAAAAATAAACAAAATAAAATAAAATAAAATAAATTCAATTAAAATAAAATAAAATAAAATAATAAAATAAAATTAAAAAAATAAAATAAAATATTAGAATTTTCTTCTTTTTCTTTTATTTTATTATATTTTGTTTTATTTAGTTTATTTAATTTTATTTGAAAATATTTTATTTTGAATTTTTTATTATTATTATTTTAAACTTCTTTAATTTTTATTTGTTTATTTAATTTTAATGTGTTTAATCTTTTTTTTTGTTATTTTATTTTATTTATCAATTTTTAAATTTTTTTTTCATTTTGTTTTATTAAATTTAAATGTTTCCTTTATTTGGTTTTTATTATTTTATATATATTTTGTAAAATATATTTAATAAAATTAAAATAAAATATAATAAAACAAAATAACATAAAATAAAATAAAATAAAATAACGTAATATAAAATGAAAAAAAAATAAAAATAAAAAAATAAAAATAAAATAAAAAAAATAAAATTAATAATATTGAATTAAAAAAAAAATAAAAATAAAAATTAATATTAAAAAAAAAAAAAAAAAAATTAAATGATACTGTTTCGGTTACTTTCCTTTCTGTTTTTATAAGTACAGGCAATATTTTTGTGGCATACTTATAGACTATTATTTATTTACTAGTGCAATTCTCAAACAGTTCACGGAATCACTTTTTTTTTGAACAAATTTGATTCCATCCTAAAGTATAACCGCGGTTGCGGTTTATGGATTTTTATCAGAAGCTTTTACTTCAAGTCTAAAATATTCTCGGACCACAACTGGGATTATTCATCTTAGTTTTAGTTCTTGGTAATAGCAAAATATGAAACCATGGACTTCCGCAGGGAAGCTGGGAAATCGCATAAAAGATGCGGTCTGAAACGAGCTCCCTCGTTTTCACTTAGGAAATGTTACGTCCGCCTTCCAATTACATTTTAAATTACTGTCTTCTTTTTCGAAGAGAGTATTAGCGGTACGACCTCGTAGATCTATTTCGGTTCAATTTTATCCAATACAAATGAACGCAAATCAGCCGCAGTAGTATCATTCGAGAATCGTTATACAAAAGCGAAACTCCTTTTTGGAACCAAAACTAGCTCTTTTCTCCTCGATGTGGTTGATGCTGAAGTAAAAGGAGGTGCAGGAGGAGGGGTTAATAAAGTTTTAAAAAGAGGTGAGAGTAGAGCAGATGTAGGTAGGCTAAGTGCATGCCCATTAACATGAACTCATGTTTTGAAGATGAAACAGAGCTTTAAAAGCGCAAACTATTACCAAGAAAATCGAATTAAAATGTAATGCGGGAAGTCACTCAAAGCAAGATATGTAACGGGCGATCCATTTCAAGGTTACCTACTTTTTGAAGAAAAAACACAGAAAATTCAACTTTAATGGGGAATGTTTTTGTTATCATTCAAAAGAACATTCTTTGGCATTTATTTTTTGAGGATAATCTCTTTCAAATGTTGGCCGCGGCTACATCTCAGATGGTTCATCCGTTGAGTCCAATTTCCGAAGCTTCGTTCGAGCATTTCGATTGGTAACTGGCGAATGATACGCGTAATGTTTTGCTTCAAGGCCTGAATCGAAGAAAGTCTAAAACCAAAAGGAAAAAGTCTAACGGTGTGATATCACACGATTTTGGTTGCCAATCGATCGGCCCAAAATTTTAAATTATCTGCTCACCGAAGTGTTCTCTCAATATATCTATTGATTGATGCGATGTGTGGGAAGTGACGCCGTGGCATTGTGGAAACCAAATGTCATGGTGGTTTTTTCTGGTTGAAATGGCAGCATTGAACCTCTTCATGTTGCTCTTCCTTCCAAATGTGGCAAATTTTGCTTGTTTACATACACATTGATCCAGAAATGGGGCTCATCACACAAACAAAATTTGGCTCGAAAACCCCGGCTCTTCTTGGAACTCTTCAAGAGCCCATAGCGTAGTAGCGATGTCATTTGGAAGGCCAAGCGGATTCAGTTCTTGCACAACCTGTATTTTGTACGCTTCCAATTTAAGATATCGACGTGAAATGCGCCTAGTCGTTCCATACGTCAGTCAGCTCGAGTTGCTGCGAACGGCACCGAAACCACTCTCCACGGTCTTCGTGTACACTCTCAACTAATATATATATATATGTATATGTGCATATAAAAATTGTTGACAACATAGAGATGAGTATGCATTTACCAAAGCAATAAAAATTCTCTTTTATGCGTTGAAAGGAAAAAATCATAAAAATCTTCAAGTGTCACGAAAATAAATTCATGGTGAGCCATATACATATTTATGTGTCACTTGTACTAGATTTATAGCACAACAGGCGACTTACAAATATATATATACATAATAGCGTAAGTGTTTGTATTAATAGAAGCGAGAAAGTGACACTTGTTATGCCCACTTACATGGGGCTCAGCTCAGCTCTATGTACATATATATGCACATATGAATTAATGTTTATATATATGTCGTATGTATGCGTGTGTGTGTCTTTCATTTATGTTATATAAATGCACATTTAAGTGTCAAATGACATCTGTTTGTATATATTTTGTATTAATTCACGTTGCCCACTTGGCATTACCACTTACTTATACACATAAATATGTATAAATATATACACAGAGTGAGTATGTATGTGAGTATGTAAGTATAAAGGCCATCGCAAAGACAAATCGTCACCGTTGCCGGCGTGCAAAGTGGAAATGAAAGACAAGTGTTGTGCGCGTTCGAGCGTAGAGAATGCAATAAAAACAGCAGTGGGCATAATCATATATGTATATGTATATATATATACATATATATATATACGTAAATATATATACTTACAACTACTTAAGTGTCGCTTGATTTATGTAGCAATGTGCCATTGTGCATTTGTATGACAAATGATGGCGGTCAAGAGTGCGTTGTCGTGTGGGATCAGCTGATGAGGTGCTGCTGCTAAGAAGAAGGGGAGGAAGATAGTATAGATAGTTAGATAGAAGTAGTAGAAGAAGAAGAAGAATAATAATAAATAGAAGAAGAAGAATAGAAGAAGAGTAGAAAAATGAAGGAAAACCCCTCGGCTGATAGTTGGTAGGTGAAGGCGCACAGATGCTTGTCTCTGCTGGTTGATGGATGATTGCTGGCTGCCCTGGTGGGCGCTGCGTTGATGGCTGGTAATTCAAATGTATATAAATATATTTTTTTTTGAATGTATGTATGTCAATAGCGCAGAAATTACGTAAAATATAAAACCGATAATAAATGAAAAGTTCATAGTCAAAGTAAAGGGTGTATTTTTATAGAGGTATTTATCAAAAAAATAATCTTGTGGCATTAAATTTTAAATATGACCGCCACGGCTGGCGCGGATGTAGTCCAATCTGGACGTCCAATTTTCGATGACTTTTTCCAACATTTCTGGCCGTATATCGGCAATAACACGGCGAATGTTGTCTTCAAAATGGTCAAGTGCTTGTGGCTTATCCACTAGCTCTATCGGTGTTAAATCACAAGATCTTTGGAGGCCAATTCACAGGTCCAAAACGTGACATTAGGCGGTCACCAAACGTGTCTTTCAATAAATCTATTGTGGCACGAGCTGTGTGACATGTTGCGCCGTCTTGTTGAAACCACATCTCCTGGACATCATGGTTATTCGATTCAGGAATGAAAAAGTTAGTAATCATGGCTCTATACCGATCACCATTGACTATAACATTCTGGCCACCATCGTTTTTGAAAAAGTACGGACCAATGATTCCACCAGCCCATAAAGCGCACCAAACAGTCAGTTTTTCTGGATGTAACGGTGTTTCAACATACACTTGAGGATTACCTTCACTCCAAATGCGGCAATTTTGTTTGTTGACGTAGCCATTCAACCAGAAGTGCGCTTCATCGCTAAACAAAATTCGCTTATAAAAATCGGGAACAACGGTAATCTCGTTTCGGGCCCATTCGACGAATCTACGCCTTACTTGATGATCATTTGATGAATTGCCAAACCAAACTGAGAATAAATCACTTGACAGCTGTTAAATCGGTCGCCATTTTGAAAAGTAATGTCAACTTAAAGTTCTATACCTCTATAAAAACACCCTTTATAAGCCCCAAAACCTTCTACAAAAAATTTAAAATTTTTAGTGTCAGCAGTTCAAACGATGCCCTATATGATATAGATGCGAAAAGCTACTCTCAAAATGAGTATGTCAGCTTGCTCTCTCTCTCTCTTCCTTATTTTTTTTTGGTGATAAACTCACCTCTGTTCGAAATGTTGAGGCTTCCTTACGGGTGACAAGATTAAAATCCGGGTCGTTCCGGTATAAAAACCCGACTGTCGCGGCAACTATTGAATTTTAGTCGCCTCTTATGAAAGGCATGCCTTACCGCGGGTAAATTCTTGAACCCCTAACCCGCAGGGCACAGGCTCTTATAATGCTCGCTTGTGCTTAAGGCAGTAAGTGCGCTTTCGCCTCCGTGTACTGCACTACTATGCGTACGTGAATCTTCTTCTTCTTCCTTGGCGTAGTTGCCGCTTACGTAAATAGTAGATCCCAAAACCTACGTACAACCGCAGCGGATCCACCTATTTCAATTTAGCTCGCCTCCAAAGTGCTAAAGTGGCCACTTGGCTATGGAGAGGATACTTGTTCTAAGACCAGAAGTTGTGAGTTGCATAAATCAAAGCAAAAGGGCCATTTCTGGTCACTCCCAGGTCAGTGGCAGTCAAAAACTTTCCGAACTTGCGTAAACTCTACATTCTTCTACTTCAGCACTCTCCGGTCGTAACTATTTCGCTTAAGTTGATGAACTCTTCAGTTTTTATCTACCGACACATACGCACATACCTCAAACCGCAGCTAAGATCAGCATGGAACTTATAACCTATCGAACGGTTAAGGTGTGGCGCTCATAGCGGGAGTGCTTCAGTTGTTGAAGATGAAATTTCAAATAGGGGCCGTGCTGGGTTCAATCAGGCGTATGGTCTGATGCTGCTATTACGGTCGGGCCGATATTAAAAAGAAAAGGAAAAAAAGATTATAACGACGGCATCCGTCGAAAAGGAGTGTTAAAATCTCATAAGAAACTCACCAGTCGTTTGGAAGCGGCTTAGAATAAACTGTAGGTCACATCAGGGGAAGGAGCGGAGAGATGTCTTCGTTTGGTTATTAGATCCTAGAAGTTTAGAGAGGAACTGATAGATAGGCAAACCTGCTTAGCAAACAGATTCCAGCGAATGAAGAACTCATGGTTTTGCCTTTCGCCCCATCCAAGCTGTCACTTAAGGAAACCATTAAGAGACAGGTCGCTTCAAATTGGGAAGAAGGCACGTCCAGTCGCATGTCGTTGCAAACTGGGCCAAAATGAAATATGAGAGGGTCGTTTGGCTTATGCTCAGTCAATAAGCAGAACACTGCAAGGGTAATTGGAATCCTGGTGAGACATAGCCTTATAGGATGGCTTTTAGAAAACTTGGAAATTTCATTTACAAGAAGCTGCAGATATGCTAAGGAGAAGAAATTGATTTTCCACCTGTTGTGTGACTTTTCTGCTCTAAGTAGAACTGTTGTCAGGTCCATTAGAGGCACTTTCATGGAGAGTCTTTTTCGTGTGGCAGAAGTGACCTATTAAAATTCATTGTAGAGCCGACTTGGTTGAAAAGGGAGACATAAAGTCTGAATAGTATTTGTGGTAGGTAGGCCCACTTTGGTTTGATTCCGTTGATTTACTCGGCATTTACTTCTACTTAATGAAATCTTTGCTTAGTGCAGGTAACCATTGTGAATCCCTCTGCCAATCTCTCTATGATCATCGGTTTTAAATAATATTTGTGGTGCTTGCAATGTTCCAAGATGCTGAAGGAAATAACCTCGCCAAAAGCATTAGGGCGAGCCAGCTTACTCGTATTTTCATTACGTTCTAGATCCCTTGTAACTACATAGTTCTTCCGTGATAATCTGTTATCTGCATCTTTGCACTTTCCAAATTTTTTTTCAGATTTTCTGTTCCAAATAAAACAGAGTCCTTCTTCTTCCTATACCTGCTTCGTATTTAGATTCATCGGTATGGATATCGCTACCACTAACGATGACTTTCGAGCATTCTGCCATACTCGTGAAGAAGAGAGTAGTTTGAGTAGCTGATAGGAGGACTACTTTTCCCAATCGCCCAGTGTAGACTTTACAAGGCTTCTGACTGTTCAACACGGATCTGAATGCGACCATGATGGAGTCTGAAGCCATTCATATGCTGCAGGACTGAGTTTAGGTTCACCGTTAGTCCCGCAAAAAATTACAAATTCAGATTTATCAACCTTTTTCTACGTCAAAGACTGAATACAAGGCAACCAGATGACCTCTGACGTCAGCACGCTTGTATGTATATATAAAATTTTTCGAAGAAGGTTCTCACACACACATATATATATATATATATATATATATGTAAACAGTTAAATTTAGTCTGTGCCAACTTATACTAGCGAACAGACATGCTGTCAGTCGCAGCCAGGCGGCTTGTCAAACATCTGCTGTCACTCCAAAAATCAGTCTGAGTATATTCATACATTCTTTCGGACGCTCCGCCAGCACGCCTATTGTCCACTACTTCAAAGCTGGCTACTTACATTTGTATATATTTACGCAGAATACACGCAAAGGATTTGCCCTGCCGCTTATCCCCTCAGTTCTAATCTACAACAACTTGTAAGTATTGACAAGATAAGTGCCGTTAGGATGGTACAAATCCTCTTAGATTGATGGAGCAGCCAGCATATAGCATATGCACATATATATTACATAAGCAGATACTTACATTTCTGCTTTGTTTTCCACATATCTACTCCAAATATCTGTAGTTTCATGTCAGCCATACGTTTTTTGGGTTAATAGTGACATATTCGCTATGCCTTCGAGCGATTTGTATGCAGTTATTAGTTTATTATTCTGGTATGTGTGCTCTATTCACATTTGTTAGTATGTAAAGAGAGTTATATATGTTTTTGTCTGCCTTACTTTTGGTCATTTGCTGTCATTTTCCACTCTTCGTTGCTTGATTTTGGGCAAAATAATCTCTTTTTTGGGCTTATAAATGTTTCATTGTGATGCGGCAATTTTGTCTATTATTATTTTGTTGTTATCGTTGTTGTTGCTCTATTATTTTTTCCAATATTTTTGCTAAACAACAAATTTAATTGCTTGCATACATTTAGGGGGAAAAAAGTGTTTATTTTTGTCCGGCTGTCAATGTGGAACATGTGGTATATGGATTTTGGCAACCAAAGATCATAACTTAAGTATGAAGAAAATTTATAAAGGGTGACCCATTTCGAGGTTCCCTACTTTTTTAAAGAAAAAAAAAACAGAAAATTCAAATCTAATGGGGAATATTTCTAATCATTCGAAAGAACATCCTTTGGCATTTACTTTTTGAAGATTATCTCTTTCAAATGTTGGCCGCGGCTACATCTCAGATAGTCCATCCGTTGAGTTCAATTTTTGATGACTCGCTCGAGCATATCGACTGGTAACTGGCGAATGACACGCGCGATGTTTTGCTCCAAGGCCTGAATTGAAGCGGAATTGTCCGCACAGACTTTAGACTTTATATATCCCCACAGGAAAAAACCAAACGGTACGACCTCACACGATCTTGGTGGCCAATCGACCGGCTCAAACCGTGAAATTATCTACTTACTGAAGTGATCTCTCAATAAATCCTTTGATTGATGCGATATGTAGGTAGGAAGTATGGAAAATGGCGCCGTCTTGTTGAACCCAAATGTCGCGGAGCTCGCGAGCTTCAATTTCAGACATCAAATAGTGGGCTATCATGTCATTGACATTCTCACCGGCATCATTTTTGAAGAAATCTGGACAGAGGAATCCACCGGACCACAAACACACCAAACTGTTGTTTTTCTGAATGAAATGGCAACTCTTGAATCTCTTCAGTTTGCTCTTCGTCCCAAATGCGGCAATTTTACTTGTTAACGTATAAATTTAGCCAGAACCGAGCTTCATCACTGAACAAAATTTGGCTCGAAAACGTCAGATCTTCTTGGAACTTTTTAAGAGCCCATAGAGCACAGCGACGTCGCTTGGGAAGGTCGAGCGGCTTTAGTTCTTGCACAATTCAATTTAAGATCTCAACGTTAAATGCTCCAAGTCAAAGGCGACTCTCCACGATCTTCATGTATACTCTCAGCTAAGGCCGCCATATTTTTTTCACTGCGTGCAGAACGTGATGTATTCGGTCGAATATTTTCGAATAATGATTGCTGGGTCTCAAGAAGGGTGATGGTGTTGCGAAAAGTACGTTCAGTAGGCCCCGATTATGTTGACCATAAGTTGTGCGAAGCGCGCGAAACACATTCTTTACAGAACGCGAATTCTCGTAATTCGTCGCTGAATGATTTGTAAACGTTGCTCAGGCGTTTAGGTCTTTCCATGATGAAATATCAAACATTTCCGAACAAAAATAAAATGATAGCTTGACCCAAATCATGCGTGATCTGTCGAAAAAGGCTATTGAAAAAGTACCTCTACTTGGATCACCCCTTATAACTATTTCGGAATTAATTGAATGGTTTTTCAACCGTTCTTAGTCAGATATATTTTGAAAAATTATTGCCACATATTTGGAAAATCTAAGATCAAGTAAATGTGCGCTTTTAAATAAATTTTACAGGTTGCCTAATAAACAGGTTTTTGGGGCTAACTATCAGCTAAATTACCACTTGGTTTTGCCTTATAACTAAAAAAAAGAAAGTTTACAAATATTTTTAGTCTGCTAAACCAAAAGATAATTCTGAAAACAAAAAGCATTTATAAATATTAGTGTGATATTCAAAATATGAATGAACAAAAATCCCGAGTAAAGTTACCTTTCTATTAAAATAATATTAAATAGTGTCATCAAGGAATATTTCAATGGCTAAACGGTATCTCAATAGAATAATTAAAAAAAAAGTTTCTGAAGGCAATTTAGACTTTTCTTTATCCAATAAATGCAATTTTGCTGTTTAAAAGTACTACTGATATGCCCAGAAACATATATATGGAAGTTAATGCTAGAGTTTTGTAAATATTTGTTCAAAATCAATTCAAATCCGTTATTTGTCTCATATTCCAAAGCAAAAAATTTTTTTTTATCACCAAATTCGTTTTAAAACGTGCTTAAAGAAATTTTTTCCTTGTTTATTTGTTACGGATTTTTTGTGCTCGCGCTAGACGTTTAAGCTTAAAATGCCACTTAAAAACTTTGCATTATTTTTTATTTTCGAAAATATTTTGGTTTTAAATTTCAACTTAGATTTAAAGCAAAGATTGGTATTATTTATTCTCGCGCCGAAATGTAGGCAACGTTTTCTATATTTTTACTACTTTTTGTTATACAATATTCTTAACCGACTAATATTTTTTGATGCTTAGAAATAGAAATTAGATTTCATTTTGCAGAATATTTTGGTTTAAGCTTATATTAAGAGCACAGATTTTGCATTTTGCTTCCCGATCAAAAAAAAAAAAAAAAAAAATAAAAAAAAATTTAATAATAATGGTAAAAAATTAAATTTTTTTATAACACCAATCGTGAGAATCCGTTAGATTCCCTTGCGTTCTTTCTTCTTAAAAGCTACTACAATTGCCAACAAAACTCTTTTTGCAGAAATTTTTTACTTGTTTTGAGTAGCTTTTCCATTGTCTGTGCAAGTGTTTGCCTTTAAGTAAGCCTACCCTTCTCATCATACTGACAAATTTATCTAATTGCGAGGCATATGTTTTCATCAGTATCACAGGTTTCACTACACTTTTGTTTTTCTTTTTGTTTAATACGCAACTTCTACCCTCTCCATACACTTACTTACTTGCTACTTAGTAATGTAATACCTTCGCCAGGCACTCATAAACTCAATATAAAAAAAAAGTGTGATGAATAATAATAAATTAAAACATGCTGAAGACAACTTCCACCAAACAATTGCCTGCAACACATTTCTAAGCCGTCAACAGTAACCGCCACTCAACACCACCCTTTCTTAGTGCCCACAGTGAGCCATCATGAGTGGAGGGTGTCAAACCTGCGTGTGTGGCTTGTTGGGCTGTAGACTTGATTTGGTTTCTTTTTTTGATTTAACTTTCGTGTTGTTTTCGATTGCTTAGCTTATCTTTATTGCCATGCTTGTTGTTGCTAATGTGTTACGCTGCGGGTGTTAATTAGCTCCCGAAAAGTATGCTAACTTTTTTATTGTTGCATGCTTGCTTGAGGGAGTTTGATTGAGTACTTTTTTGTGTGCTTTTTTGCAATAATTTTTAATTTTATTTCTGTGTTTACGTCTGGGAGGTGTGCTTGGTACGTTTATTGAGGAATTAATTTTTTTATACTCTTTTTTTAATAATAAAAACCAAATTAAAATAAAAATTTGTTTGAGATATTTTGATAAAAAATTACATAATTAAAAAAACAAAATTAAATTCGTAACAATTATATAGAAACTTAATAAGTTAAGATTTAGAGTATATAAAAATTTATTTGATTTGTTTTGCGATTTAATGAATTTAAAATTTTAAGTAAAAAAAATATTTGTTTTAATTATTTTGAGAAAATTTAAAATAAATAGAAAACTTCAAACAAAAATTTGTTTGAATTACAAAAAAATAATAATAAAAAAATTTTATTTCAAGCATTTTGGGAAAAACTAGCAACTCGAATTAAAAAAAAGCAAATTAAATTATATTTGAAGAAGTTCACGAGAATTTAGTAAATAAAAAATAAATTAAAAATTTGATTATTGATTATTGATTTGAAAATTATTTTTTATAATATTTAATAGACTTAAAAATTTAATTGCTAAAAAATCAATAATTCAAGAAGAAAATTGTTAAAAAATGCTTTTGAAAATTAAAAAAACTTACGAAATTAAAAAAAAAAACATAAATATTTATTTCAAGCATTTTAATTAAAAAAAATTTAAACAATTTTTAATTCGAATAATTTTTTTTTTAAATTTAATTAGTTAAAAAATTAAATATATCAAGTGTTTTGAAAATTAATAAATTCAAAAAATTTAAATAAATTAAAAAAATCCAAAGGTCTTTTGAAAAAATTTATTAAAATTAAAATTTCAAAACTAGAAAAATAAAAGGTTACTCTAAACATAAAAAAATATTTATATCGGAACGAATTTACGTCATCCCTTGTCAAATTTGGTTTAGTAACACACCGGTTTCGGCAAACCGCCATCTTCAGTGTTTGGTTTCGTTCTCCAAATCAACCAAATCAACTCATAAAAAATATATTTAAAATTAAAATGATTAATTAAAAATAAATTTTTCAAGTATTTATTATTATTACTATTATTATTCCCAACGGTTTACTCAACTCAACGCCCACTTGCACGAGGTGAGCAGTCCGCATGACGTACGGAACTTGATTTGTTTTGATTTGTTTGAGTCACGATGAGCAGGAGTTTCTTTAGTGTCGAGCATGAAAAAAGCTATTTAATGATTAGTTGAGAGTTGACAAAATAGTTATCTTAATATGAATTAGCGTGTCAGATATGTCGAATGTGCTTGGAAGAGAGTTGAAATCAAGACTCAAACAATGCAAAGGCTCTTGAAGTTCAAAATTCGTTTTACAATTTTCCAGAAACAAGGAGAAAAAATGTTCTGAGCTGAACATTAAATTTTATTTCAGACATAATGTGCGGGCTAGAAATTGAGTCCGCTATTATTTTAGCTATGAAAATTACACCGAGAGCAAGACAAATATCTCCTCCCATCAAATAAACAGTCATCACACCCCCGACTTGGCTCCCGCATCACTGTTGGCAGTCATAACTTCGAAGTCTTAGATAATTTCGTCTTTCTGGGAACCAGCATTAATAACACCAACAATGTCAGCCTTAAAATCCAAAGCAGAATCACTCTTCCCAACGGCTGCTACTTTGGACTGAGTAGGCAATTGAAAAGTAAAGTCCTCTCTCGACGAACCAAAACCAAACTCAACAAGTCGCTCACCATTCCCGTCCTGAAATATGGGGCAGAAGCCTGGACGATGTCTACATCCGATGCAGACGATGGAATGGTAGGAAACCCAGTAAATCAAGTTTCTTGATTAGCAACGAATGGCAACACTTTATCAAAAGCTTTGCTGAAGTCAGTATATAACACATTACGTCAACGCTGCTCTTCTCTCAGAACGCATTGATCATATAAGAAGTGAACTCAAGTAAATTGGTGGTTGTAGACTTTCCTTTAACAAATCCATGTTGGCAAAGTGATATAAATGATGAGATTGAATGTGTCAAATGGTCAGTGATAAGTTATACAAATAATCTTGGAATTGCAGAGAGTTTAGCTATAGCTCGGTAATTTTCTACCGAAAAAGAAAAAAATAATAATTAAGGAAAATTAAAAAAAAATATTTAAACTTATTTCAAATACATTCAGAAAATTGTTTATATAATTTTTTTAATATATTGTAAATAGTTAATAACAGTAAAAAACGTTTGAAGTATTGTGATAATAATAATTCTAATAAAATTTGTAAAATAAAAGAATTTAAAAAAAGTAAGAAAAACATTTTTTTTTGTATAAAATTAAAACTATGAAAATTTTAAATAATCTAAAAATAAATTTTGTTAAAGGAAAAATTCAAAAATAAATTAACAAGGGATTTTATTTCAAGTATTACGGAAAATTTCAAAAAATTTGAAAAATAAAATTTTTATTAAACAAATTAAAAAAAAAATACTAAAATTTAATAAAAAAAATTTCAAGTATTTTAAAAAATTAAAAAAATAAGGAAATTTAAAAATTTAATAAATATTTATTTCAAGAATTTCGCCGGAAATTTAATAAATTGAAAAATAATATTAAAAATTCGCGTACTTTAAGAAAATTTAATACAATAAAATATTGAGAAAAATTAAAATAAAGTTCCACGCTTTCCAGTGTTTTGAGAAAGATTAAGGTAATAAAAAAAAAAAAATTATTTCTATAATAAATTTTTTTTTTAAATAAATAAATAAAATAAAATTTTATTTCTATAATTAGAAGAAAAAAATTGGTGTTAAAAAATAAAAAAATAAGAAAAGGAAGAAAATTTAAATAAAAGAAATTTAATTAAATAAAAAACACAAAGCTAAAAAAATGTTTCTTTTCTAACTTATATCAGTTTTCGAGAAACTTTAAAAATAAAAACTGAGAAAAATGTGGTGGGAAGAATTAAGGTAATCAAAAATAAAAAATAAAAAAATTAAAATTACTTTCCATAATTAAAAAAAAAAAAAATTTGCTGTAATTAGAAAAAATGTTTGAATTGAAAAATAAAAAAAAATAAAAAAAATTTAAATTTTAATTTAAAAAATTTTAATTAGTTTATTAAATTAAAATTTTTGTTAAATTAAAAAAAACATTTCAATTTTTGAGAAGGTGTAAAAAATTAAAACATAAGTAATGAGCTGTATTCAAAGGCCTATTTTTGTTAGAAATATTATTTTTCATTCTCCTCATTAGACTTCTTTTGCCAGGAATCGAACCGACGGATTCTGCCATCACAGGCGAGTGCTCTACCAACTGAGCCAACGCCTGTCATGTAATCTGTTGTTGTATAAAAAAATAAGTTTGAAGTCTTTTATGAGGTTTCTCGCTTCACGGCTTGCCTAAGTAGCTGCTTATGAAGTATACTAGACCTTTTAACAAGCATACATTTAGGCGCTGCATTGCCAATTTCAGTTAACCACTACAACACAAATTGCAGTCAAGGCAATGACTGTTGGCCATTAAATAGTACGTAATGCAAAAAAAAACATAAAAATTGCAAACTCATACATACATATATGTACATAAATGTCATACCTTTGTCATAGCCGTAAAGTATGCAATGACATTTTTGGCACGCGAATACTAAATGCGAGAGGTGCATGAGGGTAGAGACTAGGTTGAACAACTGGAAGGAAAATGAAATTGAAGGGAAAGTAACAAATATTCCAAATGCCCAAAAAAATTTTTTTTTCAATGAAAACTGAAGGATAGAAATTGCGTGCAACGAGAAAACAAAGTCCTTAGTCATATGTAGGTGGCGCTGAAGTCGACAAAACTCGAAACACTGCATTTGCTGCTGCATTAAAGAAATATTGATAAATAAATGTTTATTCAAATTAAAGAGCAACAATTTTGGTTTGTATAGAAGGGCGATAGGTGGCGCGGGAGTCGAAATATTTGTAAAAAATCGTGCTGGTAGACCCTTTGAAAAAAATTAGAAGAAGGGAATGTGGGCGTATCTCTAAAGAAACTGCTTGTTAAAAAAAAAAATTATTAAAAAAAATAGTAATTTGCAAAAAATTTAAATATCACAAAAATTAAAAAAAAAAAATTTAAAAAAATTGCTTCCATAACTGTTTAGTAAAAAATTAAAAATAAATATATTTTATTATTCAAAAATTACTCTCTGAGTTTGAGTATTTAAATTGATAATATTAATCACAAAAAAAGGTGAAGTTCTCCACCAAAAACTCCATAGTGCACCACTTAGACGACTAACTACTGTCTGTTGAGTTGCTCAGTCAATTAAGTTGAATGGCAAACATTAAAATCGCTCATTTGCGCCTAAAAGCCGTATTGCGGCGGCGCTTGAGGACGCACAGTTGGCAGCCGAGCACGAAAAGGGAATATTAAAAAAAGAAAAGAAAAGAAAAACTGACAGAAACCAGCTGGCACTCGCTGACTTACTTCAGTGACAGTTCAGTTCTGCTGCTCTTCTTTCACTTCTACCTCATGCCGCGCCTCTGACCGACAGTTAATGCCATATGTACGTGTACTTACATTTTATATGACAAGCAACGCGCAGTTGTTGTCATATTTTATTTTTGTGATGTTTTTGGAATATTTTTTTTTCATTTTTTGTTTTTGGTTTTTAATTAAATTTTTTATTTTTTATTATTTTTTTTTTCTTCTTTGACAACCGACAGATGTCCTCAATTGCGCCGCTGTGTCGAGCAATTTCCATTTATGCCACATGACACTGTTGCCGAGATGCGCTACAAGCAAACAGAGAGACACACACATGTACTCGACTACTAACACAGACATATATATGTGTGTGTGTGTAATTTTCGAGTCATATTCATGTGTTTGTTAATAAAATTCAACTGCAATGACTTGCTGTAGGCGCAATGTGAAGTGAACTGTAGAGTAGTTCATAGCGAAGTAGGCTGAGGCAGTAACAGCAGCAGCAGCAACAACAACAACAATAAAGCCGCCATGTCAACTCAAATGTCATTTCATTTGACATTTTATTCATTTCTCTTCAAACTGCATACATACACACTCGCACATATATTTGCATATGAAATTCAGAATTTGTCGCTCCCAGGGTTGCATTTGCACACAACAGGCCGCACCGCCAGCAATGTAAGCAAATTTTCGTCAATTTTTTGTTGTGTTGCTTGTGTGTGTGGCAGGCCGGTGGCAAGTTGCAGCATGGCACATACATACATTTTTAATATATATATATATGTAATATGTACATATATGTATGTATATATAGCTTATATGGCACATTTTCAAGTGCCTACCAGTTTGTGCGCCTGTAAGTATGCAATGCATTTTTTTTGCTCGCAAACACTCATGACAATTTTTATATGACAACAGACGCTGAGTGCTGCGACACTGCGAATTACAAGTAATATTTTCCAATTGCATAACACAAACACACACACACATATATATATATATATATATATATATATTTATTTATTATCATGAATGACAATTGGCAAATATTTTTGGCATTTGCATTTATTACACTTGTCATACCATTTTAGGCTAACATAGACAGGCAGACAGACAGAGAGATAGTCAGTCGGTGAAGTAACTAGTCAAATTTGCAAATTTTCCTTCCTTTTCCAACATGTTTGCATGTAAATTTTCTGTTTTTGTACACCCGGAAGTATGCAACATCGCTATATGAGGTCACTTGTGTGTATATAAGCTCCAGTGCCTTGAAGTATGCAACACTCTTGCTTTGTATGCAGTTATTTGCAGAGATTTTAGAATTTATTTTGCATTTTTTTTTGCATTTATTTTTCATTTATTTATCATTTATTTATATATATAAAAAAAAAGTTAGTGTAAATTGTGAAGTGTTGTCCTGGGGTGCTCTTATGTTGTCGAAAATGGTACTAAATTTATATTTATTTAGTTTTTTCCCCCAAAAACGAGTAGGTTTGTTCACACCGCCTTAGCTTTAAATTCATTTTTATTTATTTATATGCCATTATTATTCCCATGCGACACGATTTTTTATTTTTGTTTGTCTTCATTTCGTAAATAATTCATAAATTTAATTTTTTAGTCTGAATTCAACCAGTTAGGAGTACAGAAGAATCTGCAGTATCTGTGTTTTCTACATATTTTTTTTTTAATTTTAATTTTAATTTAATTCTAATTTTATTTTAGTTGTTATTGTTGCTGCTGTTGTTGTAGCGGCTGGACAAACCCCGTCTAGAGTCAGGCAAGTCTAGACTTAGTCATCGAGGTCAACTAGCGGGAGGCCCATCAAAAGAGCTGTTTCGACGGTTTCGGATCAGAGGGAGAGGGGTGTTAGATGAGTCGGGTTAAGTGGGCATGCAAAGAGGTGGTTAGTGCAGTGCGGGGATTCTTTGCATGTGGGACATACGTTGGATACATCAGGGTCGAGTACGGATAGGTAGGAGTTAAGCCTGCTACAATATCCAGATATTAATTGTGCCAGGGTTACGCGGGTCTCACGAGGCAACTCGAGCTCTTGCTCAGCGATGGGTGGTGGTTTGACTCCGAGAACACCATTCACGTGAAGAGAGTTCTCGAAGGTGTTAACGTACTCGCGGTGAATGGTGCTTATGGCCTGTCTGTGCGCCGTCCAGTCCAGCGGTTCTTGTCTATATTACAGTACGGCGTCCCGGCAGTCAAGTATCCCCTTCCTGATGTGCCTAGGTGGTGTTTCGGCTTCCAATAAGTGGTTGTTGGAAAGAACCCGACAGTAGCAACCCAGCAGATATTGCTTACACAGCATAACATTATGCTCCTCATCTGGGAGCAAATACGTTTCACTGTGTAAGTGGTGCCCCGGTGCCATCAAGAGGTTTCCCGTCACGGTCCAAAGGGCGCTGTTCTAACAAGTCAGGAGCTTCTTCAACTGCGTCTCGCTAGTCCCCGGCGTCCAAATCGGTGCAGCGTAGTTTACGACCGGCCGGCGAATTGCCTTGTACGTTGCCAGCAGCGTTTATTTGTCTTTTCCCCATGTACTACCGGCTAGCGATTTGAGGATTTTATTGCGGTTCTGTACTTTGGTTGGAATTGCAGTCGTATGCGGAGTGAAGGAGTGCAGGCTATCAAAAGTTACGTCCAGTAACTTTGGGTTGTTCGCCGTCGGAATTTTGACGTCATCGACCTTCACATTGAGTTCTAGCCGGTACCCCTTCGTCCTACTGGTGAAAAAGGTGGCAGAGGATTTCTCGGGTTGTAGATGTAGATATCGTGCAGTGAAGTAGTTGGAAAGGTCGGCGAGATAGCAGTTTACTTTCGAACAAAGGCTATCATTATCCTAGCTAGACGCCGAAATCGAACAGTCATCGGCGTATGAGATCAAAGAGACGCCCACTGGTGGTGGAGGAAGCTCTGAAATATAGAAATTAAACAGTATGAGGGAGAGGACACCACCCTGCGGAACTCTCAGTTTAATTTTCCGTAACTTTAGAGTTTAATCTCGAAAGTCAACCGATGATTAACGACCATTCAGGTAATTCAATCTCCACTTCTTCAACTTAGGCGGTAAGGAAGAACCCTCAGTGTGCGATAGTAGCACTGCGCACCTCTTCGGGTTCGACGATGCGTGATCACCGAATGAAATTTCTATCCGATCATTACGTCTCGTCGGATTAGACAGCGATTTGACTGTAGCCCAGAGCTTGGTTACCCCAGAGGAGAGCTTGCAGGACCCTAAGTGTTCCTCCCACTTGTTACGCATGCAGGGATTGACCTTTTGCTGAGTCTCCATGTTGAGTTACCTAGTACGGGGATCTCTGGGAAAGGCTAGGCATAGCGTGTCGCGCCTTTTCGCTAGAACCGCCGCTTCGGTGATGGGAAAGTGAGAGCGGATCTCCGCTATTCGGCCAACAGGTATGAACGGGCGACAGCAGACACGACAATTTTGCGGAATATTTTCTTTACTTTGGTGACGTTGGTAGGAGTGGGGGAGAGCACTGAAGGCATTCTCAGTAAATTCCGTGAAGCCGTACTAGTTAGCTTTATTAAAGTTAACAAAGGTGCGGTGGGCCAAGGAAACGAAGTCGGGAGGCTTGTCAATCGAGATGACTACGGGCAAATGGTCTGATGCGAGTGTCAGCATAGGTAGCCAATCTATGCAGTTTATCAGACCAGCGCTAGCAATAGTTACGTCAGCCCAGCTATGGCAGTTGTGCACAATCCTGGTAGAGGCTTCGTCGTTCATTGTGCACAGAATGTCAAATCGTCTATCTGCTCAGCCAGCTCCATTCTTCGACGATAATTTGACAGGTAGGAATGCCAAAGATTGTGAAGCGGGTTTAAGTCACCCGAAACAAAACGGGTTTCGCTTCTGAGTAGTGCGTATTAAGACGGTATCCAACTCGGCAACTTGTAGTCGTAATTATTGCTGAAATATGTACAAAACAACTTCATAAAAATTTTCCTGCTCTACTTTTCCAAAAAAATAAAAAAAATATAAAAATAAATAAAAAATCTCGGCAGCAACCTAGTTTTCTCGTGCTTACTGTATTTAAACAACCACATTTTTACCTGCTTCCCCACCTTGCTTGCACCTTCCTCGCAGCACATTTTCTTCACATTTATCATGCAAAAAAAAAAGAAGAAAATTTGCATTTAGTTTCTGCATTCTCTTTGCTAAGCTCGGCGTTGCTCTATTTTCTTCATTCATTCATTCATTTATTCATATCTTAGCAACATTTCATTGCATATTTAATGGTCGTTTGTGTGTAGCTTTTGTTTTGACATTTTTAGTTTTGCATTAAAGTGTCATGATTTGAAATTCTCGACAAGTTTTTTCCTCACAAAATATATTCCATGCAGCATTTTATTATGCATTTAGTGCAATAGTTTAGTTAGATTTTGCAAATTTTATGAAAATAATTTGTTTTGATGGAATTTTAAGGTGTCAAGACAGTTAAGAGGATATTTCAAAGTCTTTCGTACGTAAACTAGATTTGAGGAAAATTGGCAACAGTGTTGAGTGAACAATAATTTAAAATTTATTCTTTTAAGGAAAATTGGCAACAGTGTTGAAAGAAAAAATACCAAAATTGTTTAAAAAGAAAACTGACAACAGTGTTTAGTAAATAGTCAGTGAAAATTTTTTGGAAGGAAACTTGGCAACATTGCGTGAAGAATAAGTAAATATATCTTTGATGGAAAATTGGCAACAGTGTTAAGTGAAAAATAACTGACAATTCATTCTTTTAGGGAAAATTGGCAACAGTGTTTAAAGAAAAACAAATGAAAAGTTCTCACAAAGAAATTTAGCAACAGTATTTAGTAAGAAATAGGTGAAAATTTCTTTTAAAGAAAATTAAAAATTGTAATGGGGCAACTATTAGCAGTTTCTTCTTCTTCTTCAGCAAGAAAATGCATCAAGTAATTCATACACTAGAAGTGTTCTCAAGAAAAATAGGCAACATTGCTTTCAAATTTGAAAATAAAAATATGTATGCATCAAGATAAATTGTCCATGAATTTTTCAAATGCGCTTTTTCGTAAGAAGGTATTGAGGGAAATTGTCAATGTTGTGTAGTGCACCGCGATCATCACTATCTTACTTATGAGGAAAATCGGTAGTTTTTCAAAATTGTAGTTTTTCATCTCAATAATTTATCCCACATAGGACTGGTTGTAAGCAAATTTGGCAACTATGCTAAAACAACAGTGAATGACTATTTCGTATTCTTCATATAATTTTATAAATTGAAATTCAATCTAATGAAAATAGTAACATAGCTTCACCTCTTACAATTGAACCATTATATTAAGATAAATTGGCCCTGAGTTTAACAAACACATTGGTTCATCAGATGGTTTTGCGGAAAACAACAGTGTTGAGGAATCTATAACCCTTATAACAGGTGATCCACTTCTAGGTTCCCTACTTTTTCAAAGAAAATTAATATTTAATGGAAAATGTTTACTATCATTCGAATCATTCGAGGGGACATTCTTTGGCAGTTTTTTTTTTTTGAAGATTATCTCTTTCAAATGTTGACTGCGGCTAACGTCTCAGATGGTCCATCCGTTGAGTCCAATTTTCGTTGATTCGTTCGAGCATTTCGACTGGTTACTGGCGAATGACACGCGTGAAGTTTTGCTCCAAAGCCTGTATCGAAGCGAGATTGTCCGCATAAACCTCAGACTTCAGACATTTCCTCGCAGGAAAAAGTCTAACGGTGTGATATCACACAATCTTGGTGGCCAATAGACGGGCCCAAAACGTGAAATTACCTGCTCACCGAAGTGCTCTCTCAATAAATCCATTGATGCATGCGATGTGTGGGAAGTGGCACCGCCTTGTTGATACCAAATGTTGCGGAGATCACGTGCTTCAATTTCAGGCATCAAATAGTCGGTTATCATAACGCGATAACGGTCACCATTGTCGGTGACGTTCTCACTGGCATTATTTTTGAAGAAATATGAACCGATAATTTCACCGGCCCACAAACCACACCGAACCGTTGTTTTTTCTAGATGAAATGGCAGTTCGTTGAATCTCATCAGTTTGCTGTTCGTCCCAAATGCGGAAATTTTGCTTGGTTACATACCCATTGAGCCAGAAGTGTGCTTCATCGCTGAACAAATTTGGAATCGAAAACATCGGATCTTCTTGGAACTTTTCAGGAGCCCATAGAGCGAAGCGATGCCGCTTGGGAACTTCGTGCGGCTTTAGTTCTTGCACAAGTTGTATTTTGTACGCTTTAATTTAAGATCTCGAGCTTTACAAGTGAAAATTTTTTTAAGGAAATTTGGCAACGTTGTAAGGAGAATGCTAAAAATGCATTTCTATGCGTAAAATTAAGTACCTAAATACCTAATGCATAAATATATTGTCGAGAAATTATGAGCAAAATACTGAGAAGAAAATTTCATCATGATGAAAATTGGAAACAATGCCTCCAAAAAAAAAAAAGAAAAAATTTTTTTTTATATAATATGCTCTCACCTCCTTGGGCAGACATTTCAACTATAAAATTGGCAATACAGACATGAAAGTGAATAAAAAGTATTTTCCGAAATGAAAATTGGCAGCGTTGTAATAACAGGGAAGTAATAATATCAAATAAAATTATAATACTTAAAATTAGAGAAAAAAATTTCAAAATAAATAAGTGAAAATGGGGGTGTCATGGCGAAGCTTATCATCAACAATGGCAACTAAAGCTTCCGCGATGAGAATTCAATCAAAGCTCTGAAACTGACCAAGAACAAGAATTATAGAAAATCAAATTAATTTTTAGTTCTTATATGTTCCATCTTTTCACCAAGATTATATGTTAAAGAAAATTGACAACACTGCCATATCGAATGTCTGCAAAGAATTTTACCATTTTCCAGGAATTGTGAATCGCTTATGAGGGAAGGAAAAAACTTTAAATTATACGCAATAAAAACTTTTAGTAGAAGAAAATTTGCAACTCAGCTATAGAGAGTTTCTGAAATGAAAATACAACTTTGCCAAATATTTAGAAATGACACAACATGCAACAGCTTAAGTGTGGAAAGGGTTTTAGAGTAAAATATAATTTTAAAGAGAGGAAAATTGGCAACAGAGCAATACAAAATTTCTGAGATACGCACTTTTGATAGTTTTTCCAACAATTTAAGAAAAAAAAACAAAGGGGTTTTGAAATTTATATGAAATTTATTTATTTATTTATTTATTTATTTTTTTTTTTATTTTTTTTATTTTTTTTTTTTTTTGAAGAAAATTGGCAACATAGTTGTGTAGCGCTACTGGGACATAGGAAAAATGTTATCAAAATTAGTAGAATATAGATTTGTGAACAATTTAGGTTTGAACAAATTTATTTAAATTATTATAAAATATATTTTTCGAAAAGAAAATTGGCAACATTGCTATACAGAATTTCTGGAATGAAAAGAAAATTTTTCAAAATTTTAGGAATTTGAGTCAAAATTTATGGTAGAAATCAAATTGCTTTTAAATTATAGAAAAATGTAGTTTTCTAAGCAGAAAAATGGCAACATTGTAATCCAAAAATTCAAAAAATATTAAAGGGTGCATACATAGTATTCATAGGTTCAGAAAAAATTTGAAATCAAACTCGTTTTAAATTAGAGAAAATTGTATTTGTAAAAGAAGAAAAATGGCAACATTGTAATCCAAAGATTTAAAAAAATATTGAAGAATGTATACATAGTTTCAGGTTTAGAAAATTTTTTAAATCTTTTATGCTTACCAACACTTCTTTTTGGGCAAAATTGGCAACATCGGTCAAGCTTGTTGAACAAAATAATTTTTTTTTTTGCTAAAACTAATGTAGAAAATGTTTGTTTAGCTAAGTTTCTGAAGACATTAAAGGAAAATTTTTTCAAGAAAATTGGCAACATTGCATTTATCACTGATAAAATTTGTTTTTTTTTTTTTGCCAAAATGCATTTAAAACGTTGAGCCAAAAATTTTACTTCAGATTTTGCGTCTTTAAAATGCCATCAGATTCACTTTCGCACAATAATATATCCTTGAAGCGCCGAGTGGAGCGCTTTTAAATTACACTTAAAATAAGCAAGCAAGTTTTGTATGTGTATGAGTGTGCGCCTATAACTGTGCATAATATGCATATGTTGTCATGCAATAAGCTAAATGTCATTAGCATACTTTTAGGTACTTGAAACTAATGAAAGTGTGTGCGAGTGTGTGTGTGAACACAAGCTGTGTTAGCCTCGTTGCATCAGCACTCAAAAGCATTAATAAGTGCAGCTATGTGTGAGAGAAGAATGACGCGTATATGGTTAACGGTAAGTAGCGAGTGAGTGGTGAGAGCTCAATGATGAGCGTTGAAAGGTAAACGTTCCTAGAATATAGCAGCAAATTGAAAGCGGCAGCCGGTGAGAGATGAATTGGTGACAGTGTTGCTGTTGCATAAAAATATATATTTTTTTGTATATTTTTTCGCATTTAATAAAAACTTCAAGCAAACGGTAGCATACTTTAAGGCGCATTAATGAAAAATACATAAAACGCGATTGTACTCGTATGTATGTGTGTGTGTGCTAGTGTTTTCTCATAATTAGTGTAAAAATTGAAGGTTTTCTGCTGTTGCCTGCATCATACACTGGTATGCTATCATATATATGTATGTGTGTGAGCTTTTTACATGCTCGTATTTGCGAAATTGAGCTCATTAGCTGTATTTTTATAAAAATTCTTCTGTATATATATATATATATTAATATAAACATATGTAAGTGTAGTATGTGTGTGCGCGCAAAGCTTGCTCGCTCAGCAAAACACACTTTCGCTTTCACAGCAGACACAAGTGGCTTAAAAGTTCAGCTGCAGTGCGTTTGTGTTCGTGTGTGTGCCTGTGTGTTTTGGTGAAAGTTTTGCAATTCAGCGAAAGTTTCTTTTTTTTTCGGTTGCTAATTTAATTTTCCGCATATTTTTACTGCTTTTAATTATTTTCAATGGTAGTTGGTGGTGGTGAATTTTTTTTTCAACCACCGTTGGCGCTTTTTAATAATTTCTAAGTTGAATTTTTTGAAATAAAATTTTTATTAAACAATTTTAAATTGTTTAAGTTTAATTAGTTTTAAATTATTAATTTTATTATATCCGTGCAATTTTTAGGCGAACTTTTTAAATGAATTTTAGCAAAGAAAAAGAAAAAGAATTAAATTAGTGTACAAGGTTGCCAATTTTCCTTATATAATTTTTTATATTCCTCCACTTACCTAATCAAAAATCTTCCACATTTATTTTGGCAATAAATTTGTACAGTTCAAAGCATTTGGTCAGTTTCACAAAAAAAAAAAAGAAATAATAAAAAAATAAAAAATACTGGTGAACATAAAAACTGTTTATATACCCATTAATATTTTTTCTTTAATTTGCATTATAGTGTTGCCAATTTTCATTTCAAAACATATAATTTTTCACAATTTAAAAGCATTTTTATTTCTGTCAGAAATTGTTACCCGAACTCCAAAAGTTTAGCAAAACTTTCTTTTCATTCCAGAAGTTCTGTAAAGCAATGTTGCCTATTTTCTTCTTCGAAAATATAAATATTTTTTTAAATAAAAATACCTTTTCTCATCCTTAAATTGTGGAAAACCTATTATAAAAATTTGAAAGAATGTTTCCTACGTCCCAGAAACTCTTTACAGCTATGTTGCCAATTCTCTTCTCCAACAAAAAAATTAATTTTTCCATAATTGAAAAAAACCTTTGGTTTCAACCATAATTTGTTGCACATACCTAGAAAGATAGGCACCTCATGATTTTTGTGTTGCCAATTTTCTTCTCCAACAAAAAAAATTAAGCTATACAAACTATTTTGAAAAATTTCTCAAAGAGCCATAAATTTTTAAAATCAATTTTAATATCTTGAATATAATTTTCAATTAAAAAAATAAAAAATAAAAAATAAAATAAAAATGAAAAAGAAAGAAAAATTGTTTCAAATAAATTATTTCAAAACAAAAAAACTCCAATAATTATAAACGGTCACCCATTTAGTGATTTCGAAAGTGCAGGGCTGTGTTTTGAGATCTGCGAAACTTAACTGTCTAACCAAACATGTTTTGTTTAAGTTAAAAGTCAGGCATTTATGAAAATGGATCGCTTAGCAGCCGCACAATGCGTTAAAATTGTTGAAACCAACAACAAAAATGGTGATCCAAACATGGCCACGTTTCATGCTTTAAGAGGCGATAATAGTACACATAATCATCCAACTACTCAGGAAATTGGTAAATTTTTAAAGAAGCTTGAATAGACTGGATCGGTTATAGATATTGTAAGGTATACTTGTTCCATCCCAAAAATCGCACAAATAATATATTTGGGGCACAATTATCATATTTGGGGCTCCAAGCATATCCTCATATGATTGAAAGGAGACCTTTATATCCAAAACAACTTACTGTCTGGCGTGCTCTTTGGTACAGATGCTGGATTGGAACTTTCTTTTTTAAAAATGATAAAGGCGATACTATCACTGTAAATTCGGAGCGATATGGGCGCGTATGAAAATGGACTTTTTTCGACCTGCACTTGAAGAGCAGTGTGTGGTTGCAACAAGAAGGTGCCACATGCCATACAACACGCGCGAATATGATTTTATTGCGAGAGAATTTTCTTGGCCACGTAATCTCTCTTCTTGGTGACATCAATTGGCCACCGAGAGCATGCGATTTGATACAGTTGTACTTATTTTATATTTGTGGGGATTTAAGTATTGATATTAAAAAGAAAATTAGGATTTTTCAAATTTTCAGATTTTCATTTTTTTTTTTTTTTGGTGTAGCGAAACACGCTAGTACACATATAAATGACATGGAAAATTTTTCCATTAAAATGTGTTGAAGGTAGTAATAAAATGGTAATCTGAAGAGGCTGAGCAAGGTCTATAAAGTGGTTGCATCAATCCCCCCTACAGCTGTCGTAATTTCTAACTTGTTATTAAGTCTAATAACAAATATGTCAAGTCCTTCGGGTGTATTACGGATATAAAATGAAAATCTCGCTCTCTCTCTCCCTTACTTTTTCCGTCTCTGTACCTTTTGTCTCTCAAACTCTCTCTCTCTCACTCTAACGTGCTCTCTCTCTCTCTCTCTCTTTGTCTCTCTTTCTTACTCACTCTTCCTTTCGTTCTCCCTCTCTCTCTCTCTCTCTTTCTCTCTCTCTCTTTCGTTGAATAATCAAAGTTATTCCAAAAAACCTTAATGACCACACAATTTGCGGTATATTACTGACAAAAAAAAAAAAAAATTAATAGTAGAGCAAATGTACAAAAACCAATAGAACCCGTTTTGCCAAAGAGATGCATTTCTAATGTACAAATAATGATTTGGAAAATGCAAACACAAAAATGTTTTTAATTAACAAGCAAAATCAACATTTATGCACACAAAATCAATTGCTTACTTAGTAAAATGTGCATTTGTGTATATGCGTGTGTGTGTGTGTGTGTGTGTAGAGTAAACAAAAATGTGCACTTTGAAATTTGCAACGGTAATTGCAATGAACTATGGTAATGGTGTGTAGAATTGTTCTCACCTCGTCAGCTGTATTTGTATGAAAAGTAGTAGGTATTAGTGTGAGTGTATGTGTGTGTGTAATGGAACAGCTATTTGCGCTTGTATGTGGTTGTGGAATTGTAATGAAAATGTTGTCGAAATTCTCCATTTACAAACACTCTAAATGTGATGTTTGCTTAGATCTTCAAAGGGCCCAAACAGGTGCGACAGTGCGTATGAGTGATTTGTGTGTGTATGTGTAATTACAAGTGCGCTGGTGAGCAGCATGAAATGTTGCACTCGAATGACATTTTTGGCAGCTTTTATTTGCAATTTAACATTTCTTCTCTCAAACCAATGCATAGCGAGAGCGTTTACTATGCTTTGAAAATTTTGAAAATAAATTTTTTTTACAAATTAATACAAAATTTATTCACTTGTAAAGTGAGCGAGTGAGTGTGTGTGCATATAAAAAAATTCAAGAAATTTAGCAAAATAATAAAATTTACACATAAAGCATATAATGCCCATAAAAAACACAAAAATCGAGTGCAATGTGTGGGCGGCAAAAAGCAATTAATCGAATTTTTACAAGCGCACACATTTGTCACAGATGTCAATATTGTAGGCTGGCGCGTTCACATGCGTGTTCCGGTGTTTGTATGTGCTCACATGTGGCCAATGCGGTCATATGTGTTGAATGCCAGCTGGCCACAAATGCAAATAAAACATAAATCAACGCATTCATGGCAAGCTAGCTGTGGGACTGTTGCATAAGTTGCGTGTTTGGCAAAGTAAGAAAAACAGAAAAACCGCACATTTTTCCAACAAAAAAAAAATTGAGAAAAAAATGCAATGCAAACATATTTGCGCTGGGAAAATCCGCTTGTATTGCTTATGTATGTGTTTGTTTGTAATTAAATTTTTTTTTTCAATTTAATACGCCTGATTTTAATGGCAAACGTTGCTAATTGTGCTTGAATTGTGTGTGTTCTCGCCAGCGTAATTGCATTGAAAAATATTTATTTATATATGCACAAATTTGCACTGACACATACTCATATGTTATGACCACTAAAAATCCATATTTTATTATAGTAGCTAGTAGGAATGTCAAAAAAAAACTTGATAGCATTGAAAAAATATTTGTGGGAAATTAAACAAAATTAGCACAGCTGCAAAGCAGCTCAGATTAATTTATTTTTTTAAATATATGCATTAAAAGCGTTTGAAAAAAAAATTATGTCAACGTTGAGTACGAAGCTGACGTTGTTTTCCAGCATCTACAGGTGTTTTGATTTACTCAATTTTATTTCAAAAACGCAAAGAAAGAGGAAAATTGTATGAAATAATGAAATAAATCGACTACAATAAAGAAAAATAAACACGCCGAAATCAAAAAGTAACCTAAAAAAAACAAAGTAAACATATTTTTTATTAGCGGAAATAATTTTCATTATATTTAATTGATTTATCATTCATAGAAACAATTTCTTTATAGCTCATTTTTTACGAAAAGCCACGATTATCCCCTAAAAAAATTTCAGCGTTGAACAAATTCCATTTTATTAAATTGAATTTAAAAAACATAGACAACTTAAAAGGAAAAAACTAAAATTTAATAAAAAATAAAAAAAAATAAAAAAACTAAATAAAAAACAAACAGAAAATTAAATAATTTACAATAACGATGCCGAGGACTATATATCTTTCATGAACATATGGAATTTATTGCAAATTGCTAAATTCGATTTCGATGATTTTCAGTTTCAGTATAAACTTGAATTAACTTACGTTTAATACCACATTTTCACGGCTGATCGAGGCTGCCTACTTTTTAAAGGAAAAGAAAAACACAGAAAATTCATATTTAATGGGGAATGTTTTTGTTATCATTCGAAAGAACATTTTTTAGCATTTTGTTTTTTTGACGATTGTCTCTTTCAAATGTTTCCTCGCTGCTACGTCTCAGTTGCTCCCCGCAGGAAAAAGTCTAGCGGTGTGATGTCACATGGTCTCGGTGGCCAATCGACCGGCCCAAAACGTGAAATTATCTGCTCACCAAAGTGTTCTCTCAATAAATCCATTGATTGATGCGACCAAATGTCGCGGAGATCACGAACTTTAATTTCAGGCATCAAATAGTCGGGTTTCTCAGCGCGATAATGGTCACCATTGACGGTTACCTTCTCACAGGCATCATTTTTGATCGCCCGATGATTCCACCGGCCAACAAACCACACCAAACCGTTGCTTTTCTGGATGAAATGGCAGCTCTTAAATCTCTTCAGGTTGCTTTTCATCCCAAATGTGGCAATTTTGCTTGTTTACATACTCATTGAGCCAGAAATGAGCCTCATCGCTGAACAAAATTTGGCTCGAAAACATCGGATCTTCTTGGAACTTTTCAAGAGCCCATAGAGCGATGCGATGTCACTTGGGAAGGTCGAGCGGCTTCAGTTCTGGCACTTTTAGCTGTAGTTTGTACGCTTTCAATTTAAGATCTCGACGTAAAATGCGCCAAATCGTTCCATAAGTCGGTCCGAGCTGCAGCGAACGGCGCCGAATCGACTCTCCGCGGTCATCGTGTACACTCTCAGCTACGGCCGCTATATTTACTTCACTGCGTGCTGGACATTGTCTATTCGGTCGAATATTATTCAATAATGAACGCTGGGTCTCAAGGTGGGTAATGATGATGTTGCGCATAGTACGCTCAGTGGGCCGATTATGTTGACCATAAGTTGAGCGAAGCGCGCGAAACACACGCTTTACAAAACGTGAATTTTCGTTCGAAAATTGAATGATTTGTAACCGTTTTTCAGACGTTCAGGTCTTTCCATGATGAAATTCCTAACATACTAAACAAAAATAACATGACAGCTTGACGCGACTCACGCGTGATCTGTCAAAAGAAGGCTATTGAATAAGGTACCTTTACTTGTATCACCCTTTACTTATTTTTACTTTGAAACTATAAATAAATTTAGCTAATATTTGAAGCAGCCCTCACAGAACATAGTTCTTCTCCTTCGGGTATTTACATACTTCGGAATTAAGTTGGTAAGCCATTTCATGTACATGAAAGGTATAAAAAAGGAATTTCCTGAAAAAAAAAAATATTTTAAATGCATTACGGAAATAAGTTTATTTTGGAAAGCGCAAAATGGATAACCCTTACTTCTACTCATACGCTTTGGCTACCACATGTTGGAAATACAATAAATTTCTTTATTTTTATTTTCAAATTTTATTTAATTTTATTTTATTTATTTAATAAAAATTGCATACATATTATTCAAGCAATTCATTGCCTTCATTAACTAAGTGACAGCTAAATAATGCGACAAATTAAGTGCATAAATTTTGCAGAGATTAAAAGCAAATACCGCGTGTATTGTTGTAGAAAATAAAAGAGAGAAAAAATTGGCAAAGAGACACAAAAACTGCAATAAAAATCCATTTTATAATAAGAAAAATGAAAAAAGGAAAGAAGAAGAGGAAAGAAGAAATTTGCTTTGTAGCAAATGAAAGTAATAAAAAAAATATTTAAAGTATTTTCTAGCATAAAATTTATTATTAAAAGTAATATATGTATATACGAGTATATGTGTGCTTATGTAATTATGTACATCAGTTGGCGGCGCTTCTAGCTGCTAAACGTTAAAAATGCCGCCCGTTGAAATATTTGCAATAAATAAGCAATTTTTTCTTAATTTTCCGGCACAAAATATTTTTATTTACATTTTTTTTTTGAATTTTTCTACTTTGATTTTCTTTAATTTTTTTTAATTTATTTATTATTTTTCTTAATAATTTTTTATTTTTTATTTTTTTCTTGACACGCATTCAGCAGTAAATTGCTTGTCCACTGCATGAGTAAGCTTCCACTGCGCTTTATTGTTGCTGCTGTTTTTGATCGCCTAGTAATTAGCGCGTAGTGCGCTGGCAGTGCCGGTTATGAGTCATTTGCCGGTACGGAATAGTAGAGCAGCAAACAAATTAGAAACTGTTAAATCAAATGAAAATTTCACATAAATAAACGTAAATAGCATACATACACATGCACATAAATATATATATATATCTATATATATATATAAATATTTATTCAAATATATACAGCAACACCTAAATCGCGCAGCAGCAGCAGCAGCCGCGCTGGCAGTCGGATGTGCGCCAACACAAATTAATCATCACCACAGCGGCGCTGCTCCGTCGCTGCTGCGTCGCCACCGGCATTGGTGGTGATGGCCTGGCAATTTGCCCAGCATGTCAGAAATAATTTCGAGCATTTGCACAGGTAGATACAGATACATATTAAATTGGCGCTGGTGTTCATGCTAATCCCAATAGCAACAGCAACGACAATTGCAACAACATTGGCATTCGTAAGGTGATGGTACACCTGCTTGTGGGCCTCTCATTGTGACAAATCAAAGTGTTATGTGTGAGTTATGTGAGGTGAAACAGCCGCAACTGATGCGCTGCCACTTAACTAATGCTCATGTGTATTTAAGTATGTGTGTATGTATGTTTAAGTATGTGTGTATATAGGGATGCATGTGTGTACGTATGCTTAAGTATGCACGTATGCATGTGCGCCTCTATGCTTAGACAACTGAGCCCCCCCATAGCAGTGTTGCGGTTGTCACACTAAGTATACTCACTACCCATACCCATTTTGCTATAGTATGTGTGCACGTGTGCATGTGTGTGTGTGTGTTCTCTAATTTCATTGCTGCTGCTGCCAAAAGGAAATGCCGACTGCCAAATTGACTATGCCGTGTGCCCGTTTTGCTTGATTGGCGATGATTAAATAGTTGAAAGCGTGAAATATTCGTAGGCGTTGGAATGACAGTTTTTGTTTTTTTGGTTATTTATATGTTTTTAAAGCGAATTTTCTTTTTTTCTAAGTTTTGCACTTCTAGCTTATTAAATTCGAATTTGTTTGGAATAAAAAAGTTCTCATTGAACACAGTTTTTTATATAATGTTTTTTACAAAGAACATTTCTGATATTTTTTCTATTAAATAATACTGTCGGTAGCGTAGGCGCCGCTTGCGTAGCCGCTGTTTCTTGATTCGCTGAATCAATATCAATGTCGTCGTATAGCTCGCTCAGCTCATCATTCCATCCTCTGCGACATTTGCCATTGTCAACGCGCAAAGGATCAAAGATCTTCAACAAAACTTCTCTCGAAGACTCTAAAGACGACTCATCGGCTGTCGACATCGTCCGGGCTTCTGCAGCATATGTCAGGACGGGAATGATGAGCGACTTGTATAGTTTGGCTTCGGTTCGTCGAGAGAGGGTTTTACTTCTCAATTGCCTGTTCACTCCAAAGTAGCACATGTTGACAACAGTGACTCTGCGTTGATGTTGGTCCCAAGATAGGCGAAATTATCTACGACTTCAAGCTATGACTGCCAACACTGAGTTTCGATGGAAGTCGCGAATGCGATGAACATCTAACATATACATACCATCGTCATCGATTGGGGTTTCTTCCCACACACTAAGCGTGCTTGAACATCTGTCGTCAGATTCCATCCTTGGTCCCTACATGAGCTTGTTCCGGTCTTGAAACCTTCTGTAAGCATTACCCTTGTCGGCCAGCTCCTCAAGCTCTTCATACTCACACATTTCGGCCTCTTCTTCTTTTTCCGTCTGAAAATGCGCCTCGGTTCCCTCTTCAGCTCTCGGTATCTATTCCACCCCGCGTGTGTTGTAGTCGATCGCAAAGTTGCGAGGTTGGCAGTCTGTTTTCTCTCCACTGCAGTTCGACATTCCTCATCGTACCAGCTGTTTTTCTGGTATTATTGAAAAACAATAGTTTCCGAAGCAGCGCAGTTGGTTCATTCCATAGCTCCCTTATATCGAGTGCTGATGAGTGCTCTCAGAGAGCAGGTGTTCAAGCCGAGTAGGAAACCTGCTGGCTGTCTGCTGTGATTGCAGCTTTTCGACGTCAAACCCTCCTTGTGTTTGTTGACGGGCGTTCTATGTCACACAGAGGCGGATGTGTATTTTTGCTGCTACGAGATAATGATCCAAGTCGATATTTGGCCCTCGGAACATACGCACGCTTAGAATACTTTATACATGTCTTCCGTGTATCACAACATGATCGATTTGGTTGCGTGTTCTACGATCTGACGACAGCCATGTAGCTTGATAAATTTTCGTGTTCTGGAATCTGGTACTACAGACAACCATATTTCGGGCCCCGGCAAAATCAATCGGCCTCAGCCCGTGTGGGGATGTTTCGTCGTGTAGGCTGAATTTTCCGATTGTTGCGCCAAAAATATCTTCCTTGCCCATCCTTGCGTTGAAATCGCCTAGCACAATTTTGATATTGTGGCGGGGGCAGCACTAATAAGTACGTTCTCGGTTCTCATAAAAAGCATCTTTGGTCAAATCATCCTTCTCTTCTATCGCGCCTTGGGCGCATATTAACGATAAGTTGAAGAACTTCGCTTTGACGCGAATTGCGGCTAAACGTTCATCCATTGGGGGGAATGCCAGGATTCGGCGACGGAGCCTCTCTCCCACCACAAACCCAACACCAAATTTTCGCTCCTTTAAATGGCCGCTGTAATAGATTTCACAAGGACACAACTTCTTCCGTCCTTCTTCCGTTCATCGCATTTCTTGAACGGCGATGATGTCAGCGTTTAGTCTTACGAGGACATCAGCCAGCTTGGCAGCGGCACCTTCCCAATTAAGGGAACGGATATTGCAGGTGCATGCCCTTAAATCGTGATCCTTTAAACGTTTGCAGGGGGCATCATCAAAAGGGGGATCTCTCATCCGAGGCATTTGCTGATTTTTCATTAGAGTATGGTGTTTATGTGGTGGGCTCCAAACCCTACACACAACCGCAGGGCAGTCGCCTTCTCACTTTAGCTCGCATCCAAGCGGATGTTTGTTGGCTACCCAGAGGATACTTGGTCTAAAACCGGATATGTATAAAATATTTTCAAATATTAAAATAATTATTTATATATTTCTAAATGATTCGAGCATTTTCAGATAGGACTTTTTAATTTTTTATAAACTTTGCTTATTTATATCTAAATATATTTTTTTTCTTATAAAAAGTATTTTTTGAGTAATGATTTTTAATATTATAAAAAAAAATTTACAAAAATATATAATGATAAATAAAACAAATTTTATTTATTTTAATATATCAAAAAATAATTTAAAAGCTAACGAAAAACAACCTTTTTTCGCAAAAACTTTTTTCGAAATATGTCTGAACCATGCGAAATAATCAATTAACTAAAAATTTATTAATAAAAAAAAATATCTTTTAAGTTTGATAATTGAAATAAATCTGTTTTTTTTTTCTATTTATTCAAGCTAATGCATAGCGCTTTAAAACTTTGCACATTTTTTTTTCGTGCCAGCACTTTAAACAATTTCTCTAATTATTTCTGCGTCAAAGCTTAACTCAAAAAAAATTCAATTTATTTCCAACTTTTTTTTTTGTATTTTCGCCACGCTGACAGCCACTTAAACTTCACTCATGAATAACTAAAATTAATTGTAAGCTATTTAATTAAAAAAAAAAACTTAAAAAACATAAAAAGTACTTAAAACAAGTAACGTTTATGTATTCGTATGAGTATACTTTTAGTAGCATACTTTACGGCGACATGAAAAGCGAAAGTTTTCTAGCAGTAATTAAGAGCAAAACAATATGCTAAGTATGCAGTGTCTGGCATACAAGCACACCCAAACACACACACACACACACATTGGTATATATAAATATATGCAACACACACACACACAAAATACACACAAAACACACACAGGCACATGCGTGTTGGTAGAAAAAAGGAAGAGCAAATGATGAGAATGCACGTGAAAAAGTTTTAAGCGCACGAAAGTCAAAAAGTTGGGCGAACAAAAATGAAATGAAAAGTTAAAATAAAGAAATAAAGAAATAAAAAAAAAATTAAAAATATTAAAAAAAAAAGAATAAAAAATAAAAAAAAATTAATAAAATAAAAAAATAAAATCCACGAAAAAAAAGTTAAAAAAAAAGAAATTAAAAGTAGCTCAAAAGCAGCAAAAAGTAGTTGAAAGTCGTTTGAAACTAAATAATGAAATAAAGAAAAGCAACAACAACAAAAATACATATAAAAAAGATATAATTTGAACTTTTGCACGAAAGCTATTCACAATTTTTTTTTTTTTAATTTTTTTAAAAATTTTTTTTTTTTTTGAAATAAGAAAACAAACTAGTTCCCACCAAAAACAAGGGAAATAAATGAAGGAAATACGGCGCAAACTAATAAAGTCTGAAAAATTAAATATATGAAAAAACAAAAATTATTTTAAAGAAAATTTATAGCGTCTTTTTGACTTGATGTCGCTTTTAGAAAATTTTATTCAAAAAAAAAAAAAAAAAAATTAAGTAAGCAAAACCAACCAGAAAGCCACGCAACTGCATGCTCTACGAGCACAAGTATACATGAACTCTGCTCGCTAGTAAGTAAGTAAGTGAATAACTTTGTAAGTGTGTAGGTAAGCAGCAAGTGAGCAGCAGCAGCAGCAGCGGCAGCGGCAAAAAGTTAGTGAGTAAATTTTTAATTAATTGTAAAAGTTTTTTGCTGAACATGAAAAGCCCATAAAATTCTGGTTAATTTACATTACAGCGGACGAACAGCGACAACAACAACAACAAAAACGACACCAACAACAACAACTGCTATGTCAACCAACTATGCAAGAAACTGCAGAGGCGAAATTCTAGGCCAGCATAAGTCAGTGAGATGATGAGGAAAAGGAAGCAGACCAAGAAGAACAAGAAGAAGGAAAATAAGAAGAAAGAGGAGAAAAAATAAAATGAAATTTAAAAAAATAAAAATAAAAACTAAGAATAAGAAAAAAGTACAACAACGAAAGCGAGTGATATATTATGAAAGGAAAATATTAGTTTTAAGCAAGTAAAGAAATGAAAATCAAAAGTGAAAGACGCAATGAAGGTTGACGGGGGGAAAATACTAAAAACTCCGAGTTAAGTGAAAAATTTTTAGAAAATTTTTAATGACAAGTTCTTGACACCTGTTAATGGGAAAATATAGAAAATTAGATAAATATTTGAAAGGAAAGGACTTTTATGTGAAATCACGCTAGATAAATTAAATATAAAATATTAATTAAAAAACTAGTAGTATTTTTTCAAAAATTAATGAAAAATGAAGTAAAAAATTTCCAATAAAAAATTTAAAAAAATACAAAAAATTAATATTAATTAAAATAAATGACTTAGGACGATTTCCAGTTTTTTTTTTTTTTTTTTTTAACATCGAACGACTGCTCGCAACTTTGCCATCACTTCTCTAGACAAAACTTGTTAGAGTGGCATAATCTTGATGACTTCGTTGTTGTGCGAAAATACGCAACTCTCTGAATGCTTTGGAGCAGCAAAGAAAATATTGGTCTCGCTTCAATAGCTCTGCAGTGCTTCGAGTTTCATAAGATTAGCAGTCTTTTTACTCGCAATAACAGTTGGAAATGTGAATGTTTTGCCTTTAGTTTAAAAGCTTTGGGCTTAAAACAGTGTAAGGGAGAGCAACGTTCCAGAATGTTCTCAAATTTTCCAACCCTCAATTTGGAGCATTTTGCCTCTCCAGCCCATAGTCAGAAGGAATGACATGGATTGCTGTAGGCTGAAGCCATTTTTTTAAAGTCCTCAAAAATCTACCTATACATAATAAAACGGTTTTTATTAAGCTGCAGAGCGAAATGCTACTTGGAGTATGAAACCAACTCAACCAGCTCATCCAGCCGCGAATAATTAATGAGAGTAGAGAGGACGTTCAGTTTTTTAGTAAGAAATGTAAAGTTTCCAAATAATTCAACAAAATTACAAATTACATGTAAAAAAATAAAATAATAAATTAAATTTGTAAAATTAATTTTTATAAAAAAATTCTAATAATAAAAAATTATTCTTGAAAAAAATTGTGAAAAATTATTTAAAAAAAACTATTTAAAAAAATCAATTTTTACCATTTCTTTGCAATAATTTTATTTTTTCATTTAAACTTTATTTAAATAAAATTTAAATTTAAAATTAAATAAATTTAATTAAATTTAAATAATTTCTGGTGTAGTTGCTGTTTAAATGAAAAATAAATATTAAAAAAAAAGTTTTTTGAATAAAAAATGTAAAATAGTTTTTATAAATAAATAAATGAAAGTAATGTAAATAAAAAATAATTATTAAAAATAAGATTTTTGAAATTTGATTTTAGTTTGTGAATTATTATTTTTAGTTTTAGTGTAACTCAATATTCAAATTTTTTTCCTAAAATTATTTTCACACCTTTTTTATTTCAAATTTTTCTTCCTTTCAATTATGATTCAATTTTCTGGAGTAGTTGTTGCTCAAATAAAAAAAGGAATTATTAGAAAAAAAGTTATTTGAGAAATCATTTAAAAAAATTTTTGTTAAATAATTAAAAAAAAAATTTGTCTTAATAGTATTTGAAATAAAAACAAAAAAACAAATTTTGAAAAAAAAATTGAAAAATTATTTTAGAAAAAAAAAACTTTTGTAAAATAATTTTTATAAAAGTAAATTTTAGAAATTGTATATATGAAAAATAATTATTAAAAAAGAGTTTTCTGGAAAAATGATTTTAGAAAAAAAAAATTTTTTTTAAATTTTGGAAAAAAATATTTTTTATACTAAATATATTTTGAGAACAATATTTCCTGTAAAAAAAATTGGAAACGTTACTTTATATACAGAAATTAAAAAAATAACTAAATTAAAAATTACATATTTTAGAAAAAATAACTTGAAAAATATTAATTTTGGAAATAAACTTTTGAAAAAAAAAACCTTTTTGTAGAAATAATTAAAAAAAAAATAAATATTATTAAGCTAAAAAAAAGTTATTTTAAATTCTGATACAATTTTTGGTGAAAAATTTTTGCTTGAAAAATACATAGTTTAAAAAAAAAAATTTCCAAAAATTATTTTTAAATATTTTTTGTTGAAAATAATTTTTTGTGAAAAATAATTTTTGAAATTTACACATTTTAGAAAAAATAACTTTTGAAAAATATATATATTTTGGGAAAATTATTTTTGAAAAAAAAAAACTTTTTGCAGAAATAATTTTTGGAAAACATAAATTTTATTGAGTTAAAAAAAATTATTTTTAAGCTTTATTAAATTTTTTAGATATATAATTTTTTTAAATATATATTGCGAAAAATAATTTTAAAATTTTTTTTGTGAAAAATAATTATGAAAGAAAAATTTAGTAATAAAAATTTATAATAAAAAATGTAATAAATTTGTTTAAAATTTAGTCCAAAGTTTTTATAGAGCAATTTGAATAATTTATTTAAACTAATAAATAATTCTTGCAAAAAAATATTTGTGAAAAATGATTTCAGAGAAGAAAATTAAAAAAATTAAAAAAAAAATTTTTTAATAATTTTTAGATAACTTAAAAATTTAAATAATAGTGTATTTGCATAAAAAAGTTTTATGGAAAATAATTATAATTTTAAATAAATATTTATTTTGCGAATAAAAATTTTTGGAATAAATATTTTTGAAAAAAAAATTTTATCTTTAATTAAATAAGATAAAATATAAAAAAATATAATTTAAACGAAAATTAATTTTTGAGGTCCAGACTTTTAGTAAAATTGGTATGGTAAAACTTCCAAAACTTCATCAAAGTTTTTCTTATATAAATCCAATATTTTTTTTAAATTTAAATTTTATTTTTTTGAAGAATTATTTTTATGAAAATCAGTTCTGGTCAAAGTAATTAAAAAAAAAATAAAAAGTTTTGTAAAATATAAAATTAATTTAATTCAAAATTTATAAATAATAATTACAATAAAAATAAAAAAATACAATTTTGAATTAGTTTTAGTAAGAAATAGTTAAACGAAACTTTCAAAAGTTTAAATTTACGTAAGAACTAATTCCCTTTCAAAAATGACGATGCTTTCCTCGAAAACAATTTCAAATTAATTAAATCCAGTTCTTCCAACTGAAGCCGTAACCGTTTCGAATTCCCTAGTATTCTTATAACTTCCCTTCACCCACTTTTCTTTTTACTAAAATCAACATATAAATAGCTGCATATGTGTGAGCGAGTGTAAAATTATTATATAAAAGTAGAAATGCAATTTAATCCCCATTCCATGCTCACTATCCACTTGCTTAAGCTTACCACTGCTTGTAAGGATATTTCCGCTCATTGTTGTCACATTTCTGTGATGCTTAACTCTCATTCGAGTTGACTTTAACGAGCTCAAAGGCCAAGAATATGCAACATATGCCAGAACACACATAAGGACATAGATAGTACATTGGCTGCATGTGCTTGCACACGTATGCACACATACGTACACATGACAGCCTTCATACATACATTTTAATGCCATAACGAGCGCTCATTGCTCGTTGCAAGGCAATTCAACTCCTCTGCTTTTGTTCATTGAAGTGAATATGGAAAGCATTCTCTATATAAAAAAAATGATATAAAAATGAAAAAAAAAAATGTGAAAAGCGAAAAAAATGAATCACTTGCAATAATAATAATGGCAAAGCTAGTCTGCCTGGTATGACTTCTAAGCCAGTGCATTTTTAAATGAATACCCCTGCGGCTCAATGAGTTTGTTATGTAATGCAAGTGGACTTTTCATTCGTTCGAATTGTTCTCGTTGTTGTTGTGCTTGAGGCTTATACAAGAGCAGTGACCATTAAAGGAGTTACTTACATATGTGCATATCTATGCATACATATCTTACACATGGAATATCGCATATATACATAAATACACTGCTCTGTAGCATATTCAAATATGCCACTGGGTCAGTGGCGTTACACGTGTCGGGCACAGGTGTGAAGAATTAATTTCAAATAAAGCCAAGTCATAAAAGAGAACATATAATTATAGGAAATAAAAATAAAATAGAATAAAATAAAATAAATTGATATAAAAAATAAGAAAATCAAATAAAAATAAAATGACAAAATTATATTAAAAAAATTCAAATTAAATGGAATAAAATAAATTAATAAAAAACTAAAACCAAAAAAAGAATAGAAAGAAGAAAATATAAATAAATAAAAGAAATAATAAAAAAGGTTAAATAAAACAAGTGACAATGAACTATAATAATATAAAAAAATTAATTTAATTATGAAACCTTAACGAAAAAAAAAAAAATTAAACAAAAGAAAATAAAATAAATTAATATAAAACATATAAACAGGAACACAAAAAAATATAAACAATTTTAAAGCAAATAAAATATATATAAAAAATTAATATTAAAACTAAAATTAAGATAGATAAAAAGCAAAAAAATAAAAATTAATAAATAAAAAATTAAAATTTAGATTAAAAATAAATAAAAATAATTAAATTAAGTTTAAATAGTATATACTAAAAAACTAAAAGGAAATAAAATAAAATAAAGTAACGGGTGATCCATTTCGAGGTGCCCTACTTCTTTAAAAAAATAAACACAGAAAATTCAAATTTAATGGGGAAAGTTTATTTTCATTCGAAAGAACATTCTTGGGTATTTATTTTTTGAAGATTATCTCTTTCAAATGTTGGCCGAGGCTTCGTCTCAGATGATCCATCCGTTGAGCCCAATATTCGATGACTCGTTCGAGCATTTCGACTGGAAACTGGCGAATGACATGCGTGATGTTTTGCTCCGGGACTTGAATGGAAGTGGTGTTGTACGCTTAGACTTTAGACTTTACATATCGCCACAGGAAAGTGTATGTCGGCGTGATATGACATTACCTTGATAGGCAATCGACCGGCCCAAAACGTGAAATTATCTGCTCACCGAAGTGTTCTCTCAATAAGTTGGAGGTGTTGAAACCAAATGTCGCGGATATCACGAGCCTCAATTTCAGGCATCAAATAGTCGGCTATCATGGCGCGATAACGATCGCCATTGACGGTTACGTTCTCACCGGCATCATTTTTGAAGAAACATGGATAGATCATTTCACATCATGTTTTTTTCTGCATGAAATGACAGATCATTGAATCTCCTCATTTCGATCTTCGTACCAGAAACGGCAATTTTGCTTGTTTGCATACCAAAAATGGGTTTCCTCGCTGAACAAAATTTGACTCGAAAACGTCGGATCTTCTTGGAACTTTTCAAGAGCCCATAGTGAAGTTTGGTAAGGTCGAGCGGCTGCAGTTCTTCCACAAGCTGTATTTTGTACGCCTTCAATTAAAGATCTCGACGTAAAATACGTCAAGTCGTTCCACACGTCAATCCGAGTTGCTGCGAACGGCGCCAAATCAACTCTCCACTGTCTTCGTGTACACTCTCAGCTACGGCCGCTATATTTTCTTCACTGCGTGCTGGTCTATTTGGTTGAATATTATCCAATAATGAATGCTGAGTCTCAAGGTAGATAATGATGATGTTGCGAATAGTATGCTCAGTAGGACGATTATGTATTGACCATAAATTAAGCGAAGCGCGCGAAACACATTCTTTAGAGAACGTGAATTTTCGTAATAAAATTGAATGATTTGTAAACGCTGTTCAGGCGTTAGGCTTTCCGTGATGATGATGCCAAACAATACTGAACAAACATAACATGAAAGCTTGACACGACTCACGCGTTATCTGTCACAAAAAAAGGGCTATTGAAATAAGTAAATGAATAAAAGAAGCAAAAAAAAAAGTTAAAATAATTTAAAATAAATAAAACTTACAAAAACAAATTTAAATGAAATAAAATAAAAATAATTAAACTTAAATGAAATAAAGAAAATCAATAAATTTCAATTAATTAATGCGAAAATGAATATAATAATAATAAAAAATGAAATAGAGTAAAAAAAATAAAATAAATTTACATAAAATTGAGTTTTATGAAATAAATTAGTTAAAATAGATTAAAACATAATAAATGGAAAAAAGAAAATAGAAGAATGAAATCAAAATAAATTATGATGAAATAAAATTAAAATTGATTAACTATAAATTATACAATTCATAATATATAAGTCGAGCCCGCCAAGCAATCCTACTTATATACATTTCTCAGACAATGAATGCCTGAATATATGCAGGATTGCAAAAAATCGCTAACCCAGCATTAAGTAAAAACAGCGGCTAAATATTAGCGCACATAATAGTTGTTGGTTCGTAAAAAAATTGAATAATACAACAACAGATTACACGGCAGACGTTGGCTCAGTTGTTAGAGCACTCGTCTGAGAGAGAAAAGAAGTCTGATGAAGAGATGTAGTGATCTGCGAAACAGCTGTCAATTCTATCAATTTTTCTTTGTTGTATAACAAAATATTCGATTCAAAAAAAAAAATAATAATAAAAAAAATCTAACAAAATAGGTCTTTGAATAAAGCTCATTTACTTAAAAACACAATCAATTACAGACCGCATTAAACAATTCATAAAACTGATTAGTTAAAGAAAATAATTAAAAATTAATGAAGTTAAATAAATTTAAAAAAAAATAAACAATTTTATATAAAATAACATTATTAATTAATTAACAATAAAGAAAAAATTTAATAATATTATTATTTTGCTCAAATTTTCTTTGTCATAATGGTAGGTTTAACTGAATTGTTTTAAGTTCCTAAAAAAAGAAATTAACAAAAGATATGAAAGCTTTGCTTTGCAATATACTGTATTATTTGAAGTAAGTACCAAAATTATACATTCGCTACCAGATGTAAAAAAAAAAAAAATTTATTGATCGAAAACCTTAAATAAACTTAATTTAATTTCAATAAAACCAAAATTATTATGATATATACAATTTAGTTATTTATTTCAAACAAATAGAAAAGCTTTAGTACTTTTCTTTCAAAAGAAATTCATGAAATGTCTTCAAAACGCACATACATACATAAGCACAGCAATAACTTCTAATCCCCATACGTTTGACCAAGCGAACAACATGGCGTATAAGTAACACAGCAGAATGTGCACGTACAAATGTATGCATGTATGTATGCATGTGAGAGCGGTAGCAAAAGTAACAAGCACACATACGTCCACAGCTTAGACGCTGACCAAGAAGGGTCACAAAGCACGTAACTCATATGTTATACTGTACTTTTGAGCAATACGCCAGAGGCGGCGTGCACCAGCGCTGTGCTGCAGTGCTGCAGAGTTGCAGAGCTATTGGCTGTTTCTGCTCATGATTTCTTTTGATAAAATATATAATGCGCTTTTTTTTCTAACTAAAAACTTGCTCATACTCATATTACAACTTATTATTATACGTAGAGAAGCTTGTTTGTTTGCGTTTGAACGATGGTGTGTAGTTTTGCAAAATTTTTCAATTTCAACTAGCGAAAAAATTGCAATTCTCCACTGGAGCCAGTACAAATGTATGCTGCGGTGGGATTGAAGAAGAAGAAGAAAGAGATGGAATTTTAACTTTTGCTGAAAGTAAAAATGAAGATGAAAAAAGTAGAAAAGAAAATTCAAAAAAAAAAAAGAAGAAAAAAAAAAGCAAAACGTATTAGACAAGTTTGAAAGAAAGAAAGAACTGGTGAAAGTTCAAAACATAAAAGCGCTAATGAAAAAAAAAAAACAAATATAAAACTTTCTAACGAAACCTAGTGAAGAAAAAACTAAAAAAAAGAAGAAATGTCGAATAATAAACAACAATAGTTGAGGCAGAACAAAGTATTCTAGGATGTGCTGGACTAGCGGGAATTTGAGACTAAAATAAGAGAACAGAAGTTGGAAATATTAACAAGATACTGTTCATTCCTTCACTTCCGCTCGACCTTCAAACCTATATCTATAACAAAACTTTGTAAAAGAAAAAATAAAAGAAAATAAAATATGAAAAATTTAAATAACAAAAAATAAAATAAAATATTTCAAAACACTACTAAAATGAAAAAAAATGAAATAAAATAATAATAATAAAAAAAATATTAAAATAAAAAAAATAAATTAAATAAAAAAAAAAATAAAATAAAAAAATAAACAAACAAAAAATAAAATAATTCATATAAAATAAAATAAAATAAAATAAAACCAAACTAAAAAAAAATAAAAAAAAAATAAAATATAATAAAGTAATTTAAAAAAAATATAAAAAAGTTATTTTAAATAAAATTAATTTAAAAAAATAAAACAAAAATTAAAAATAAAATAAAATAATATAAAATAAAATGAGCAAAAAAATAAAACAAAGAATATATAAAAAAAATAAAAATAAAAAAATAAAATAAAATAGCAAAAAATAAAAAAAAATAAAAACAAAAAAATAAAAATAAAAAAATTAAAATAAAGTAAAATAAAATAAAATAATTAAGAGAAAAATAAAATAAAAATTATTTTAAATAAAAGTAATTAAAATAAAATAAAATAAAGTTAAAACAATAAAAAAAAAATAAAATGAAATAAAATAAAATATATATAAATAAAATAAAATAAAATAGTATTAAGTAAAATAAAGTTAAATAAAATAAAATATATTAAACTAAAAAAACTAAAACACAATAGAGTACTTTAAAAAAACTAATAATAAATAAAATTAATTAAAAAAATAAAAATAAAAAAAATAATAATAAATTAATTAATTAAAAAATAAATAAAATAAAATAAAATAAAACAACCTAAAATAAAATGAAATAAAATTAATTAAAATAAAACAAAATATTAATGAATTAAATTTAATAAAATAAAATAAGCAGAATTCATCACATAACATAAAATAAAGTAATTTAAAAAAATAAATAAATAAAAGTATTAAATAAAATTAATTTAAAAAACATAAAAAAAATAAAATAAAGTAATTTAAAAAATTAAATAAAAATAATATTAAACAAAATTAATTAAAAAAAAATAAATAAATAAAAAAAAAAATTAAAACAAAACAAAAAAAAAAAAAAAAAAAATTTTAAAATAAAATAATCATAAAAATAAAATTAAATTAATTAAAAAATATTAAATAAATTAAAATAATTTAAAAAAAAAAATTAAAAATTTAAAAATATAAAATAAAATCTAATAAAATAAAATAAAATAAAATAAAATTCATAAAAAATATATTAAAAAAAAAAAAAAATAATAAAATAAAAAAATAAATAAAATAAAATGATATAAAATCAATTAAAATAAAATAAAGTAAAATAAAATTCATTATATTGAAATCTATTTATATTTAATTAATTTAAATATAATGTAGTTTTGAATTAATAGGACATAGATATGTAATCCGCCTAGTGTGAATGCATATTCCTAATGATTATGCCAACTCACTTCCTAGAAGGAAATCATATTTATCTACTGATTGTTCGTTGTTCATTTGTTAAAAAAAAATATATATATATATATATATAATTATTGCAGACTCATCATTATGTATATCTCTTTATACATCCAAGCGAATCTTCCTCCATAATTTTGCTGCATTCGCAAAATATAATTTACTCATTTCAGCACGAAGCGGCGGTTTTCTTTCTTGTCGATTACACTGTTGCAGTTTAGCAAGTTAGCTAAATAGGTCTGTATGTATGTATGTATAGGTGTAGCAAATGCACACCAACAACAAGGCCGCCGTGAAAATCTACGAAAATTGCGTGCTTTAGCAAATTATAATGGCGATGGCGATGAGTGGAAGACAGTTAATGAGACAAAAGCGTACAAAGTGCAAGCCAAACCACAAAGCATACATACATACAAACAAACACACTTACAAAGTAACTAACACACGGCGCGAGATACTTACTTACAAGCCTTTCTGAGGTGGAAAACCAGAGCTGTAAATCAACATTTAGCTGAGTTAGAAATGTGCTTGAGCAAATAAAGATAGAAAATGTATAGAAAATGCAGGAAATTTCGCGGGCGAGCAAGAGGGTGTGACCACCACACGCATATACACACGCACAAAAACAGCAACAACTTGAGTGGGGGAGAATGCATTTGTGGGCGCTGCATTTGTTGCCTTCATTTAAAGAGAAGTGTTGTTGTTGGTGTATAATTTAGAGCTATGTAGTACTTCATACAGCTGTATGTGTGTGTGTGTGTGTGTTCTGCTTCATTCTTCCGCTAGTTTCTAAGTAAATTTCCTGCTCACTGCCACCAAATTAAGCTAAAGCAGGAGCAGCAGCCAAATGTAGTCGTAAATTGTGCTTAAATTGCCAAAGCATGCGTACAAATCTTAACTGTAAATATGCTTTACTTGTTTCTATGTATGTGTGCGCTTTCATTTATATGAGTACAGTATGGTGTATGTCAGTGTGTGAGGGTTTTTAGAGCGCGTGAATAAAGAAAAGAGAAGCGAAATTAATTTTTGATTTAACACGCTGCAACAAAAGTGAGATTTTATTTGCACAAAAGTGCTTTGGTAAGCTGCAAATTTTCATTAAAGCTGAAAAATTAAATTCAGTTTACGGCGAGCGCGCGTTTAGCGAGTGAAAGAGAATTTTGCTGAGAGGGGAATTTAGTTCTTTTTTTTTTTAAATAAGAGGTAGGAAAATTATGGAATATATATGATCTAAGATCTAGGAAAAATGGAACAAATGGTTTAAAAATCTTTTTAAAAATTTAAATATGATGCTAAACTCAAATTAAACACTATAACATAATTCTTGGTGTCTTCTCGATTCAACGAATAATTGGCAACTTATTACTAGTTTTTCCAAATATTTCACTGTTTCGAATACTTAACGAAATTATTTTATACAATCAAAATAAACAAACAGTACCTTTTTTTTTTAAAACCATGTTTTTAAATATTTGAGAATTTGAGAATTTCAATAATTTTTCGAGGTATTGCTTATATGCTATCTATCCAAAAAAAAAAAAAAAAAAAAAAAACAACTCGAATCTTAATTAGAAATCAATTTCTCTATATCCCATTTCAAAGAAGTTGCACGTGCAGGAATGACACAGTTATGACAGCATTATTTTCAATCATTTTTCGGTATTTAACTTTTAATTTTAATTAATTTAATTATATTTTATTTTCTTTTATTTTAAATAATTGAACTTATCTTTTTTATTTTATTTTATTTTGTTTTATTTTTATTTCATTTTATTTTTATTTTTATTTTTTTATTCCATATTATTTTATTTTAGTTTTCCATTATTTTTTGAATTTAATTTCATTTATTTTCGGACGGTGCAACTTCTTCGGAAACCAATATTTTGTAAAAAGTCATTGATTTTCCGGTTCCACTCTCGACCGGCTTACTTCCACCGTACAATGGGTTTCTTAGCCTGCACATCTTTTCTGGATTATCTTTGTCAATGAACATTTCCGGCTGCTTCATAAACACCAACTTCTTGCAGGTGGCTAACAAACAGCTTCTATTGAACAGCCAAAGCAAGGATTAAGCTTAGAAAAGGATTAACGTAGAAAACCTCGCTAATAGTGGATAGGTGTCCTTATAGTTCACTTTGTACATTTGGAATCAATGTTGAGCAACCAATCCTGCCTTATGTTTCTCAATTTGGCCGTTGGCTCGTTTTCTGATACCAAATACGAACTTACAGCCAATGACCTTTCTATCATCTTGAATATTTACCAACTCCTCCCATATTTTATCTTTAATTGGGGATTTATATTCATGTCACATCGCATCTCGTCACAACGCAGAGCATCCATCCAACGAAGTCTCATTAATAACAATAATTTGCTCTTCGCCCCGTGAACTTACTGATGACGCTGCAACCTCCACATCAGATTTTGTTAAAGATTTGTAATACGATTGCATATTCTCCATCGAGTTATCCGATGTAACGTCGAAGATCGCAAAGTCATCTCCAGTTTTAGATAAATTGACATTTGCAAACGATTTCTCAAAAAATTTAAGAAATCAATCAACACTTATTTCCAAATGAAACACGTTTGGTTTTTCTTAAACTCACATTTGTAGGGCATTCCATTCTTCAATTTCTTATTTATGGACCTAAAGGGTGATCCAAGTAGAGGTACTTTTTTCAATAGACTATTTTTTACAGATCACGCTTGACTCGCGTCAAGTTGTCAAGTTATTTTTGTTCAGTATTGATAAGTCTTTATGCCTACGTTTACAAATCATTCAACTTTATTTCAAAAATTCACGTTCTGTAAAGAATGTATTTCGCACCCAACGTATGGTCAACATAATCGCCCTACTGAGCGTACTATTCGCAACACCATCACCCATCTTGAGACCCAGCATTCATTATTGGATAATATTCGACCGAATAGACCACGTCCAGCACGCAATGAAGAAAATATAGCGGTCTTAGCTAAGAGTGTAAACGAAGACTGTGGAGAGTCGATTCGGCGCCATTCGCAGCAACTCGGACTGACGTGAGGAGTAACTTGGTGCGTTTTACGTCGAGATCTTAAATTGAAAGCGTACAAAATAGAGCTTGTGCAAGAACTGAAGCCGCTCGACCTTCCCAAGCGACATCGCTTCACCCTATGGGCTCTTGAAAAGTTCCAAGAAGATCCGACGTTTTCGAGCCAAATTTTGTTCAGCAATGAGGCCCATTTCTGGCTCAATGGGTATGTAAACAAACCAAATTGCCGCATTTCGGCCGAAGAGCAACCTGAAGAGATTCAAGAGCTGCCATTTCATCCAGAAAAACCAGCGGTTTGGTGTGGTTTGTGGGCCGGTGGAATCATCGGTTCATATTTCTTCAAAAATGATGCCGGTGAGAAGGTATCCGTCAATGGCGACCGTAATCGCGCCATGACTATTTGATGCCTGAAACTGAAGCTCGTGACCTCCGCAACATTTGGTTTCAACGCCACGGCGCCACTTACTACACATCACGCATTAATCAATGGATTTATTGATAGAACACCTCGGTGAGAAGATAATTTCATGTTTCGGGCCGATCGATTGGCCACCAAGAGCGTGTGATATCACTGTTGGGGTACGTAAAGTCTAAAGTCTATGCGGGCAATCCCGCTTCGATACATTTTCTTGAAGCAAAACTTCACGCTGTCATTCGCCAGTTACCAGTCGAAATGCTCAAACGAGTCATCGAAAATTGAACTCTACGGATGGACTTAGACGCGGCCAAAATTTGAAAGAGATAATCTTCATAAATTCCAAAGAATGTTCCTTCCAATGATAGTAAAAATACCTTAGTGAATTTGAATTTTTAGTATTTTTTTCTTTAAAAAAGTAGGGAATCTCGAAATTGATCACCCTTTATATTATTTTATTTACTATTTACAGATTTTTAATTTATTAATTTTAATTTTTATGTTTATTATTTTTTTAAGTTTAATTTATTTAGGTTTTAATTTACTTATTTCATTTAATTTTAGTTTATTTTCCAATAATTTATTTTATTTTATTATTATTATTTTTTTCCTACTTTATTTTATTTTGTTTTATTTTAATTATAATATTTTAATTTTATTTTATTATAATATATTTTTTCCTAGTTTATTTTATTTATTTGGAATTTTGATTTTATTTTAATTTTATTTTATTTCATTTTTGTATTTTTTTCTTAATTTAATTTTTTTTATTTTTATTTCTTTTTTCGTTAAACTTTGAACAAATTGCCTTCTCTTTGCATTATCAGAGTTTTTTTTACTCATTTTTTCAACAGAAAATTAATTAAACATTTTTCGTCTTTATCGGCCAGTTCATTGAACTGCATTCGATTAACGACCAACGAAGCGAGTGTGGGTCGCTGACCTAAATGTCACGCTCATCCATTTGCCAGCCCATCTCCTTCGACACCGCAATTATTTTCATTGTCTTCAACGACCGAAGCCAACACTAACAAAGCTTTTGTACTTTTTGGCTTCGTGTGTCGAAAAAAAAATTGTTTGAGTGATTTGCGTAATTCTTCACTTTTTCTAAGACGAGGCTGTCGCCATCCACGCTGATTTGCTTTGCCAGCTCGGCATTTACTCTTCATCTACTTATCGCGCTCCGCATCTCATCTTCGCCGCACAGCGTGTCTACGCGCTGCTTTGTAATATATTTTTAATTGTGCGCTTTGACGGCATGCCGAAACGCCGTTCGGTGCGGGTGAGCGCGGCGGGCCTTAATTAATTTATTCTTATTCATTCAATATGCGGAATACACTTAAACTCTCAGCTCTTTTTGACCTCACACTCTCTTAATGCAATTCTACAATTCTTCACTTGTCAGTGTTTCTTATACTCACTCACTCTTTGTGCTTGTTCTTCTTCTCCTTCTACTTTCAGGTCGCACCCACGACTCATCCTACGCGCTCTATCACATTGGCCAACAGGCTACGTCGGGTGTGAAACAATTCGCTGAGACGGGCAAGAGTGATGTGCTGGATAGTGTTGTTGGCGAGCAGCAACAACAACAAATGCATCAACAACAACTACAACAACAACAAAGTGCCACAAACGGAAATTCATTTGGCAGCTTTGTGCCAACAGCAAACTCAATGAGGAATGGTGGCATTGGCGGCAGCGCCGAACGCAGCGTTTTCGATGAATTCAATATACCGGCCGTGTTGGTGGGCGATGGACGACAGGAGACGAAATTCTTTGTGGACAGCAATCACAGTCTGGTATCGTTAATGACGCGTATTGTGCCATCGCCCGATTGGTTTATCGGCGTCGACTCGTTTCAGGTGAGTGGAAAGGGTGACAATGAACGGGGGTACTTCGGTCTGCATGTTAACTAGTTAATGGAAAATGTGGTAAGTGCGGAAGCTAATTGAAGTGGGAAACTGGGAAAGGCTATACACTGAGGTTGGCGAGGACCAATTATTGCACTTCCGCATGGAGTACACTTTAGAAATATAAGTCGTCCTACTGGGGAATGAATTGAAACTGTCATGTGGGGGGTCGTCAGATCAAAAATAGACCGATGAACATCTAAAAAAAGTTTTTCTAATCTCCGTCCTCGGCAGGTACATCCAAGCCCTTCGAATGTTTTTCTGACTCCTCAGAAGAAATCCGTCAGTCGTTCGAAAGGTGGCTTAGAAAAAGGTGTAGGTCCCTCCATTTGTTGGAAGAACATCAAACCGCCGCCGAAAAATGTGGGAAGAGCTCGGCTGAATATCTCATCCAATTGCTGAAATAAACTCGAATTTTTCAATCCGGCAAATCTTGTTTGGTCTGGTCATTTAAGGCCCTTTTAAACCAAACTTTTGGCAATTATACAGCGAGGATAGCTCCTGAAACCTTTCGGGTAAACTACATTTCAATTGAGTCTTCTAACGTCAGCAGCTTGTCATTACATCCTAAACGTTGACTCACGCGAAGATAAGTATAACTTTTCACGGAACGTTTGCAGACAACAGAAGGAGGTGTGAAAATTCCACTCTGAAGCTCTGACTTAACACTGCACTACTGAAGTACGCTTCGGGCGGCAGACGTGTGCTCATTGCATCGAGACCTGATCTACGTTAGGGATATCTATTTATATCTAAGAAAAGCCATTTGAGCTCTACCCTCGGACAGGCTATCATTGAGTCAATTCACACAACGCTTAGAGGGTACTTCCGAAGTACTAAGACTGTCAGGTCCTTAAACCACGGTACTAAATTGGTTAAGCTATAGAAAGTTTAGAACTATCACTTACGCTGGGTGAGGGTTTTCCGAAAAAAAGTGTCGCGCAGCTGGGCTCCCATTTTTATGTACATATTATAAGTTTCTGATCACAGTTAATGACTCTCTGAGAAGATCTTGTTGTACGAAGACAGAAACCATTAAAATATCATTACAAACCTCTATACCTCAAACTTCATCCACTGTAACCGCGTTGGTATCAGTGTTCGAGCTCATGACCAGAGCAACACTCCTTAGATGGTAGTTTCAAACTTTTCAGTCCTTCGCTAGCGAATCGGTTACTCACTCTAAAATACGAATTTCTTTAAGAGTATGGAAAAGGGTACCCATCCAAGAACTGCGTGACTGCTACTCATATTGAGAGAAGCCTTAAGATGACTACTAAGGGAGTAAGAGTCCGAAGATCGTTCTCCGTATCGAGAAAGTGTACTGGAACGTGTTTGGTCGATCGAAGATCGGAGCAGACTACACAGAGTTCGATATTTTGGGTCGGAGGACTGTCATATCAAGCATGGCTCAAAGAGTTTGGCAAAACTTTCACATGTGAAGAGTTTTTTCACCAGTTTCTCAGCCTTGTACCTCAAAAATCTCAAAGTAATTGCTATTCATGAGAGCCACAAGACATCAGCTTCCATACAAATCAACCCTGACGACTTGCCAACGAAGTGGGTGGACTTAAGGACTAACACCTGTCGTCGCTTTGATCAGATAAACAGTGTGTACTGTTACCAATCTCATTCCACAAAGGCGTACAACCTATTCCAAGGAAGACTTCTCCACCTTCTAAGTACACACTCCAACAAATTCAATGCAAATATATGTACGTACAATCAGCATACATTATGCGCAGCATTTAGCACTGTGCAGCGAAGCATACAGCCTCAACCTCAGCCACAGTCTTCGCCTCAGTTCCAGCAGCGACCAACTGCAATTGTCAAATCAATTTATTAGCGACGACATTAATGCATACACCACAACAAGAACCGCAAACCTCGCAGCCGCGCTGCCATGCATTGCTGGTTGCAGACACGCTGAGCTGATTATTGATGTGCATGCGGTAGCTGGGGCGGAGTAGACGTCCCAAGTCGGAAGCAAGCGACTTGCCAATAGCTAAATATACAGAGCGATAATGTTATTAAGATTATGCACAAGGAAGACCCGGACAGGTGGGTGGTCAAAGAGAGGAACAACAGCAACAACAATAACAACAACAACGAACAGAGATAACAAGCTCGCAGGACAAAACGAATCAAATTAAATGTGATGTGACAGCATCGTGTGGGTAGAGCATGAGGGAAGAATTGTTAATGATGAGAGGGTTGAGAAAGCTTTTGAGTGCCGTCAGGAAGGCAGCTTACAACTAACGAAGTCATGTAAATGAATACGAAAGCAATGAATATCTTCAATGTAAGTAGGGGAAGCGATTCAAGTGCTTCATTCTGTGTGCGTATTGGAAATTGTGCGGTGGTGGACAAGACAACTGTGAGTAGACCACCCCCGACTTACGCTCTACAAGTGCCGCGCTTGTCAAATAGAGAAAAAAATATCACAAATAGGACCACCACAATCACTTAAAGCTGTCACATTAACATTTCGCTCACTCGACTTTGGCGTGCTTCAACAAGCTGAAGCTGTGATTGAGCCACAGACCACACAGTTCATACACAGCCCTCCCTCCCCACAGTTCTCACAGCCCTCCCTCCACACAGTTCTCACAGCGGTGGACATTTGTCTTTTCCTCCTTTTGAAGCTTGCATTTTGTGTGGATATCATTATTCTGGTGACTGCCTTTCAGTCAACATGCAGGCAGGGGGTTGTTGCTTATTTTGACTCGTGACAGGTTCGTAGGCAACAACAACAAAGTCAGTTGTGGGGACTCAATTGTGGCCTGTCTACAATGCCATCAATCGCTTTCAGCTTCAATTGCTTTCGATTTGTATTTTGATTTTGATTTCAATTTGATTGCTTCTGTCTGTCTGTCCGTCCGAAGGTGGGTGTGTGTCTGAGTCGCACAGTGGCACGTTCTCATATGAGTTGTGGCCAAAATTAGTAAACAAATATTTATAAACTCTCTAGTTTGATAATTTATAAATTAAGGAATTACCACTAATATGGCCCGCGAATTGAAAACCTAAAGAAGAGTTTCGTTCAAAAGCGTGTTTGAGTGGGGTTACCACCTGTTAAAAATAATTTTAAACTAATTTTAATATATAAATCCTCTGAAAATTTAAAATTGAAGTGGTTTACAAGTAAAAGTTGTGTAGAGAAAATAGTGGAAATAGAAGGGTTATTCCGAGAGCCCTGCAGGGATGTATTGTTTAATGCATTCCACAGATTTTGCAGGGCCCGCATCGCGTCTTCGATAGCACCTCGTGCGCTGCGGTTGTGAAAAGCTGGTGTCTGCATTTCCGTCTTGCTGCGTAGAATGGTGCGCGTCTGCTTCTTTATTATGCTCCGTTGTTGCTAGCGTTTTTTCTTGTTGTTTGCTTTCCTTACGGGATTTGCTTTTGGCCATTGAATAACACTCTGCATACGTTTTTGAGGACCTGGGAGTGAACGCGCTGTCGGTTCTTTGCGCGGTGAATGGGCGGTTTGCATGAGGGCACCTTCGTGCAGCAGCTTATTGGAAAATCGCCCGTGGTATGGTTCAGCGCCATGTAATTAATGCAGTAGCCTCACGCCTTCGCTACTGCGAGACGTTGAGGTGGCTTCATTACGCGGAATGCGCCACACATGCGCAACGCATCGTACTTTTGGTAGAGTCTGCACTGGAGGCAGTTTTCTGTCTCTGCCGTAGGGGCTAAGGGTACAGCATTTTTTGTTGTCATTTTCTGAAACGATAGGATGAAAAGGAGGGGGCAAATATAATTAAGGAAAACTAGATAGATATGTGGTTTAGCCCTGTATTGGATGGAAATATATATTTTCTATTTGTTATGCTATCCTCTGAACTAAGAATGCTCACTCGAGAAAAAGCACAACTTGACAAGTGGGCGCGTGATAACCCCATTTTTGGTATGTACATCCAAAACACGAATGTGGTTATCCGGCCCATGGCGAACATTTTCGATGCGCCATAGTCGCCACTCGGCGGGTGGTAGTGGGTCTTCCTTGACTACTACCAAGTCGTCGTTGAGGATCTAGCTGTGCATACTTCCATTTATATCTCTCTTGAAGGTCTTTCAGATACTCCTCTTTGCAACGACGACTAAATTCATGGTGAAGGACTTTAATCTTCTCCCATCGTTTGGTCAGTGAGAGGTCGCCCGCGCTTGGCTCGTGAATGGCCATTAGCGGTGCGCCTCGAATGAAATGACCACGTGTGAGTACAATGAGGTTAGCGATGTCTTGGTATGGCCAAAATAGGTCTCGAGTTGAGAAATTTATAATAATGCAAAAAATTTAAAAAAGTAAAACAAAAAATTAATTAATTAATTATAAAAAAAATAAAATAAAGTTAATAAAATAGAATAAAAATTAATAGAAATTAGTGTAAAAAAAATTAAATGAGGTGCAAAAAAATTAAAAAAATTATTCAATTTAGTTTAAAAAAATAAAATATGGTCAAATAATGGTAAAAAAAAAAAAAAAAAAAAAAATATTAAGAAATATAAATATAAGCAAAATAAAATAAAATAAAAATATTTTAAATAAAATTAAACTAAATTTAATTAAATAAAAATCGCATATAAAATGAATGAAAAAAAAAATGCAAAATAAAACTAAAAATAAAATAAAATTAAATTAAATTAAAAATATTTAAATTAAAAAAAAAAAGTAACATAAAAAATATCATAACAAAGAATAAAACAAAAACAAAAGAGATTAAAAAATAAAACAAATGAAAAAAAATAGAATTAAAATAACAACAACAAAAAATAAATAAAAATAAAACAGGTCAATTGAAAAGTCCCCGGTCTGACACGAAGATGGCGCTACTAGAATTAAATCCATACAATTATTAGTTAGCCCCAACATTCAAAAGAAGCGTTGATAAATTTGACAGCTGTCGGATCATTAGTTTGTGAATTATAGCATTTTGAGTGAAGCAGCTTTTGTTATTGCGAAAAAAATGGAAAAAAGGAATTTTGCGTGTTCATAAAGTATTAGTTTTGAAGGGAAAAGGTGCAGTTAAAGCAAAAACTTGGCTTGATGACTATTTTTCGGACACTGCCCCAAAAAAATCAACCATCAAGGATTGGTATACTAAGTTTAGACGTGATGAAATGAGCACCGAAGACGGTGAACACACTGAACGCCCAAAAAGAGGTTGCTCCTGACGAAAACATCAAAAAAATCTAGAAAATGATTTTGAATCACCGTAAATTGAAATTGAATGAAATCGCAGACACTCCAAAGATAACAACTGAACATGTACGTCGTATCATTCATGAATATTCAGGTATGAGAAAGCTCTGTGCAAAGTGGGTGCCGCGCGAGCTCACTTTTAACCAAAAACAGCGACGAGTTGAAGACCCGGAGCAGTGCTTGTATATGTTTAAGCATAATAAATCCAAGTTTTTGCGTCGATATGTGACAATGGATGAAAGATGGATCCATCACATCACTCCGAAGTCCAATCGACAGTCATCCGAGTGAATGATGAACGATGAACTCGCTCCAAGGCGTAGAAAAATAGTCGGCTGGCAAGGTATGGCGTCTGCATTTTTGGGATGCGCATCTAGTAATTTTTATTGATCACCTTGAAAGCGGAAGAAACAGCAACTACTACATAGCATTATTGGACCCTTTGAGGGACGTAATTGCCGAAAAACGGCCATATTTGTAGGAACAGAAAGTGCTGTTTGACAATGCACCACCGTGTCACAAGTCAGTGAAATCAATGGCAAAAATCCATGAATTGGGTTTGGAATTGCTAGCAAATTCAAGTTATTACTCAGATCTAGTTCCTAGCGACTACTTCCTGTTCTCAGATCTCAAAAGAATGCTCGCTGGGCAGAAATTTTCGCCGAATGGAACGGTGATCGCCGAAACTGGAGGCTATTTTGAAGAAAAAGGACAAATCGTACTACAACCCTTGAAGGGAAATATGTTGAATATAAAAAAAAAATGAATTTTTTTCACAAAAAATTGTTTTACTATGTTTTATTATGGTTTTCAATTGACCTGCTAAAATAAAATAAATAAATTGAAATAAAAAATAAAATTAAATTAAATAAATTCGAATTAAAGTCAAATAAATTAAATAACATGAAATAATACATCACAATAATGGTAAAAAAAATTTTAAGTTTTTTGTTAAGTTTTTTTTAATTTTAATTTTTTTATCAGTCCCGCGGCACTGTGCATTTTCTGCATCGAAAAGCAATAACAGCACTTTCTCCTGTTTATTTCGTCCCAAAAAAAAATTCTCTTCAAATCGAACACAGTGACCGTTAGCACAAATCCCAATCCCTCTACTTACAGCTGCTTAGAGTTCTCAGATCATAGCCGTACTTCAACTACAATCCCACTAACTACGCTACAGTATACACACACTCTCTCTCTCTCTTCCACACTGCTCTGCCCTTATCATAATACTCCCCACCTCCTTGTAGCCGTACAAACAACAATTTTTCTAGATTTCATATCACATTTTGCTAATGCGATTTGTGTCGATTTACATTAATAGCTTTGGCATTACACACTTTTTCTCATACATATATATGTGTGTGTATGTTACGCATATAAGTATATATATGGCTGCATAGCATACACTCAGTGTAGTTGATACACTCCCAGACGTACAGAGAGCATCCATTTGAGCGCTAGCAATGAATAACATTATCGATAGCCGTAAGCTGACAGTAATACTTTTCCAATTAATGTGATGACAATGACATACAAACATACACACATACAGTCGTCATACATACACACACACATACACACAGTCGAATTCATTTAATAGCTGCTTGTATGTTGTAATATTAGGAGTAATGAAACTCACTTTATTTGCGCTGAAAAGTATGCTTCGTCATTGTGGCTTCAGCGATTTGCTGATTTGTTCTCCATTCTCCACCAGTTGAAAAGGGAAAGTTTAAATATGTTTGGATAAAGAAAAAAGAAAAAAGGAAATGTAATTTGATTATATATTTACACAAGGAATGCAAATTTATTTTCGTGATTTGCGAAATAATATTTGCAATTTCACTTTCACGTTTTTTTTTTTGAAATTTTATTTTTATTTTTATTATTTTTTTTAAGTAGAAGAAAATGAAATGTTTTCGGTTAGGCAAGAATAAAAAGAATATTAAAAATAATTTTTCGAATAATTGTTCGAATTTTATCTTTCCATTGCCTACTCAGTCCAAAATACCAAAGGTTGGGAAGAAGGGTGATACTGAGTTAGATTATGAGGCTCCGTTTATAAATCATATGAAAAATTTCCGAGTTTCTTCTCTCCCAATATCGCATTCGTTTTCCTCTTTTTGCCTTTTGTCTGCCTGCCTTTAGAACTACTCCGGTAAGAACTAATTGGCTTGAATAATCTTTCAGTTTTCCGGTTTTCGGCTTCATTAGTTTTTCGATTCTGCATGGGTGGAGCTCATAACTTATACACTATTATTATACAGATTACTCTGCTGTTCCGAGTCGACTTCGCTGCGTAGAACCGGCTGTTGTTGATACCCATTTCAACCACCAGGAAGTTATGGACCATGAACGATCTGAGCGGTCGAAAGTCTAGCTTTCGTGATCAAAATTCTAAGTTACGTAAAATTACACAAAAGGGTCTGTTGAGTAGTGTCCTCTCCTCAACGCGGTTTAGCTTTTACATTTCAAAGCTCTTTCCACCACCATAGGGCACTTTTTTGATATGTTCAAAAGTAAACTACTACCTCACCGACCTTTCCCACTAATTCACTGCGAAATCCCTTTTTACCAGTTCGACAAAGAACCACAGGGAGTCACATACCATAGCCTGCACTCTGCATATGAATGCAATGGTCACTAAAATAAAGAGTTGCAAAAAAGTCCTCAAATCGCTAACCGGTAGCATTGAGGGGAAAGGCAAATAAACGTAGCTTGCAACATACAAAGCAATTGGTAAGCCTTAAGTTCAGCGATGCAGATGAAGTAGCTTCAAAAATGCCAGAACTCCCCCTCAGAATCGAGACAGAAACCTCCTGATGCCACAAATGTATCCCTTACAGAGCGAAACATATATGCTCCCTGTTGAGAAGCTTACTTTTATGCTATGTAAGCAATATCTGCTAAGTTACTACCATCATGATCATCCCTAGGGACAATTACTTGCACATGAAATTCCACTCAGGCACATCAGGAAGGGAGTGGTAGATTATAACGAATCCATACAGCAATTCAGACAAGCACCACTCGATCGGACGGCACATCGGCAGGCTCTAAGCGCCATTCACAGAGAGTTCGGCAACACTTTATTGAACTCCCTCCCATGAATGTCGTTCTCGGAATCCAAACATCATTCATTGCAGAACAAAAGTTTGAGCTGCCTCGATAGACCCGAGTAATACTGGCAAATTTAAGGTTTGGCTACTGTAGTCGAGTTAATTTCTACTTAACAAGACTTGACTCCGACATACGCAACGCATGTCGTGCAAGCAATGAGTACCCGCATGACTATAACCAGCTCTTTCCTTGTCCCCTAAAACTAACTCACGTAACACCTTTTCCCATCTATTCCGCACCCGTCGAAACAGCTAATTTCCTATACCTTCCGTGAACTCGATGACTTATACTAGTTTTGCCTGCTCCTAGGCGGAGTTCGGTTAGCCGCTACAACAACAACAACATTGCACACAGTTGAATTGAGTAAGTGAACACAACGGTCCATCTCAATAGCTCTGCTCGTGGTCAGGTGCTCAATTTTCCCTTTTTAAGTTACCAACCAACCATCTTTTGCCATCTCTGAATCCCTAAAGGCAACATAGATTAGGAAATATTTGAATTCGAAGACCATAGGAAAAGAAACTTGTGGGATTATCAACTGGATGTCTACTTAGTTTTCCTAATTGCGCTTCCGGTATATTAAAGGGTGATCAATATTGAGGTTCCCTACTTTTTTGCAAAAAAAAAAACTCAGAGAATTCAAATTTAATGGGAAATTCTTCTTATCATTCGAGAGAACATTCTTTGGCATTTATTTTTTGAAGATTATCTCTTTCAAATATTGGCCGCGGCTACATCTCAGAGATCGCGGAGATCACGAGCTTCATTTTCAGGCATCAAATAGTCGGTTATCATGGCGCGATAACGATCGTCATTGACGGTTACATTCTCACTGGCATCATTTTTGAAGAAATATGGACCGATGATTCCACCGGCACAAACCCCACAAAAACCGTTGTTTTTTCTGTGTGAAGTAGCAGCTCTTGAATGCCTTGAGGTTGCTCTTCGTCCCAAATGCAGCAATTCTGCTTGCTTATATACCCATGGAGCCAGAAATGAGCCTCATCGCTGAACAAAATTTGGCTCGAAAGCGACGGATCTTCTTGGAACTTTTCAAGAGCCCATAGAGAGAGGCGATGTCACTTGGGGAGGTCGAGCGACTTCAGTTCTTGCAGAAGCTGTATTTTGTACGCTTTCAATTTAAGATCTCAACGTAAAATATCCCAAGTCGTTCCATACGTCAGTCCGAGTTGCTGCGAACGGCACCGAATCTACTCTCCACGGTCTTCCTGTACACTCTCAGCTACGGCCGCTATGGAGTTTCTTCACTGCGTGCTGGATGTGGTCTATTCGGTCGAATATTATCCAGTGATGAATGCTGGGTCTCAAGATGGGTGATGGTGTTGCGAATAGTACGCTCAGTAGACCGATTATGTTGACCATAAGTCGAGCGAAGTGCACGAAACACATTTTTTACAGAACGAGAATTTTCGTAATTCGTCGTTGAATGATTTGTAAACGTTGTTCAGGCGTGAGTCTTTCCCTGAGGAAATGCCAAACAATACTGAACAAAAGCAAACAGGATAGCCTGACATGACTCATGCATGATCTGTCAAAAAAAGCCAAGAAAAAGTATCTCTACTTGGTTTAGCCTTTATATATATTTTGTGTGAAAATAGATAGGTAACAAGGGAATTTCGGTTCTCTTCGCTACACAAGACTGGCTATCAAGCAATTGTCTTACGATCAGACTAGATTTTTATTCTCTTCTAAAGTGTTTTTTGCAATATTTTATAATACTCGCACTGCTCTCAGCAATCGTGTAAAACCATTTACTTACTCTCTTTAGATTCTATATAATCTCTTGTTGTACTCTAGGCAACGTTGCCAATTTTCTGCTGCACACACGTGCCCGTGCATTTGGAAATAATATAAAAATATCGATAATATGCTGCCATAAAAACGTAAAAACAATTATATGTTATGCCATAAAAATGTCATACCATAAATAAAATGCAAGCGATATAATTTTTACGGCACCACAAATGTGAAAACTGCTCGCACAGATTATATGCTTGCGATTTTTACGTAAATTTTATTTAATTATATATTTTTTATTAATAGCAATCCTCCAGCAACCAACGAATTGGTCCATAATTAATTTAATTACTTCTTTTTTTATTTAATTACACTTGCAGCTTTGCGTTGGCGGCTCTTGGATTGACACTGTCACCGTCGAAATGGATCCACTCGATGCCGGCACCGATAATGGCTTCACCTTTACCGCACCGAATTGGCCAACATCACCGCAAGGTGTCATCTATCGCATCACCTCGCGCTATCCAGCACATCCGGCGAGCAGTTTCTTCTATCCGAAGAGCAAACGTTTACCGCCAATAGCGACATTTCAATTTATTAAGGTGAGTGGAGCGAGAGAGCGGAGAGAGAGTGTGTAGAAGAATGTGAGCTGGAGTGAGCAGCAGTGAGCAGGAGAGTGTTTAAGTGAGTGAGTGAGTGAGTGAGTGAGTGAGATGACAGTAAGGCGCTGAACGTCCAGTGTGCGCGCATAAAAGTAGGCAATAAAATTTGTTTTGGTGAAATGCGAGAAAGTCACAGTTGCAAGTGAGAGGGCTACTGCTCACACATATGTATATACAAGTATACATAAGTGAATATGTAATAAATTAGCGAAGTTAATGATGAAATATGCGTCATTTGCTGCTTGGCTTGATATGTTGATTAATTGTGCAACAATAAAAATAAAAACAACAACAAGAAAGCAACAATAACACACACACAATAGCTGTTCGCAATATTTTACTTTATTCTTCAATATTTTTTTTTCTTTTAATTTAATTTTTTTTCTGCTTTTCCTTTTGTAATCTGCTTGGCAGCTGCTGCCGCACTTAATTAACAGCAAATCAGTTGCACTTGCCACACACACAGAGCAATTAACACAAGACCAATATTAATGCGTATGTGGCAAGTGGTAAGCAAAAAAAAAAAACACACACACACACATGCACATACATACATTTAACGTAGTAATATTTTAATGTGGCATGAAAAAGCGTCTAAAACTGTGATGGACGTGCAACTGAAGGGGAAAAATAATAATAAAAAAACGAAAATGAGCATACAAATGAGCAATTAACGGCACAGATTTGTGTTGTGTAGTGTGTATGTGTCTATTAGAAAAAATAAACATTTACATGCGTGTGTGTAAAAGATATATACATATATATATATATATTTATATACTTTTTTTTTTGAGTAAAACCTACAAATGCCAAGAAATCACGCAAAATTTCCAGCAACATATACTTCATGGGTGCTAATGTGACATGCCACATATATAAAAATGACATACATACATATGTGCATATGTAGTTGCATGCATAATCGTTTTGGAGTGAAATGAACTGGTTAAAAACCAACTCGAAGGTAGTATGCCAAGCAAGTAAACAAGTTAAAAATAAGTAACTAGTGATATACTAGTCCCTTACTACTTCTTAAATAACTGGAAACTTGTTAGTACATTTTTTAAGCAAAGAATTACTAGTTAGTCTTTTAAGGAAATAAAAGTTTACTACTTTTTTAAAGTAAAAAAACACAGAAAATTAAAATTTAATTAGGAATGTTTTTGTTATAATTCGAAAGAACATTCTTTGGCATTTATTTCTTGAAGATTTCTCTCTTTCAAATGTTGGCCGCGGCTACGTCTCAGATGGTCAATCCTTTGAGTCCAATTTTCGATGACTCGTTAGAGCATTTCGTCTAGTAACTGACGAATGACACGCGTGATGTTTTGCTTCAAGACCTGAATCGAAGTGAAATTGGCCGCATAGACTTTAGACTTTACATACCCGCACAGGAAAAAGTCTAACTGTGTGATATCACACGATCTTGGTTGGCAATCGACCAGCCCTAAACGTGAAATTACCTTGTCACCGAAGTTTCTCTCAATAAATCCATTTATTTGTGTTATATATGTGAAGTTGCACCGTCTTGTTAAAACCATATAACGCAGAGATAACGAGCTTCAATTTCAGGCATCAAATAGTCGGTTATCATGACGCGGTAACGATCGCCATTGACGGTTACGTTCTCACCGGCATCATTTTTGAAGAAATATGGACCGATGATTCCACCGGCCCTCAAACCACACCAAACCGATGTTTTTTCTAGATGAAATGGCAGCTCTTTAATCTCTTCAGGTTGCTTTTCATCCCAAATGTGGCAATTTTGCTTGTTTACATACCCATTGAGCCATAAATGTGCCTCAACGATTAACAAAGTTTGGCTCGAAAACGTCGGATCTTCTTGGAACTTTTCAAGAGCTCATTGAGCGAAGCGATGTCACTTGGGAAGATCGAGCGGCTTCAGTTCTTACACAAGCTGTATTTTTTACGCTTTCAATTTAAGATTTCGACGTAAATTGCGCCAAGTCGTTCCATACGTCATTCCGAGTTGCTGCGCTCGGCGCCGAATCGACTCTCCACGGTCTTCGTGTACACTCGCAGCTACGGCCGCTAAATTTTCTTCACTGCATGCTGGACGTGGTCTGTTCGGTTGAATATAATCCAATAATGGCTGCTGGGTCTCAAGATGGTTGATGGTGTTGCGAATAGTATGCTCAGTATGCCGATTATGTTGGCCATAAGTTGAGCGAAGCGTGCGAAACACATTCTTTACAGAACGTGATTTATCGCGTAATAAAGTTGAATGATTTGTAAACGTTGTTCAGGTGTGTTTCCATGATGACGGTTGTAGTCACGTGGGTTCGAGCGTTGTCATTTTATAAGATTACTTTGTCATGCCTTTCAGTCGTTGCTGACAGTTTTTTACTCAACAGATGGCTCAATTGCATCAGCTGTAGTCGATAACGATTTTAGTTTGCTTTTGGCACGGATTTTGATACAGTCAAGTCTCCAATTCCTCAATTTCAAACTTTTTGGGTTAACTAGGACGCACATTGTTTGTCTTCGAAGCTAAAATAACCACTCTTCAAGCAAACAAAACACTCTCTGCATGACTTATTGGTTGGCACAGATTCACCAGAAACTTCCACAAGCGCATGCGATGGGCTTCAACTGCACTTTTCTTCCACTTGCAGCAAGCTTCGAATAATTTTTGAACTTACTAAAGACAAAAAAATATTGAAAAAAAAAAAATTAAACCGCCTCGCCTAGTAGCATACTAGTACCTTCCTAAACAGTTTTACCGATTTTACTACTGGGTTTACTACGGTGAACTGTATGTATTCAAACATAACTGCCCACATATGGAAGCCAACGCGTGTACCGACTTCCCCTGTTTGTAAAGAAAAATCTATTTAATTACACACAAATTACATGCTAAATGTAGGTGTTTTGATTCAGCCCACGCACACGAATAACCCCAAACACACACACACTCAATCGCATACAACACCTTCTGTGCATTTGCCAGCCTGCGTTTGACGCGCAAGCGGCGCACAGGTGCGGCTTGTGGTGTTTGGGATGTTATGCATGGTGGATTTATAGTGAACTCCTCGTTAAGGTGGTTGGTAATTTATAGTTGTTGTTGGTTTTGTTGCTTGAATAGAAAATCTTGTACTAAGCAGTAATTAAGGTGGTGCTTAGACTTTTTATTATATTCACTATAATGACTTTTTTTCTAACCGTTGATTTAAGGTTTTATAGCTTTGATAAATGATTGCGAAGGAGTACTGTTAACCGTTATTTTATGTTAAGAGTGTATGGAGAATACATTGGAAGTGGCATTGATTATAAAAGGAAATGCTGACGATATTTTTTACTGCATATATAGGACTATCCATTTTGTGTTTTCATGAAATGCGTTTTTTATCACAAAATTTGAACCTTGGCATTATGTGTGAAACACTACATCATTCAAATGACTGAATCATGAATTTTTGCTAACTTCGACCCGATTGAGTTAATTTTCGACCACTTTTTGGGACACATTGGGCGGTTTCTTGGCCAGAGCTTGAGGTTTATCTGCATAAACATGATCTTTCGCGTAGCCCCACTAGAAAAATTTTACGATCTTGGTGATCAATTGACATCGCCAAGATAACGCGGCCAGGAAATTTCTCTTGCAATAAAGCCATATTCGCTCGAGTTGTCTGGCTTGGGACCCCATCCGAGCTAACAGTGACAGTCTCGCCGTTATCGGTATCAAAGAAGTAAGGTCCGTCCACTTATACCTCCTGACCAAAGAGCGCACCAGACAGTAAATTTTTGTTTCGCGTTTAATGCAATTATTTGAGAATTCTCGAATCTCCAATTGGGACAATTTTGTTTATTTACGTATCCACCGAGTGAGATATGCGCCTCGTCGCTGAAGAGAATTTTATTGGAAAGTCACGCTCCATTGCTTGTTGTTCAAGCACCGAATCAACGTACCTACGATGTTGTGAATGGTCAGCTGGCTTCAATTGTTATGGGAGCTGGACTTTATAAGGATGTAGGTGTAGAGCCATGTGCAGCGAGAGAGTTCTTGAGAACATGGTGAAATAGACACATTCTGGTCTTTGGGGCTATACTTTCACTTACAACAGCGATATTTGAGGTGGAATGAGGAAAACGATGATACGCAGGCCTTATAATAACTGTAACGAACCCAGTTTCTTCAAATTTCTTTCAAATTTTACCAATTGATTGAGTAGTTGGACGATTACGTGTGAGTGAACATGCAGACCGTGAAGAGTCGATTCTGCACCGCTCGCAGCAACTCGTACTGACGTATGGAATGACTTGGTGTATTTTACGTTGCGATCTTAAATTGAAAGCGTATAAAATGCAGCTTGTGCAAGAACTGAAACTTTAGGCTGTATATGCAAGAACTGAAGCCGCTCGAACTTCCCAAGCGACATCGCTTCGCTCTATGGGCTCATGAAAAATTGCAAGAAGATCCGACGTTTTCGATCCAAATTTTATTCAGCGATGGGGCCCATTTCGGGCTCAATGGGTATGTAAACATGCAAAATTTCCGCATCTGGAACGAAGAGCAACCTGAAGAGATTCAAGGACTGTCATTTTATCCAGAAAAATAACGGTTTGGTGTGGTTAGTGGGCTGGTGAAATCATCGGTCCATATTTCTTTTTACCAGCTGGACAGGACGACGTACAGACAGGCCATAGACACCATTCACCGGGACTCCGTCAGCACCTTCGTGAGCTCTCTTCCTGCGAATGGTGTTCTCGTAGTCCAATCACCATCCATAGCAGAACAACAGTTCGAGCTGCCTCGAAAGACCCGCGTAACGCTGGCACAATTAAGATCTGGGTACTGTAGCAGGCTTAACTCCTACCTATCCAGACTCGACCCTGATGTATCCAACGTATTTTCCGCATGCAAAGAATCTCCGCACACTACTAACCACCTACTTCCAAGCCCACTTAACACGACTCATCTAACACCCCTCTCCCTCTGGTCCGAACTCGTCGAAACAGCACGTTTCCTGGGCCTCCCGTTATGTGACCTCGATGACTGAAACTAAACTTGCCTGACCCTAGACGGGGTTGGCGTAGCCCCTTCAACAACAACAACAACTGGTCTTCGGCCAACAGCATATGCAGAGTGCAACCACTTGCAATGTGACCACGCAAATCTAACTATTGATCGAAGTAACGAGAACTAAGTCTTTTCTCCTGCTAAACAGGGCTTCTTATGCATAGAAACTTGTGGGCTGCTTCTCTACTGACTTCTGCTGCAGCTGCAGGGATATAGCTGAGGAGGAATCGATGGAACATTGCCTCTGCCACTGTCATGCCCTTAATGCGGCTTGTTATCTTTATTCGGTAATTTCTGAAAAGGCGAGAGAAATCTCCTTCACTGGCCAAATATGCGATTCACAACGAGCCAAGTGGCTTAAGTGAGCTTTTCCAGGGTTCCATGATCGAGCAACTTGTGCCCAGTGCACATTTTGTAGCAATGCTCTGGACGAGTACTCTTTCGTTTTCAAATCGCGTATGTCAAAAAATTGTATTGCTTGCTCTCCTGATCAAGAGTAGGCCAATAAACCAACTTTTTTTAGATAACTTTTTCCCAAATCGCAAGAAAATGAACTACTCAAAATAATGGCTTGAACAGGAATCGCTTGGGGTGCGGATGTATATACACCAAGCCATTGCTGATGCAATAACTTTTAACGGCAATCTCACTTGTTCCCAATTGAGCTGGTTGCACACAGGGAACCCACCAACTACTAGTACATACATAGAGACCAACAGTATAATCCATAGCTCAGAGTCATACAGCATGAAAACATAATAATAATACGTGAACACTGCGCCCAAAAAGCGGCTACGTCCACTAAGCGCAAGCCTCCAGCATTTGTTGTGTCGTAAAACTGAAATGAATTTTGCTAAGCTGGCAAGTGCGGTTTAGCTATGATTAAGCCCACACAAATCGCTCAAACCGGCTACAACTACATGCCGTTGAGCTTGATGAAGATGTAAAATATGTATGTTGTAATGTGTGTAACAAGTCAATTGAAAAGTCCCCGGCCTACCGTAGTAAAACATATTTTAATTTTTTTTTCTATTCAGCATAGTTCCCTCCAAGGCTGATACACTGATTATAGCGACCCTTTAACTTTTCGATACCATTTTTGTAGCGCGATATGTCCTTCCAAAAATGTTCAAAATATGCCTCAGTTTCGGCGATCATTCAACGAATATTTCTTCCCAGCAATCTTTTGAAATTTGAGAACAGTAAATAGTCGCTTGCGCTCTCCAGATTAGACAAAGAAGCGAAGCGAATGGGTCTAGTAGTGAACGAGGGCAAGACGAAATATCTTCTGTCATCAAATAAACAGTCATCGCACTCGCGACTTGGTTCCCACGTCACTGTTGACAGTTACAACTTCGAAGTCGTAGATAATTTCGTCTATCTGGGAACCAGCAATAACAACACCAACATTGTTAGCCTTGAAATCCAACGCAGAATCACTAGTGCCTACAGGTTCCACTTTGGACTGAGTAGACAATTGAAAAGTAAAGTCCTCTCTCAACGATCCAAAACCAAACTCTACAAGTCGCTCATCATTCCCGCCCCGACATTAGGTGCAGAAGCCTGGACGATGTCTACGTCCGATGAGTCGGCTTTAGGAGTTTTCGAGAGAAACGTTTTGCGGAAGATTTATGGTCCCTTGCGCGTTGGCAATGGCGAATACCGCAGCGAATCAAGAGGCAGCGGCTACGCAGGCTAGGTCATGTTGCCCGAAAGGATGAAAGCGCTCCAGCTTTGAAAGAATTCGATGGAGCACTCGCTGGCGGAAGCAGAGGAAGAGGAAGAAATCCACTCCGTTTGAAGGATCAGGTGGAGAGCGACCTATTATCACTTGGTGTTTCTAACTGAAGAAATAGTCGCTTGGGGATCAGATCTGGGGAATATGATGGATACGGAAGCAATTCGAAGTCCAATTCATGGACTTTAACCATCAATTATACTGACTTCTGACACGGTGCATTGGCTTGGTGAGACAGCACTTTCTTTTTCTTCAAATGCGGCTGTTTTTCGGCGATTACGTTCCTCAAAGGGTCCAATAATGCTATGTAGTAGTTGCTGTTTCTTCCGCTTTCAAGGTGATCAATAAAAATTACTCCATGCAGACGTCATAACCTTGCCAGCCGACTGTTGCATTTTTCCACGCTATGGAGCGGGTTCATCGTTTGCAGTCCACTCGGATGACTGTCGATTGAACTTAGGAGTGCCTATATCGGCGCAAAAACTCGAGTTTATTATGCCTGCCCATCTCCAAACACTGCTCCGAATCATCAACTCGTCGTTGTTCTTGGTCAAAAGTGAGCTCGTGTGGCACCCACTTTGCAAAGAGCTTTCTCATACAAAAATATTCGTGTGAATGATATGATGTACACGTTTCGGTTGGTATCTTTAGAGTACCTTCGATTTCATTCAATTTCAATTTACGGTCGTTCAAAATCAGTTTGTGGACTTTTTAAGATGTTTTCGTCGGTAACAAGCGTCCACTGGACGTTCGACGTCTTCGGTGCTCATTTCACCACGTCTAAACTTAGCATGCCAATCCTTGATGGTTAATTTTCCTGGGGCAGTGTGTGGACACTCCTCTTTAAGCCGGTTTAAGCTTCAAATGTATTTTTCGCCTTCAAAAAAGGAATATTCTTTTCAGCATGCGAAAATCCTTTTTATCCATTTTTTTACAATAACAAAAGTTGCTTTACTCAAAATGCTAAAATTCACAAAATAATGATCTCTGACAGCTGTCAAATTCATACGCGCGTCTTTTGAAGGTTAGGGCTAACTAAAAATCAAATATGATTTAGTAGCGCCATCTATATGTCAAGTTGGGGACTTTTCAATTCACCTGTTATATACATATATATACATCAACATAGAGTAAGTAACGACTCTGCGGTTAGATAGCGACTGCTGTTAGCATTTACCAAAATTTCCATGCTCATTCCACCATGCACACATACTCACACACACAACACACAATTCTCCCACACATACACACACACACTTGCCCGTCGTTACCATTGCTGGCGGCGACGTTTTGCGGTCGTAAAATAGAAATTAAAGGCGTTCGTATAATTACAATGAGTCCACTCGACGAAATGACCGCACAACAACAACAACAACAACAACAACAATATTATACCCATACGCATACAAAAAATACAAGTACAGTGCTGTGCAAACAAATAGCGCCTACCAGTTGTGAGTGGGATAAAGTTAGGAAAGTCACACACACACACACACACACACACGCACAAGCAGAAATGTCAGTTCCACACATACATAGTCAGAGTTATATATTTATGAAGCCATTTCGTTTCTCAAACACACACACACACACACATATACATATGCACATTATATGTATTTGCATTCAAACTCTCACGTCGTACATTAGCATCATCTGTGTGTGTTATTTGCCAAATTACGTTTTTATGCCTCAGTGTGTGTGCGAGTGTGTGTGTATTTGTGTGGTATTTTATTTATTTGTATGCCTGTGTTTGTGCTGACACGCTTTGGGGGCGTTCGTAGGCTGTGCGGTTATGCGCTGGACACTTTTATGGTCATTTACATGAACTTTCCTCTTTTGCCCCAGTTATTTGCTATGGCTGCTTGCCGCGCAGCATTTGTAGTGATGCTTAAACTAACTACTACTACTACAAGAGTACCTAATAACTCCTTCGTAGGCACCCTCGAAAGGCAACAAACAAATTTTATTGACAACAAAAATTTACGCTTGCCTACTTTTGGGCGTTGTGAACATATTTTAAGGATTTCAATCGACTTAATTGAAGTGACCTTTGCTATGCGGTGCACAGTGAAGCACACACTTGGAACTACCAACTGCAACCAGATCCCTCCCCACCTGATTCTACCAACAGAGAAGTCTTCCTCTCACTCTGCTTCCACCAGCGGGTACTTCATTGCCTTACCTTCAAGGCTGGACCGTTTTCATCCAAGCGGATGACGCGACCTAGCCACCATAGCTGCTGTCTCTAGATTCACTGAACTATGTCAATGTTTACTATTGGATAGCTCGCGCAGCTCATCGTTCCATCGCCTGCAGTATTCGCCGTTACCAACGCGCAAAAGACCGTAAAATTTGTCTCTCGAAATCTCCTAAAGCCGACTCATCGGCTGTTCACATCGTCCTGGCTTCTGCGTCATATGCCAGGACGGGAATGATGAGCAACTTGTGCAGTTCGGTTTTGATTAGTCGGAAAAGGACTTTTTTTCAATTGTCTACTCAGTCCAAAGTAGCAGATGTTGACAAGAGTGATTCTGTGTTGGACTTCAAGGCTGACACTGTTGGTGTTGTTGCTGCTGGTTCCAAGATGAAAGAAGTTATCTACAACTTCAAAGTTATGTCGGTCAGCAGAGAAGTGGGAGCCAAGTCACAAAAACCACGACTGTTTATTTGCTGAAAGGAGATATTTTGTCTTGCCCTCGATCACTACCAGACCCAGACCAGTTAAGGAGTCATCTTGTCTTCAACATCGTTTTGGTATCGAACTGCTCGGAGAAGTATTTGAATAGCCGCTAAGCCATGGGTTCCCGTCGCTTTGTTATTTTTTAAGCTTGCAATCGTTATACGAGCTTCATCAGAGTCGGGTGATGGAACGTCTATACCATCGTCATCGATTTGGGTTTCGGGCTCGCCTTCTCCTGGTTTTACACTTTCAGTGCTGTTGAGCATTACCCTTATCGGCCAGCTTCTCAAGCTCTTCATACTCATGCATTACGGTCTCTTTCATCTTTCGTTTGCAAATGCGTCTCGCTTCCCTCTTCAGCTCTCGATATCTATCCCAATCTGAAAGTTTTGGGGCCGATCGAAGAGTTGCGAGGTAAGCCGTCTGCTTTCTCTCGACTGCATTTTGCCATTATAATAACATAAGTACATAAATTTATATACTCACACAAGTTACAAATAAATTTTCACTCATTTCCCATATTCCTAAACGATCTGGTCATCAAGTATTTGACCTCGATCACCTAAATCGTTCATTGTTGTTTATTTGATTGAATTTCTTGCTTGTAGTGTGTTTAGTTTGCGTGGGGATTTTCTACGCTGCAGATATATGAATACCTGTATGCATACATACATACATATAAATCTCGGCCTTTATTGTGTCAATTAATCAGTATAACTATTGTTGAAGGGAACTATAGTGAGCCGCTCCAGGGAAATTGAATTAAAGTCACTTTCGATTTATATTATATATATATATATATATTATTTCAAACTGGTATTTCTAACTAACCACATTCTGCGTATTGGCTGAGAAATATTTTAGTTTTCTACAATAGTTGTTGAGCTCCCACTTACATAACAAGTAAATTGGAAAGTCTACGGTCTGACACATAGATGGCGCTACTAGAATTAAATCCATACAAATTTTTAGTTAGCGCTAACCCTTCAAAGACGTCTCTATGAATTTGATAGTTGCCGGATTATTAGTTTGTGAATTTTAGCATTTTGAGTGAAGCAACTTTTGTTTTTTTTTTTTGGGAAAAAAGGTTAAAAATTGGAATTTCGCGTGTTGATAAAATAGTACCTTTTGAAGGGGGAAAATACAATTGAAGCAAAAACCGGGCTTGAAAACGAGTTTCCGCACATTGCCCCTGGAAAATCAACCATCAAGAATTAGTGTGCTGGCTTTGGGGGTGGTGAAATGAGCACTGAAGACGGTAAACGCTGTGGACGCTCAAAAGAGCTTCCGACGAAAACATCAAAAAATCCACAAAATTAGTATGAATGAACTTAAATTGAAATTGAATGAAGATCAGACACTCTATAGATATCATATAATTCATGAATATTTGCGTAAGAAAAAGTTCTGGTCAAAGTGAGTGTCGCGCGGGCTCACCTTTGTCCAAAAACAACGATGAGTTGATGATTCAGAGCAGTGTTTGGAGATGGTCAAGCGTAATAAACCCGAGTTTATGCGTCGATATGTGACAACGGATGAAACATAACTCCACCATCTTACTAGGAAGCCCAATCGACAGTCATTTGAGCGGACTTCTTGCACTAAGCCCTCTCCAAAGCGTGGAAAGGGGCAATAGTCGGCTGGCAAGGTTATGAGGTCTGTATTTTAGGATGCGCATGGAATAATTTTCATTAATTATCTTTAAGAGGAAACGACCACTAACATCGAATATTATATACCGCTACTGAGTCGTTTGAAGGACGAAATCGCGGAAAAACGGTCACATTTGAAGAAAAAGAAGGTGCAGTTTCACGAAGACATTGCACAGTGTAACAAGTCAGTGCAAATTCCAATTGCTTCCGCATGCACCGTATTCTCCAGATCTGGCCCCCAGCGACTATTTCCTGTTCCAGATCTCAAAAGAATGCTCGTTGTGAAGAAATTTTCATCGAATGAAGAGGCGATCACCGAAGCTGGGGAATATTTTGAAGCAAAGGATAAATCGTGCCACAAAAATGGCATCGAAAAGATGAAGGGTTGTTGTCGTTGTTGTTGTTGTAGCGGTTATACGCCAGCCCCGTCTAGGGTCAGGCAAGTTTAGTTTTAGTCATCGAGGTCATCTGACGGGAGGCCCAGGGAACGTGCTAATTCGACGGGTTCGAACCAGAGGTAGAGGGGTGTTAGATGAGTCGTGTTAAGTGGGCAAGCAAAGAGATGGTTAGTGTCGTGCGGGGATTCGTTGCATGCGGGACATGTGTTGGGTATGTCAGGGTCGAGTCTAGATAGGTAAGAGTTAAGCCTGCTACATTATCCAGATCTTAATTATGCCAACGTTACGCGGGTCTCTCGAGGCAGCTCAAGTTCTTGTTCTGCTATGGGTGGTGATTGGACTCCGAGAACACCATTCACGGTAAGAGAGTTCACGAAGGTGTTAACGGGCTCTCGGTGAATGGTGTTTATGGCCTGTCTATACGCCATCCTGTTCAGCGGGTCTTGTCTGTATTGATGTACGGCATCGCGATAGTCAAGAACTCCCTTTCTGATGTGCCTAGTTAGTGGTTTAGCTTCCAATAAGTGTCTGTTGGGATAATCCCTACAGTAGCATCCCAGCAGATATTGCTTATACAGCATAACATTATGCTCCTTAACAACTGGAAGCATAGATGTTTCACTGTGTAAGTGGTACTCCGGCGCCATCAGGAGGTCTCCTGTCACGGTCCGAAAGGCGCTGTTCTGACAAGTCTGGAGCTTTTTCAACTGTGTGTCGTGTCGCTAGTCTCCGGCGTCCAAATCTGTGCAGCATAGTTTACGACCGGCCGGCCAATTGTCTTGTTCGTGGACAGCAGCATTTATTTGTCTTTTACCCAGGTGCTACCGGCTGGCGATTTGATGATTTTGTTGCGTCTCTGTACTTTGGTGGCAATTGCAGTCGTATGCGGAGTGAAGGAGTGCAGGCTGTCAAATCTGACTCCCAGTAACTTTGGGTTGTTCGTGGTCAGAATTTTAGCGTCATCGACCTTCGCATTGAGTTCAAGCCGGTACTTCTTCGTCCAACTGGTGAAACGAGTGGCAGACGATTGCGCTGGTTATAGATGAAAATGTCGTGCAGTGAAGAAATTGGAAAGGTCGGCGAGATAGCAGTTTACTTTCGAACGAAGGCTATCAATATCCTGGCCAGACGCCAAAATCGAACAGTCATCGACGTATGAGATCAAAGAGACGCCCTCTGGTGGAGGAAGAAGTCTCGAAGTATAGAAATTATATGGCAACGGGGAAAGGACATCACCCTGCGGAACCCCCGCTTAATATTCCGTAGCTTTGAGGTTTGACCTCGAAAATCAACCGGTCAGGTAACTCACGATCCACCTATTCAACCTAGGCGGTAATGAGGAATCCTCAATGTCCCATAGTAGCACTGCGTGATTAACCGTGTCGAAAGCATTCGATGGGTCCAGTGCTACTAGAACAGTTTTGAGTGCTGTGCACTTTCCGGAAGCCATACTGATGTGTAGCTAGGCTCAAATGTTGAGTAACAGAAGAGAGCAGCAATGCCTCAATTGTCTTCGCTACTGGGGAAAGGAGAGATATCGCATGATAGGACTATCCTTTATTTGCGGGTTTCCCCGGCTTTAGCAGCGGGACCACTCAACCCAGTTGGAGGATCGCTATATTCTGTGTATCACCCTTGAAGCGAAGTAAGTTGAATAAAAAAACAGTAAATTTTGCCAAAAAAAAAGTTTGTAAGGTGGTAGGCCGTGGACTTTTCAATTGAGCTGTTATGTGATATCGCACTGGTTGCTTGATTGCACTTAGAGTTCGAAGGTCGTCTGGCATGCTGACCGAAGCTTGCAGGAGATTATCGGAGGATTAATACTGGTTCTATCAGAGAAATTGAACATTCATGGAATTGAAATTCGGATTCGAGCTTTCAGATGATGAATTTAAACCCTCTTTAAGAGATTTTTTAATATTGATTTTTTTTGTTGTTGAAATTTTCTGCTCATTTCTGCGCTTGAAATTCCCACAAATCAATACCTTAAACTTCATCTATAAATCTTTAGTTTGTACAAGAGTTTATTCATAAACTTCCTTTCAAATCGCTTCACCTAACACTTTTCTATCTCTCCCACACTCATTAGACACCCTCGGAGTTTTCAAATAATTTGCACCGAAAGTAGTTTCTAAGAACATGCAGCTGCCTAAGCGCCACCTCCTCGGCATCAGCTGCATGCTGTCGCGCATTCTAATTATTTTGTTTTTAGCTTCACAGCCGGAGCAAAAGTATTTACGAATTGTATTTATTGTTGTTGTTTTTGCACTGTTGTTTTTTGACTCAAACACGAGCGACGTCGAAGTTTCTTAAGTATTTTTGTTTGTGGTTACATACAAAACACATTTTTGTGCTTAACGGTTTTCTGCTTAAAGTTTACCACAGGCGTAGAGCGCAATTTGCTTGTTGTGCTTGTCGTGGTTTCATCTTACTTATTGCTTTGGTTTGTACTTTTGCTCTTGCAAAGTTTGCGTTGGCCTTTTTTAATCGAGCGCCAGCAAATGCCTTGGCAAAGCGTGTTTATTTACTTAGTGCGTGTGTGTGTGTGTACCCCTCTCGTGCCTAACGCCCATTCAACGGCTTCACCAGCCAGCCCTCCACATATTGATAACAGCGCGAACAGGAATAAGGAAGTAAAAAAAAGAAAAGAAAATGAAATTGAACTCTCTTCAAAGCAATAACCATTCCGCCCTAATCCTCTTCCTGTGAGAATGTGAATTTCCTTTGCTGCTGACTCATAGCAACGCTGAAAATTCCTAACCGCAGCGATTAAGCGCGTTTGGAATGTGTAAATGAGCTGCCGTGTTCATACGAGTAGCGTGCACGCCAGGCGTTTTTGTCGAAAAAGCTTCGAAGATGTGTTGGCGCGGGCGGTTGTTGGGGGTGTGTAAACAATAGAAAAACACACATTCTTGGCGTAGCAGGCGAATAAATAAACAAATCTGTGCAAAATTTCTGGCATGCAGTTGTTTTTGTTTATATATAACCTTTTCTTTATTGTTTTGGAGTTTTTGGGTTGTGCTTTTGCAGAGCTTTTTTTGTTCTTTTTTTTTTGGTTGGCGTTATTATTACTTCGTTTTTGATTTTATTCTAAATTTTTTTTTACGTTTTTTTATTTTTATTTTTTGTGTGACTAAAGCTTCATTGATTTGGGTTAATATTCAATTTATTTTAAGCTAGAAAAACTGAATTTTTTGTTGTTGCTTTTTTGGGAAAGAAAGTTCATTCGAAATGTATTAAAAATATTAAAAAGTAGAAGAAAAACGCTGTTACAAAGTTAAAAGAAAAAAAGCCAAAATCGAAAACTAAAAAAAAAAAATGAAAATAAAAAAAAATTCGAAATCTAAAAATAAATTTTTTTTTCAAAAAAATTTAAAAATTAAAAAAAAAATTTTTTTTAAAGTATGACCACTCCTTGCTCATAATAACATGCTTCAATCCTTCGCAGATGTCCCTTAGCAAATTATAGAACTTTATTATGTTATATCGCTATACAATAAAGGGTGATCCAAGTAGAGGTACTTTTTTCAATAGCCTTTTTTTGACAGATCGCGCTTGAGTCGTGTCAAACTGCCATTTTATTTCTGTTCAGTATTGTTTGGCATTTCATCATGGAAAGACCTGAACGCCTGAATAACGCTCACAAATCAATCAACGACGAATTACGAAAATTCACGTTCTGTAAAGAATGTGTTTCGTGCGCTTCGCTCGACTTATGGTCAACATAATCGGCCTACTGAGAGTACTGTTCGCAACACCATCACCCATCTTGAGACCCAGCACTCATTATTTCGATAACCTTCGACCGAATAGACCGCGTCCAGCACGCAGTGAAGAAAATATATCGGCCGTAGCCGAGAGTGCGCACGAAGATCATGGAGAGTCCATTAGGAGCCGTTCGAAGCAACTCGAACTGACGTATGAAACTACTTGGCGCATTTTACGTCGAGATCTCAAAATTGAAAGCATACAAAATACAGGTTGTGCAAGAACTGAAGCTGCTCGACCTTCCCAAGCTTCACTATGGGCTCATGAAAAGTTCCAAGAAGATCCGACGTGTTATAGCCAAATTTTGTTCATCGATGAGGCCTATTTCTGGCTCAATAGGTATCTAAGTAAGAAAAATTGTCGCATTTGGGACGAAGAGCATCCTGAAGAGATTCAGGAGCTGCCATTTCATCCAGAACAACAACAGTTGGTGTGATTTGTGTGCCGGTGGAATTATCGGTCCATATTTCTTCAAAAATGATGCTGGTGAGAACGTAACCGTCAATGCCGACCGTTATCGTGCCATGATAACCGAATATTTCATGCCTTAAATTGGAGCTCATAATCTCCGCGGCATTTTGTTTCAACAACGCCACGGCATCAATCAATGGATTTATTGAGAGAGCTTTTCGGTGAGCAGATAATTTCGCGCTTTAGGCCGGTCAATTTGCCCCCAAGATCGTATTATATCACACCATTAGACTTTTTTCTGGGGTAGGGATATGTAAAGTCTAAACCCTATGCGAACAATCCCAGTTACTATTCGAAATGCTTGAACGAGTTATCGAAAATTGGACTCAACGGATGCACCATCTGATACGTAGCCGCGGCCAACATTTGAAAGAGATAAGTTTCAAAAAATAAATGCAAAAGAATGTTCTTCGAATGATAATAAACATTTCCGATTAAATTTGAATTTTCTGTAGATTTTTCTTTAAAAAGTAGGGAACCTCAAAATGGATCACCCGTTATAATTTTCAGTATGATTCAGCGCTAAAAAGCAGTTCGAAACTGAGTTTCTCGCAGCTTTCAGCTTTACTCTCAACGTCTATTATGTTTTATCAGAGACAGTTTGTATTAATTTCGATGTTTAGCGTTCCAAAGAATATTTCTCGTATTCATCAGCTTTGCGCTCCACGCGGCTCGGCTCGGCTTTCAGGGTGCACTGTTAAAGGACCTAAGTAAAGAGAGCAAAGTGCCAGATATTTTTCATATTTTTTTTGCTTTTTTTGGTTATTTAATTTGCAATGAAATGATTCTACAAACGCCTTCGCCTCACTAAATCACATGTTCTTCTGCAATGTCGCACGCGACATCGAAATGTATGATAAATCAAAGAAGAAATTTACCGCAATTGGCAAACGTATCGTAAGTTTTAAATATTTCTTATAATCTTTACATATATGTTAAACTGCGATTTATGGGCGAAAGTGAGAGAAAAAAGTTCCTGAAAGGTTTTTCCAATCAACACGAATAGCATTGCATACTCGTACATATGAAAGGAAACTCATTACTTCAGAAGAAAAAAACAAAAAAAAAACAAATAAACTCTAAGCAAATAAATAAAAAAGATTTAAGTAAAAAAAAAAAACAACAAAAACAAAAGTGGCTGTCAAAAAAAAACAATTAAATGTTGAGGCCTTGCAAACAAAGGCAGCTCATCAAAGGCACGAACATACTAAATAACACTCAAAAGCACACACCAACAGGTCAATTAAAAAATTTCCCGACCTGACATATTGATGGGGCTACTAGAATTAAATCAATATGATTTTTAGTTAGCTCTAACCTTCAAAAGACGCGTGTATGAACTCGACAGCTGTCAGATCATTAGTTTGTGAATTTTAGCATTTTGAGTGAAGCAACTTTTGTTCTTTTGTGAAAAAAAATGGATGAAAGGAATTTCGCGTGTTGATAAAATATCGTTTTTTGAAGGAAAAAAATACAGTTGAAGCAAAACCCGGGCTTGATGACAAGTTTCCGGACACTGCCCCAAGAAAATCAATCATCAATTATTGGTAGCCTAAGTTTAGACGTGGTGAAATGAGCACCGAAAACAGTGAACGCAGTGGACGCCCAAAAGCGGTTGTTACCGACAAAAACATCCAAAAATTCTACAAAATGATTTTGAATGACCGTAAATTGAAATCTAATGAAATAGCAGGAACTCGAAAGATGTCAACTGAACATGTACATCATATCATTCACACGAATATTTGGATATGAGAAAGCTCTGTGCAAAGTGGGTGCCATGCGAGTTCACTTTTGACCACAAACAATGACGAGTTGATGACTCGGAGCAGTGTTTGGAGATGTTCAAGCGTAACAAACACTAAGTTTTTGTGTCGATACCTGACAGTGGATCAAACATGGCGTAATCATTTCACCCCGAAGTCTAATCAACAGTCATCAGAGTAGACTGCACACCATAAACCGCTCCAAAATGTGGAAAACGCAACAGTCGGTTGACAAGGTTATGGCGTCTGTATTTTGGGATGCACATGTAGAAATTTTTATTGTCTGCCTTGAAAAGTGTAAAAGGACCATCAACAGTGACTATTACGTAGCGTTATTGGACCGTTTGAAGAACGAAATCGCCGAAAAGCGGCCACATTTGAAGGGTAAGAATCTGCTGTTTCACCAATACAATGCACCGTATCAGAAATCAGTGAAATCGATAGTAGAAAAAACATGAATTTGGCTTCGATTTGCATCCGCTTCTACCGCATTCTCCAGATCTGACCCCCCAGCGACTACTTCCTGTTCTCTGATCTCAAAACAATGCTCGCTGGGAAGAAATTTTCGTCGTTTTTAAAGCAAAGTACAAATCGTTCCACAAAAATGGTATCGAAAAGTTGAACGGTCGCTCTAATCAGTGTATCACCCTTGAAGGGTTCTATGTTAAATAGAAAAAAATGAATTTTGCCAAAAAACATGTGTTTTACTATGGCAGTCTGGGGACTTTTCAATTGATCTGTTGTGTATATCACTTAATTGTGTGTATTTATATAACAAAAATCCACTATTGTGTACCTAACGCCAACGCCTTGTTAAGCTCACTGCCGCTTTTAGCCTCACTCACTCCCTAACGCTGAGTCGAAGTCTGAGTCTGTGTTGAGCTGAGATGAGCCACGCTGAGCGTTTGCCATTTAAGCTGATTGCCTTGCTAATTGGCCATTTTAGTCGCGTCTTTTGTCTGTGCGCTGCTGTTGCTGTTGTTTGTCTTAGCGCTGTTGTTATTGCCTTTGTTGTTGTTAGCTGGTATTTTAGTTGCGGCTTTAGCTTTGGTGTTTAAATTTGTGCCAGTTTCCTGCGCCTTGCTGCGCCGACACCCGCTCAGTCGAGAAACTAATTTTGGTGTGCTATTTTCCTGCTTTATTCTTTGTTCTATATTTCTTTTTTACTATTTCTATTTTCTTTTTCTTTTTTTTTTACAGTTGAAGGAGTATGAGCTTAGTGAAGTTTTCAACTTTGCCGAGGATGAACGCAAATATGAGACGGTGAAGACGCAAACACATTTGGAAGCGGAACATGAGTAAGTCATAAGGAAGCGTGCATATGTAGTAGTTCTTAAGTGTTTGAAATGAGTTTCCTTAATTGGCAATTTTTCATATTAAAATATGTAAATTGCGTCAATTTTTAGCAAATTTTTTTTGTGGTTATTAGATAGTAATTTAGAAAATTAGTTTTCGTTTGAGAAATAAGAAAAAGCGAGGTGTGTGTCTTGGGTTAGATTTAACGAAAAACGCCTAAATGTAGGCAACGTTTTACTATAATTCATATGGATGGAGAGGAGAAGCGGGAACTAAGTTAAATATCAATTTTGAATTCAGAAAACAAAATTAAAATGCTCAAAACTACATTTCAACCAAACTTTTTTGTATACGAAAAATTTTAAAATTCTTGTTATTTAATTTTAATTGAGAGATATGGTAATTTAATAAAAACCTAAAAATATTAAAGACAGTTGGAGTTATAACAGCCTAGAAGCTTTAAAGTTGTATATAAAGAGTGATCCATTTCGAGGTTCCCTCCTCTTTTCAGGGAAAAAACAAAGAAAAATCAAATTTAATGGAGAATGTTTATTATCATTCGAAAGAACACTCTTTAGTATTTATTTTTTGAAGATTATCTCTTTCAAATGCTGGCCGCGGCTACGTCTCAGATGTTCCATCCTTTAAGTCCAATTTTCGATGACTAGTTCGAGCATTTCGACTGGTAACTGGCGAATGAGCAATGTGATGTTTTACTCCAAGGACTGAATCGAAGCGGGATTGTTCGCATAGACTTTAGACTTTACATATACCCACAGGAAAAAGTCCAACGGTGTGGTACCACATGATGTTGGTGGGTAATCAATCGGCCCAAAACGTGAAATTATCTGCTCTCAATAAATTTTGATTGATGCGATATGTGGGAAACCAAATGTCGTGGAGAAATGGCAGATCTTGAATCTCTTCATGTTGCTCTTCGTCCCAAATGAGGCAAGTTTGCTTGTTTGCATACACATTGAGGCAGAAATAAGCCTCATCGTAGAACAAAATTTGGCTCGAAAACGTCAGATCTTCTTGGATTTTTTCAAGATCCCATAGAGCGAAGCAGTGTCGCTTGGGAAGGTCGAGCGACTTCATTTATCGCACAAGCAGTATTTTGTGCGATTTGAATTTTGAGATCCCGACGTAAATACGTCAGTGCAAGCTTCTGCAAACGACGCCGAATCGACTCTAGACGGTCTTCGTGTACACTCTCAGCTACGGCCGCTTTATTTTCTTCACTGCGTGCTAAACGTGGTCTTTTCGGTCGTATATTATCCAATAATGATTGCTGGATCTCAAGTTGGGTGATGATGTTGCGAATAGTACGCTCAGTAGGCCAATTATGTTGAATATAATTTGCGCGAAGCGCGAAGGACATTCTTTACAGAACGTGAATTTTCGGGTAATAAAGTTGAATGATTTGTAAACGTTGTTCTGGCGTAAGTCTTTCCATGATGAAATTTCGAGCAATACTGAACAAAAACCATATGACAGCTTGACACGACTCACGCGTGATCTGTCTAAAAATGGCTCTTGAAAAAAGTACCTTTACTTGGATCATCTTTTATTTTAATATTTTATTATTTTTTTATAAATGGTATTGTAATTTTTCATTAATTAAATATATATATTAGTCAGGTGTGCGTCTTAGATTGAATAAAATGCAACAGCCTAAATGTAGGCAACGCTTTATGCAGCTTCACACATCAATGTAGTATAAATAAGCGCTATTATGTTGCCTGCATTTAGGCGGTCTAAAAAATATATAATGAAATCACACACCAAACATATTTTCATTATATTTAGAGCGCTTTTTTATATGTACTTTGTGTATTTATTTATTTTATTAATTTTTTTTTTTTGATATTTTCAAACCAGTTTCTACTAAAATTAATATTTTTTAATTTTTTTCTTGCGCACTACAGCTCCACCATCACTAATAATGAGCTCTCTGCTAGCATTGAACGAGAACGTCAGAGTGAAATAACCGCACAACCCACATCGGTGACGGAAAGAGATCGCATAAGATCGCGGCTGTTGGCTAAAATGAATCCAGGGTAAGTAGGAAAAGCTTTATACAAGGAAAATATTTAACTGTATAAGGGGAAAAATATGATATTGAATTGGAAAAAAGACTATGGAAGACAGTATTGTTTGGGAAGTGATTTCAATATGATTTTATATCTTGTTTTAAGTAAATTTATCTATTGTATTATTGCAACCGAAAAATTGTTTCTAAAAGTCATTAGCCTAGACTGAGTGACTGTGGGCTCTCTAGTTGTGCCGTCAGGCATTTTAAATTTCTTGAAGACCACAGTTAAGGTACTTTAAATTGCACTCGCTTCATCTCTGTCTCTCTTATACATTTTTTTTTTCACCCACCGATTATTTTAACACGACTCCATTACTCTAGCTTCCGAACACAAAGCCGCTAATTTAAATGCTCACTAATGGCGAATGGTATAAGTCTAATTGAATGTGCACTTATCCTACACTTAGACATTGCATAAATGTATGTATGTGTGGGTGTATGTAGGAGCAAAGATATTTCTTGCACTGAGCTTTAAAGGCAATTTCATGGCTTTTGGCAAATACTAGGCCGATTTATTTGGGCCACTCAAATACATAATCTACAGTAGGATGAAGAGACAGAGAGAGAGAGAGAGAGAGAGAGAGGTAGAGTGTGTGTATTAGTGAATAATTTAGGAATTTGGCAGGCGCAACTTTATGTTGGTATTGTTGGATTCACTGTGGGTGTATTTATGTATTCTGAATGTAAGTCATAGCTGTCTTCTGCCACAGACACACACACATTCAGAGCAAAGTGTCATTCTCTGCTCCTCCCTAATGCTAATACCTCAATAAAGCATATAAAATAGTCAGCTCTGAGAGCATACTAAAGGGAATAGAAAGCATATTACATTGGTTTGCTTTTTGTTGTTGTTGTGCATAACTAAAACATACCTTTACTTAACCAGAAATACATATTTAACACAGAAATCTGTTGGAGAGTATGGCAGAAGCAATGAAATAATATAAAACCCAACACTAAAAACACGCCTTTTCCATGCCATGCAAATAGGTTTAGTGGTCCACAGTAAACGCCCATTAATGTGGCACACTAAATCAGTGACTGACTGACTCAGTGACAGACTGACTGAGTGACTAACTAACTGACTGACTGACTTAGTAGCCCAGTAAGTTGTCAGTAAAAAAGGAAGACTCTTTTGACTAATTTTTTTTTTTTTAATTTTATTACACTTGAATTTGCCTTTAAGCCGTGGCTGCTGACAAAACAAGCTGCTAAAGATAATACTGAATAGCTGAATAAAAAGGCATTGACTACAATACCAAAGAAATTAAAAAAAAAATGTTGCTATGCAGTTTTCGGGCAAAGGATATCACGCGCCTTTTTTCGGCTTTTGGGCTGAAGGCTTGGCCTCTACAGCTAAACTTTGACCTTTGGCCGCCGCTGATGATGATTGGAGTTTAAAAAAGGGTATTTTGTTAGCTCCTCATTGGTAGGCAATTTCAATTTCATCATTCTGAGTGGATAAGCAGCAGGATGTTACTACGCATATCTGGTTTTTGCTGGGTCATAAATCTTTAAGGTAAACTTTTCTCTAGCATAACTCCTACCAGCAACCCCAGCTTTGACATCTTCTTTGACTTTTTGCCTTGACTACAGATTTTGTTCACTTGGCTTGGTTCCGGCTGACGCGGATGATGTTGATTTCTTGTAGCTAGCTTAGCTACAGCCCCAGCACTAGTGCTGGTCTATGTATTCAGACCAAAAAAACTTTGTAAGACAGTGACCAGCTCTTTTTTCGGAGCAAATAGTTCTTTGCGGCTTACGCTAGCAAGAGAAACGGACTCAACTGGAATTTCTGCTGTTCAGCTGATTGATGCTCACTTTTAGATCCACAAGTGTGTGGGAAAAGAGGTCCGCTTGGGTATAGCCCACGCGGAGTAAGTAAGGCTACCTAACTATTGAGGCTTCCAGACTGTCGTTTTGCTTTGGGTATTCATTGGCAAGACTAAAAATATTATTATACTAGAAAGCTAGAGTTAGTGGTAAAAGAAGTCGTATGTAGTTCGTCGTGCCTATGCAATGGTAGGTACATACATATTACTTCTTTAACTGTTACTTCTGCTGTGTCGTTTTGTGTGGAGTTAATGTTAAAAAGTGATTTATGCTCGCTTCCAATCAGAGGACGTCGCTGATCCAACATATTACTCTAACCGTTAGCCATATCTTGTGGAAACCCTTAGTGAAATGTCTGGCGATAATGATATTGAAGAAATGACATCCACAGAGCCAAAACCTTTTACCCAAGTCGAATTAAATGAGTTCTAGAACTAACTAAAGACTCCTCAGCCCAGCTTCTGTGTAGATCTAAAAGCAACTCTAAAGTTGGTTAACTCCCTATTGGGACACAAAAAGGGGATACACCAAATACTCACGTTTTTATTGTCTGTGAATCACTCGTGTCAAGCATCAACAGTGGGCAAAAAGAGTCTGGATGGTACGTGAGCTGTCGTTAGTGAGAAAGGAGCATGCAATAAGCTCATCTGTGGTTAAGAGAATTAAAATTACATTCACCCCTTTACACATTAAACCAGGTTTAATGAAACAACTTGCGAAGGCGTTTTATGAAAATGTGAAATGTCTTCATTATATAACGTACAAATTCCTAGTCTGAGCATAGAAAAGATATTTCTGATGATCCATGGGTAAGAATTTATACAAGAAGTACTGAGTTTCCATATTCAATGAGTAGTTTGGAACAACTGCAACAATTCAGCAACTAAAAACTTGCTCGCAATACGTTAAATTAAGTTATTAAAAACTTTCTAGAAAATTTTCACGCAGAAATTCAATATTTTTGCTATTAATATCGTTAGTATATATAGGGTTTTCCAATAAGAGTGATATGATTTCTTAAAAAAAACACACTAATTGTCAAGGAAATTCAAATGTGTTTTATTTAATGTGAAATACAATTGATACAATTAAGTTCTGAATATAACATCATTCAAATGGCGTCCATGACTTCATTTGCAGGAACGAATTCGATGAGCCCAATTTTTGAGCACTTTTTCCACTAAACCAAGTTCAATATTGACTTTGAAAGTTTGAAGAGTGTCTGGTTTATTACTAAAGATAAATGACTTTAAATAACCCCACAAGAAGCAGTCTAATGGTGTTAAATCACAACATCTTTGAGGTCATTCAATGTCGCAATTTCTTGAAATAATCGAATCTCCAAATCTTTCTCGCAATAATTCGGTTGTTACATGTGCTGTGTGGCACATGTCTTGCTGGTGGAACCAGATGTTGTTAAGATTCAACTTCTTCCGATTGTCGTCATATAATAAGTTGGTTATCATCGATCTATGCTGCTCTCCAATGACAGTAACGGTGCTACCAGCTTCATTTCGAAAGAAGTACGGACCGATGATTCCACCAGACCAAAACCCCACATTGTCAATAACTGTCAATTTAGGTGAATGTAACGGTTGTTCATGAATGATTTGTGTATTTTCTTCGCACCAGAATCGAAAGTTTTGTTCATTTACCGCACCACTCCGATGAAAGATGATTTTCGTTTTCAAGTTGTTCCAAGGCAAAATCAGCCAATTCACGACGTTTATGGTGGTCCATAGATGAAATGGATGTAAACATTACTGAATACAATGAAAAAAATTAAAGATCATGATATCATGACATATTAAAAATGGCCAAAACGACTTTTAGAAATCATAGCATCCCTATAGGTTTGTATAGAGTAAAAATTATTACAGCTTCTCGGCACGAAAACCACTGTTGACCAGTGTTATGTTTCAAGTTATGAATGCAATGGTGACGCTCTTGCGCTTATAACCGCGATTCACATGCAAATTTAAATTGATTAATATTTTCTGAATAGCTGAAGACATTATTAGACGACAATTCAGCAACTTGAGGTTTGTCAAATAAATTTTAAGAAAAAAATTTAGGAGCTGAATAGCTGAATAAAAAAAATAAATTTTGAATTAAGCAAAAAATGTATACGATAGGCTCTGAATAGCTGGAAACATTATTAAACGACAATTCAACAACTAAAAGTTTGTCATACAAATCTGGGTGAAATTCTGAAAATTTAATCAAACAAATTTTAGGAGCTGAATAACAAAAAAATATGAAATCTGAGTTAAGAAAAAAATATATATAAAATATTTAGGAGCTGAATAGCTGAATAACAAAAAAGTACGAAATTTGAATAAAGCAAAAAACTTGTACGATAGATGCCGAATAGTTGAAAATATGATTAAACGAATATTCAGCAGCTAACGACTTGTCGTACAAATCACACTAAGAGATCTTAAATTTTTATTTAATAAATTTTTAAGAGCTGAATAACTGAATAATAAAAAAATATTAAATTAGAATTAAGCAACAAATTTATACGATAGGTGCTGAATAGCTGAAAACATGATTAAACAAATATTCAGCAGCTAAAGGCTTATCGTACAAATCACAAAAAAAATCTCAAATTCTGATTTAATAAATTTTTAAGAGCTGAATAGCTGAATAACAAAAAAGTATGAAATTTGATTTAAGCAAAAAATAAAGATGCTTACTACAGGTGCTGAATACCTGAATAACTGTCTAACTAAGCCGTTTGAAAATTAGAAAAAAAAAATATTGCTTTATTTGAGTTTATCAAACAATTTATAAAAAGGAGATTAACAATTTAGATATCTGCAAATATAACTGCTGAATAGCAAAATATAGTTAATAATATAATCAGTTTTGGGCCTTGTGAGCCAAATAATTAAAATATACTTTCAAAACATCTTGATAAATATTCCGCTTAATAGCTGAATTTGTGATAGCATAGTTTAGCTGGCAGAAAACTACTATAAGGGTTGTTGTGAAAGCAAACTTTTGACAAAATAATTATAATTAAGGCGCTGAATACACTCAAACAGTGTTGCTGAGTCTCAGCGCATAACTGAATTTAAGCTTAAAGCACAGCACTCTTAGAAATCCATGAATCAAAGTGAGAAATACACAGTATTGATGCACTAAATGACAATTATGACTTTAAGCTTTTAGCTGAACAGCGAAAAAACGCTGAAAATTTGCTTAGTCGACAAAATTTTTTTTATTTATTAAGTCAACAACAAGCAGCTGAATAGCTGAATATATTGCTCATGAGCTTTGAGATTGTCTAGAAAAACTTTCACTCATGTATTCAGCATTATAACATAAAATATGGATTGATAATTGCATTAACGCGCTGCTAAATAACCCGATTTCACAGAAAACGGCTTTCAAGCGTTTTTGGAAAACTTTTGGTAACGAAGGCTTGTTGGAAACCTGCCGTTTTTTTCTTGCTCTATGTTTTGCTGAATGGCTTATGTAAATCCACCATTGCTAACCCTCACAATGAACCTTCTCAACTTAGTTGCTGCATTATGAAAAATACCCCCAAAATATGCATCCTCCAGCACCTTTTCAGCGCTATTATTTCGGCACGTTTTTTTTTTTTTTTTTTTTTTTTTTGTTTTTGCCACTAGTGCCAGCCAACCACTTAAAGGGTCAACAGCACCTGGCAGCGTGTCGATACAACTACTTTTCAGCCAACTTTACAACAAAGCTGGTTTTAGTAGTAAATATGTAGTGAAAAAGAAGAAGAAGAAGAGAGCAAAGCAAAAAAGTGCAAAAAATACTTGGCAGCAGCTTCCGCTCTGAATTTTTAAACAAACTAATCTGAGCGCTGAGACAACAAATCCAGCAAACAGCAGTTACGAGCTGAGGAAGCGTAGAAAAATGTATTTTTCAGTCAGTTGAGCCTGCACTACCCTCACTCAAACTACACTCGCACACACATATACACAACCAACGAAACACGACCACCACCACTGACACTTGAAGTGGAGTCAGTACAGCATGGCATGAGGAAAGAATGCAAAACAAAAGGAAGCAATGTGAGCTCAAAAAAAAAAAAGTTAAGTGAAGTGTTTTAGTTGTTGTTGTATGGCCAGTAGCAGCAAGGCGTAGCGAAAAGAGGAGTGCGTAGACACTAGAAGGAGCTTAAGTAGCTGCACTAGAGTGTGGCGTAGAAAATGCAAAAGGAGTAAATTTCACTGGACGTACAGCAAACGGGTCAGGCTACTTTGCATTGAATGGCGTGTAGAAAAGGCAAGCGCTGATGTTGAATATAATAATCAGGCTTTTGTTGAGCGTACACGCCACGCCCATTGTCTTAAATTTCTGCTTCTGCTTTTCACGTGAATCAACATGAAACACTGAAGTTGTTGGCACTGGTAACCTGAATCTTTAATGAATAGACAACGACAAAACCGAAAACCAAATAAATCATGCACAGGGCGACGATAAAAAAGCGTCACTAAGTCACTGGGTGTAAGAGGGAAAAGGATATTTGAAAAAATAAGAGACTTCAAGAGAAAAGAAATGCAAAATATAGTACCAACACCATGCAATAGGTGTTTAGAAACTGCAAAAAAGGCAAGTCAGTATGAAAAAAAAAAAATTAAAAGCTGAAAGTAGGAAGTCAATATGCTTACGTCAGAGACGTGTTGAAGTGTCAAAAACAGCGAAAGGCAATATAAAGCAAGTCTAACCTCACACAAGTATCGTCTGAATACGTTTTGCAAAAGTGGGCCAGCCAGAATCTGTCGTTGGATTATGTGTCTCGACACCATCTTGTGTAATGTGAAATGTTAGACAGACAGATATGCGGTAGCCAGTTGTTAATCTATTATTTGAATTTTTTTTTTTTTTTTTTGTATACAGAAACTGCTATTTTTAAGGTAGTACTGTTTTTTGGGTTGACAGTTTCCTACAAGTCCTACACCAGTCTCCTACTAGTTCAAAAAAGACCAATTTTTTTCTAAAAGATAGCTATCTGATACTGAATAGTAGAATCTGAAATAAATGGAACAAAAAATATGTTCGGTTTCGGAAGAAGAAGTTGTAGATATGGCTCTTATGTACCAAATTTCAAGTAAAATAATATTTTAAATAACATTTTATCGTTCCCTGAACTTCCACAAATATTTCAAGATTGAAATTAATCGAATCGGTTCAGCATTCTCGAGTTTTATCGAGGCAAATGAATTACAATTCATTTTATCCCAGTGGATATAAAGGGTGATCCAAGTAGATGCCCTTTTTTAATATTCTTTTTTTTTTTTTGAAAGATCACGCGTGAGTCGTGTCAATTTGTCATGTTATTTTTATTCAATATTGTTTATAACTCATTCAACTTCATTCCGAAAACTCATGTTCTGTAAAGAATGCGTCTCGCGTGCTTTACTCAACTTTTCAATTTTATTCAATGGGTATGGGTAAAAGCAAAATTGCCGCATTTGGGACGAAGAGCAACCTGAAGAGATTCAAGAGCTGCCATTTTATCCAGAAAAAAGAAATGGTTTGGTGTGGTTTGTGGGCCGGTGGAATCATCGGTCCAAATTTCTTCAAATCTGATGCCGGTGAGAACGTAACCGTCAATGGCGACCGTTATCGCGCCATGATAACCGACTACTTGATGCCTGTAATGGGGCTCGTGATCTCCGCGGCATTTAGTTTCAATAAGACGGCGCCACTTTCCACACATCGCATCAATCAATGGATTTATTGAGAGAACACTTCGGCGAGCAGATAATTTCACGTTTTGGGCCGGTCGATTGGCCACCAAGATCGAGCGATATCACACCGTTAGACTTTTTCCTGTGGGGATATGTAAAGTCTAAAGTCTATGCGGACCATTCCGCTGCGATTCAGGCCTTGAAGCAAACCGTCACGCGTGTCATTCCTCAGTTTCCAGTCGAAATGCTCAAACGAGTCATCGAAAGTTGAACTCAACAGATGAAACATCTGAGACGTAGATGCGGCTAATATTTGAAAGAGATAATCTTCAAAAAAAAAAAAAAAAAAAAAAAAAAAAAAAAAAATATCAAAGCATATTCTTCCAAATGATAATAAACATTTCCCATTAAATTTGAATTTTTTTTTATTCTTTAAAAAAAAATTGATCACCCGTTATAACTAATTTTTAGCATCAAAAAAAAAAAAATTTTTTTTTTCATTTTACGCAAAAGAATTTTATTCTTTTTTGTGCCAAAAATTGTTATTGCTGCCCGCCAACGCAGCCCAAGTGCGCTTATCAACCAGTGGGAAGCAGCACTAACGCATGCGTTTCGTAAAAAAAAGTAACTGTAAATATGTACACGAATGTGTAACCTTAAACCGCATGAAGATAAGATAATAAAGCACAGTGAAGAGCTAAAGAATGTTTATACTGTTCATGTCTTGTTCTTCTTTTTACATTATAACGGTATGTATTAATGTATAAATATGCATACAAACGCAACGACAGTCCAAGCGCCACTTGTATGTATATTTAAGCATTTAATTACAAATTGATTGATGTGCTTCAGCGAAAAAGTCAAAAAAAAATTTTTTTTATTATTTTTTTAATGCTTAAAAATTGAACTAAAAATTGACAAATATTGACACTACCGAAATGACAAATGCCACCAACAGTTCAACAGTCAGTTTATTAACAGTGTAGCGTGCAGTGGTGTCGCTAACGAGTAAACCACACCGCAGCTGGAGAAAGAAGAACTGAAACACCACATCCATCACTATAGAAATCATTAGCCACTGACTGACAGCATGTCACAACCACCTGGTTACGGAGCACCACCGCCCGGCTATGGCCCACCACCGGGACGTGCACAGGTGAACATCAATGTTGGTGGTCCACAACCGCGACCACAAGGCGCCAATGTGGTTATTGTCGAAAATGCGCCACGTCCACCACCGCCCGCAACGGTATTTATTAATCCACCACAACAACGACAACAGGGCACCACTGTTTTTGTGGAGAATATGCAACGGCCGCCGCCGCAACCGGTGGTGACGCTCTCCACCTCGGGTGGTTGTTGTGTGATTTTGTGAGAAAAAATAAAAAAATAATAATAAAAGAATAAAAAAAAAACAATTATAGCTGTAATTATTCTAATAATTGTGGTATAAAAAATTTAAAAAAAATATCAAAAAAATATTTTTTTATTTGAATCAATATAAAGTGAAACAAATTTCAGATGCATAAATAAATATTAAAAGGACTTTATACCCAAGCACATCAATAGTGAAACGAAAACTTTGTGAAAGAGATAAAAATAAAAAATAAAATTTTTATGGTATAAAAACTTAAAAAAATTTCTATTTAAAATTTTTTGTTTAATTTTTTTCTTTTAAAATTTTAAATTTTCAAAAAATTTATAGTAGTCCAAAAAATGCAAAAAAGCCTCTGAAGGCATGAAAGCAACCCTCCTATTGCCCTTTGTATATTAATAAATATTTTTAAACTAGAATAAAAATATTTTTATTTTATTTTGATAATTCGTTTTGAGTGATTCCGATGATAAGCGTATGTACTTTGTGCGCACGAAATGCCTAATTATGGCTTAAAAAACAATTACAAACTAATTATGGATTTTCGCTGGTTTAAAATCAGTTATTTTTTCATTGAAAAAATTTTATCTTTGTCTGGCAAAATTAAAAAAATTAAAAAATTATTGAAAATGTTACGACTCATGCAAATAAAGGGTGTTTTTTTACAGAGGTATAGAACTTTAAGTTGGCATTACTTTTCAAGATGGCGACCGATTTAACAGCTGTCAAGTGATTTATTCTCAGTTTGGTTTGGCAATTCATGAATGACTCACGATCATCAAGTAAGGCGTAGATTCGTCGAATGGGCCCAAAACGAGATTACCGTTGTTCCCGATTTTCATAAGCGTATTTTGTTTAGCGATGAAGCGCACTTCTGGTTGAATGGCTACGTCAACAAACAAAACTGCCGCATTTGGAGTGAAGGTAATCCTCAAGTGTATGTTGAAACACCGTTACATCCAGAAAAACTGACTGTTTGGTGCGCTTTATGGGCTGGTGGAATCATTGGTCCGTACTTTTTCAAAAACGATGGTGGCCAGAACGTTACAGTCAATGGTGATCGGTATAGAGCCATGATTACTAACTTTTTCATTCCCGAATCGAATAACCATGATGTCCAGGAGGTGTGGTTTCAACAAGACGGCACATTATGTCACACAGCTCGTGCCACAATAGATTTATTGAAAGACACGTTTGGTGACCGCCTAATTTCACGTTTTGGACCAGTGAATTGGCTTCCAAGATCTTGTGATTTAACACCGCTAGACTACTTTCTGTGGGGCTATGTAAAGTTATTGGTCTATGCGGATAAGCCACAAACGCTTGACCATTTGGAAGACAACATTCGCCGTGTTATTGCCGATATACGGCCACAAATGGTGGAAAAAGTCATCGAAACTTGGACGTCCAGATTGGACTACATCCGCGCCAGCCGTGGCGGTCATATGCCAGAAATCATATTTAAAATGTAATGCCACAAGATTATCTTTCGGATAAATAAAATTCATGTCAATCGAATAATCCATCGCTCTTTTATTGCAACTTAAAGTTCTATACCTCTATAAAAAAACACCCTTTATATATAAAGTAAAAATTTCACCATTTCTAATTGGTATTCGAAATTAAAAAAAAAACTCTTCTCACGAAAATAAAAACCATCAGATTTTTAGGCGCTCTGAAGACTACGAAATGGGCACAGCTTCCGTGATTACTTTCTTTGTTTTCGCTGTTTGCAGCTAATTGGAAATGTCAAGCGTAATCAGGTCGCTCTCCATCTAATCTTTTTAATGGCCTGTAGGTCTTGCTCTTTCCCCGCTCCCACCAGCGGGTACTTCATCGAATAACAGGTCAATTAGAAATTTCCCGGTCTGACACATAGATGGCGCTACTAAAATTAATTAATGATTTTTAGTTAGCTCTGACCTTCAAAAGATGCCTTAGTTAGGACCCTTAGTTAGGATCATTACTTTGTGAATTATAGCATTTTGAGTAAAAAAAACTTTTGTTATTTTGAATAAAATGGATAAAAAGGAATTTCGCGCGTTGATAAAATATTGCTTTTTGAAGAGAAAACATACAGTTGAAGCAACGTGATGAAATGAGCACCGAAGACGGTGAACTCAGTGGAGGCCCGAAAAAGGTTGTTACCGACGAAAATATCAAAAATATCCACAAAATGATTTTGAATGACCGCAAATTGAAATTGAATACAATAGCAAGCACTTCAAAGACATCAACTGAGGGTGTACATCTTACCATTCGCGAATATTTGGATATGAGAAAGCTCTGTGCGAAGTGGGTGCCGCGATGGTGCACTTTTGACCACAAACAGCAAAGACTTGATGATTCGGAGCAGTGTTCAGAGATATTCAAGCGTAATAAATCCGAGTTTCACGTCGATGATATGACAATGGATGAAACATGTCTCCATCATTTTACTCCGAAGTCCAATCGACAGTCATCCGAGTAGACTGCAAACTATGAACCCGCTCCAAAGCGCGGAAAACGTAACAGTCGGCTGGCATGGTTACGGCATCTGTATTTTTTGGAATGCGCATGGCATAATTTTTATTGACTGCCTTAAAAAGGAAAGACTACACCCAGCGACTATTACAGAGCGTTATTGGACCGATTGGAGGACGAAATCGCCGAAAAACGGCCGCATTTAAAAAAAAGGCATTGTTTCACCAGGGCATTGCACAGTGTCGCAATTCAGTGAAATCGTTGGGAAAAAAATGATTTGGGCTTCGATTTTCTTACGCATCCACCATCTTCTTCAGACTCCAGCGACTATTTCCTGTTCTCGTATCTCAAAAGAATGCCCATGGGGAAGAAATTTTCGTCGCATGAAGAGGTGATCGCCGAAACTGAGGCCTATTTTGAAAAGGGGATAAATCGTTCCACAAAAATGGTATCGAAAAGTACGAGGGTCGGGCATAATCAGTGTATCTATCACCTTGGAAAGGAACTATGTTGAATAAAAAAATTAATTTTCCTAAAAAAATGTATTTACTATGACAGGCCGGGGACTTTTCAATTGATCCGTTTTTTTTTTTCCAAAGCTGGAGTGTTCTCATCAATTCGGGCTACATGGCTTACACAGGGTAGCCAATGTCTCTTGATTCGCTGAATCAATATCAATCTCGCTGTGTAAGTCGTACAGCTCATTTCATCGGCTGCGGCACACGCCGTTGCCAATTTGCAAATAACTATAATTCTTCCGCAAATCTTTTCTCACAAGAACTACTAAATCCGACTCATCGGTTATGGTCATCATCTTGGTATTAGTCTTGGTTCATCGATAGAGGACTTTACTTTTAAATTGCCTACTTAGTCCAAGGTTGCACCTGTTGGCAAGAGTGATTCTGCGTTGGATTTCCAGGCTGACACTGTTGTTGTCAACAGTAACATGGGAGCGAAGACGCGAATGCGCTGACTGTTTGTTTGATGACTGGAGATATTTCGCCTTGCCCTCGGTCACTACCGGATCCATTCGCTTCGCTTATTTATCTAACTTGGAGAACGCAGAACTAACGGTGCGGTTGTCGAATGATGTCAATATCCTTGGCGTACGCCAAAAGCAGTACACTCTTATATAAGATTGTACCTTCTCTATTTAGCTCTGCAGTTCATATTGGTATCGAACGGCTCGGAGAGGTTCCTCCATATCCTGACGTAGGATTTCGTTTTGTACAACGTAAGTTTAGATAGTCGTATAAGGTTTGCAGGGATAACAAATCCAGGAATAGTATCTTAGAGGCAACTCCTTTTCGTGCCGTCAAAGGCTGCTTTTAAATCGACCAAGAGATTGTGGTGTCGATCCTACTTTCGCGGATCTATTCCAAAATTTGGCTCATGGTGTGTATCTGGCCAATTTTAGATTTTCAAGCTGTAAGCCGGTTAAGGTTCAATCAGTTTGTTGACGGCGGGTTTTGGTCTTTCCATAATACGCACGATAGAACCTTATACGCGGTATCGAGGATGCTTTTCCCACCCTTTTTGTGGATTGCGCACAGCACATTTAGGTCCCCTTCGTCAGGCATGCTATCGTCCGACCATATTCTCCAAAGGAACTGATGCCTGTACCTTTTCGATTCTTTGCCGCGGTATTTGAATAGCTCAGCCATCGGTTCCTACCACTTTTATTGGGGTTCAAGTGTTCCATCGTCATCGATTGGGGAATCGGGTTCGCCATCCCCTGATGTTCCACTTTCACTGCTATTCACTGCCATCTAGCAAGCCTGGAGAAGCTTCAGTTTGCTATGAGCATCAAGCGCTACATTACCTCTTCGGATGCTACAAGTGTAAGGTCAAGTCTTCCGAGTTTATGTCTGACATAAATTTAAGAAGTTCCTTATACGAATCCATCAGTCCTCCGGTTGGGACTTCGAAAAAATTGTAGTTCCCTTCATTTGTTTGAAATTTATTAAGACGAGCGAAAAATGAAAGAAAGGAGCTTGAAAGTTATGACCGTACTCCACGTCTGTAAAACAGTGGTCCTTAGAATATGGGGATCAAGACCCGATATTATGTACTGTCCAGCTTAGTAGAGGGCATTCAAAATAGTCGTTGGAATGAAAGAAAAATGGAATGGCGGGTGTCGGTCCGACAAAACTAAGTATCTTGCTGAAGTCTTTGTCATCTTTCATCGATGATTTAACACAGTATCGTTCTATACATGCATTTCTATTATCTTTATTTCGTTTTCTTAATTTTACCGTTACATATATTTATCTTACTACTATACCCACCGCCTAACATCTATGCCACACCCAATGACCCTGTCTCTGCCCATTTCTTCAATCAATATCATATTAAAACACAACAGCAAGCACTCGGCTTCGGCGGTATGACCACAGTTTCTGTGACCACAGTCGTTGGTTGCTGCCTCGATCCGCCACTCTCAACCACTACCGTCGTTGGTTGCTGTTGTTGTTGCATCATTGGACCGCCATTTTCCACTACCACGGTACTAGAAGAAGACGCCGCTGGCATGCCCATACCCATGCTAGAGTTCACAGCCACATTTGCATTGGGCATGGCTGGTGTTGACGACGAATTCACCACAACGGTAGAGGAGCCCGACATTTGTTGCTGCTGCGGCTGCACACCCGGCGTATTTACAATTACTGTTGATGGCTGTGGTGGTGGCGCATTCACAATAACCTCTCTCGGTCCACTCATGGCCGTTGCAGCCATTGCACCCATAGCTGCGCCGGTAACCATTGACGCACCGAGCATTAAACCAGCAGCTGGTAGTAGTGGCCCTCCTATTCCTCCTCCGACTACAACAACATCATTCACAATGGGACGTGGCGCATTGTTGATATTTACATTCACTTGTGTTGGTCCGGTTGCGGGTGGTGGTGGTGGTCGTGTAGGTGCTGCTGCTGGTGGCGGTCCAGCTGGTGGGCGTCCACTGTAAGCCGGTGGTGGTGGTGGTCCAGCTGGTGGGCGTCCACCATAAGCCGGTGGTGATGGCCCAGTCATGCCAGCTCTTGCAGGTCCAGGTCCCATTGCAGTCATGCCAGCTCGTGCAGGTCCAGGTCCCATTGCGGTCATATTAATTTTTGCTGCTACTGGGCCACCCATGCGCATGGCTGGTGCACGCATGCCCATATTCATTCGTGCCGGTCCGGGTGCGGGTCTAAAGCCCATGTGCCTGGGCATTTTCTTACTCGTTACTTCTAGGCTGTTTGAAAATCTTCGAAATAAATTTCTACTCTGACTGGTATGTATTCGACGAGTTATCAATAACTACTGCCCACGAATTTCGGACGTTTCATACAAATAATGGAAAATATTGAAATATCTGTTATCAATCTATTTGAAAGAAATCAATCATTTGGCTAATTAGGCATTGAATATGCCAAAAATAAACGATGACGTCATCACCTCGTGACATTATCTTATCAGCGCGTAATTGAGCCTTCAACAACATGACAGCTGTGGGCCATACGCCGACAGCGGGAAAAATTGGGCGACGAAAAATCACCAAAATCCCAAACAGTTTACAACAAAATTTTTCAGTTAATGGTGTGGTATGCGTGGGAGTCACGGCTATGCATTGAAATTGGTTGTATGGCTCGCCGAAGTCTAATTTCAGAGTCTGTTTGAGAGCATGCATCTGGAATATCCTGATCTTACAACGGTTCGGCAGCCTTATAAAGGGGCGCACATTTTGTGTTGGATTTGTGGTGTGAGAGAGACTCTAACGCCGAGTAACATAATTCACCCCGGTTAACTAGCAACTCTCCAAAATTCTAATTAAAAGTTGGTTTGCTGTCGCTGATTTAAACCCAACTATCGACAAAAAAAAAGGATGATGTGACCACAGATTCCTTTTTGAGTACCTGGAATGATGTCAAATGGCGACTTTAATGCCATTAATGGTGGAGAGGAGTTATCTTCGGCACAGTAGGCGGTAGCATCCTGTGTGATGGTTGGCTTTGTCGGGGCTCGTAAATATTATTGTCTGTAGTATTAGTTTCCAGCACGAGAAAAATTGTCGGGCTACTTGTCTGCCTCGGATCGGAAATTTCGTAACCAGACGGATTACCATTTGATAGACCGAAATCATGCGTCCGGTGTTCGTATGTTTCAACGCCCTAACATCCTCTCAGTCGCAGTGGAAGATACATCCGGCTCTTTATACCGGAAGCGCATTATTATCCGACTAAGGCTTTCACTCTCGCAACATTCCCCTAAAAACCTGTTTGCGTAATATTTTTGCTGATACAACAACAACATCGATAACACCGTTGAAAAGCTGCAACCACAACAGGCAGCACTCCAAATATCTGAGAGCTTGCGAACTGTAGATTGCAGTTCAACAAATCACCGCTGTTAGTTTCCGGCAAAGTCAGAAGAAGAGCTAGTACGGTGGTGCTTTGTAACCGCTGAAGCGATTTTCGGCCGAGCTCCTCCTCCAATTTGTGGTTTTGCATATTGATGTTTTAACCAACAAATGAAGGGACCTACAGTTTATTCTAAGCCGCCTCCGAACGGCCGATGGATTTTTATGAGGAGCTTTATTTAATGCCAGAAATACACTCGGAGAGCTTGACATTCCCTGCCGAGGGTCGACCGCAATTAGACAAATTTATTTTCTATAATTTTGAATGTTGCTCGAACCTGGGCTCGAACCCAGGCCTTCCAAATGACAGTACGCAATGCTAACCACTCGGTGAGATTAGGAAGAGAAAAAATATTGCTTATCTTGCAATGTCACGACCGACGCAACGCGAGCAAGACGGAAATGTGTAAGTATGAAGAGCTTCAAAAGCTGCGGTAATCTGGTGAACAATGTCTAGACCGTACTAAGTTTACAATGATGATGACCTCGAATTCCCAATGGATGATGATATAATAGACATTACTCTACCCAACATTAATGAAGTTCAAACAGCTATTACAGCTTTGAAGAATAAAAAAACGGCGTGAGCGAATGGCTTTTCAGCCGAGCTATTCAAATATGGAGGGGAAGTCTTTCTCATAACCAGACTTTCAATCCCAAAGAAAACCACTCTTACCAACGGATGCTACTGTGAAGTGAGAAGGTAATTGGAAAGTAAAGTCCTTTCGCAATGTACAATGATCAAGTTCAACAAGTCATGCAATATGCACGTCCTGCACAGCAACCCAACAATCTGAGTTAGCAGTTTTCGAGAGCGAGGTTCTGTGAAAGATATCTGGTCGCGAATATCACGGACGACAGTAAGATGAGCTGTACGAGATTGTCAGAGGGCAACGAAATAGAGAGGGCGTTCACAGCTGGCTACGTTAAGTCGTCTTTTCGCGCGAAGAAAACTCTCCACCTTCGAGTGTATTTGATGTAGTACTTTTGGTGATGGCAGAGGCAGTGCAGGAGGAAGAGGAAGAACTTCACACCATTCTGAAGAACAGGTGAAGAGCGTACTACCTTCCGTCAGCCAGACTCCAATTACTCAGTGAAGAGAAAAAAGCTATTAGAACGCTCTAGTAAATTCGGCTATAACCACGTAAACCTTGCCTCTGTCTGTGAAGGAGAAGAAGAATAAAATCTACTGATGAGTCTATAATACGGCTTAATACTCGAGCAACTTCCACTCGTCGCGAAACTTTTCAATTTAGTGTGTGCCCATGCTACGCCTACAACTTCAACAGCTTCAAGTCAATCATCACTGCCAACACTAGATGCCACGTGTGAGGCATATTGAGAGAGTGTATTCAAAGTTTATGCGAATTCTTTTTCGAACACTTCAAAAGCAATTTTTACACCTACCAACAGCCCATCACCATTAAATGCTTGCTTGCATTGATTGTTTTTCCTTCACCAATATTCAGTTTGCTCATCACCAGCTTCGGTAGTCGCGCGCCGTATCCCTATATTTCCATTTTTTGCATATCTCTCCCACTGTCTCACTCACTCTCTGTCTTTCACTCTCTGTCATGATGCAATCAAATATTGATTCACCTTTTCGAATTGAGGTTAATGGAAATTGCGCGAAATTAATTTCATGTGAAATTGCAACTGAATACTCAATCGTACTGCGGGTGTACAGCACGAAATACAAACATTTTACATATTTACACATTTCCTTCAACAAAAAAAAAAAATAAAAAATAAAAAATAAAAAATATATAAAAAAATATAAAAAAAAACAGCAGCGTCACAAAGTGATTGAGAAAATGACAACGTAAAGAGCTTTAAAGTGGGTGGAGTGGGGGTTTGGGTGCGCTTATAGTTTATTATAACAGTAACGTATATATAACACTTAAGCTCAAGCGTTGGAAGTGTACATAGAGTGAGCAAGGGTAGTGTGGTAAGCTCATTTCATTTTGTTTTTTGAAAAATAAACAATTTTCATGCAATTTCATTGAAAATTGATAAACAAGAAACTAACGAGTGATCCATTTCGAGGTTCAGCAAATTCAAATTTAATGGGGAATCTTTATTATCATTCGAAAGAACATTATTTGGCATCAATTTTTTGAAGGTTATCTCTTTCAAATGTTGGCCGCGACTGCGTCTCAGATGGTCCATCCGTTGAATCCAATTTTCGATGATTCGTTCAAACATTTCGACTGGTAACTGGCGAATGACACGCGTGATATTTTGCTCTAAGGACTGAATCGAAGTGGGATTGTCCGCGTAGACTCGGTCGATTAGTTAGGCCGGGCTAAACCGTGAAATTATCTGTTCATCGAAGTGTTCTCTCAATAACTCCATTGATTCATGCGATATGTGGGAAGTGGCGCCGCGGCGTTGTTGAAACCAAATATAGCGGAGATCACAAGCTTCAATTTCAGGCATCAAATAGTCGGTTATCATGGCGCGATAACGGTCGCCATTGACGGTTACCATCTCATCGTCATCATTTTTGAAGAAATATTAACCGATGATTCTTCCGGCTCACAAACCATGTTTTTTCTGAATGAAATGGCAGCTCTTGAATCTCTTCAGGTTGCTCTTCGTCCCACATGCGGCAATTTTGCTTGTTTACATACCCATTGAGGCAGAAATATGCTTCATCGCTGAACAAAATTTAGCTCGAAAACGTCGGATCTTTTTGGAACTTTTCAAGAGCCCATAGAGCGAAGCGATGTCCCTTGGGAAGGTCGAGTGGCTTCAGTTCTTGCACAAGCTGTATTTTGAACGCTTTCAATTTAAGAGCACGACGTAAAATGCGCAAAGTCGTTGCAAATCTCAGTCCGAGTTGCTGCGAACGGCGCCGAATCGACTCTCCACGGGCTCCGTGTACACTCTCAGGTACGGCCACTATATTTTCTTCACTGCGTGCTGGACGTGGTCTATTCGGTCGAATATTATCCAATAATGTATGCTGGGTCTCAAGGTGGGTGATGGTGTTGCGAGTAGTACGCTCTGTAGGCCGATTATGTTAACCATAAGTTGAGCGAAGCGAGCGAAACACTCGCTTTACAGTACGTGAATATTCCTAATAAAGATGAATGATTTAGGAGCGTTGTTCAGGCGTATGTCTCTCCATGATGAAATGCCAAATAATATTGAACAAAAATGACAGGACCGATTGGTACGAAAAGTACATCTGCTGGGGTCACCCTTTACAAGCATTGCGAACAAAGCAAAATACTAAGAGTTTTGGATATTTCGTTCGCAGGAAATCAGGCTGACTATTGAACGACATGACGAGATCTTAAATTGAAAGCGTACAAAATACAGTTTGTGCAAGAACTGAAGCCACTCGACCTTCTCAGGTGGCATCGCTTCGCTCTATGGACTCTTGAAAAGTTCAGCGATGAGGACCATTTCTAATTCAGTGGGTATATTAACAAGCAAAATTGTCGCATTTGGGACAAAAAGCGACCTGAAGAGATTCAAGAGCACCCATTTCATCCAGAAAGTACAACGGTTTGGTGTGTTTTGTGGGCCTTTGAAAACGTTACCGTCAATGGCGACCGTTATAGCGCCATGATAACCGACTATTTATGCCTAAAATTGAAGCTCGTGATCTCCGCGACATTTGGTTTCAATAAGACGGCGCCTCTTTCCATACAACGCGTCAATCAATTGATTTATTGAGAGAGCACTTCGCTGAGCACTTAATTTCACGTTTTGGGAAAGTTGATTGGCTACAAAGATCGTGTGATATTACACCGTTAGACTTTTTCCTGAGGGGATATGTAAAGTCTAAAGTCTATGCGGACAAGCCCGCTTCGATACAGACCTTGGAGCAAAACATGACGCGTGTCCACCACGACAGTTACCAGTCGAAATGCTCAAACGAGGCATTCGAAAATTGAACTCAACGGATGGACCATCTGAGACGTAGCCGCGGTGAACATTTGAAAGAGATAATCTTCAAAAAATAAATGCCGAAGAATGTTCTTTCGGGTGGTAATGAACATTCTCCATTAAATTTGTGTTTTCTGTGCTTTTTTCTTTAAAAAAGTGCTGAACTTCGAAATAGATCACCCGTTACTATACTTTTTTTCTAGGTATGAGATCAAAGAACAACAGATAGACTAAAAATAAGCATGATTCGTATATGCTTACCGGCACATACCTTCATTTTACAGAATTTATTTGAAATCTTGGTCTTTTATGCAATTTGGCAGCCCAAACACCGGAGTGAACCTGGAATTGTTAATCTTTTTCTGGTGCACCACGTTACCCGCGATTACTCTACATACATATACATATATATATATATATATTTATATATACTCATTTAAAAAATTGCTTTTTCACTTTCCTCTTTTCTTTTCTGTTTTTTCTTCTCTTCCCACTTGCTCTTCTCTCTTTGCTTTGCTCACAGCTACAACAACAACAATAGCAATGCTATCAACATCAACGGCAATATTGCGGCAGCGAATGTTGTGCCGAAAAATGATAAAAATGCCATCATGCAAAATATCGCCAACAGTTATCATCGCACAGAGACGACGAGCTATAATGCCACCAGCGCCAGCGTCAACTACGCCAACTCGCCAACTAACAATTGGTTGGGTACACTACTGCCGAAATCTCGACGCCGTACAAAATCGCGCACGAAGTCACGCGATTGCCGTGTCAGTCATTGGTCCGAGTGGTCGGCCTGTAGCAAAACGTGCGGCATCGGTGAGATGCATCGATATCGTAAGGTCATCAGGCATGGTAAACGTGGCGGGCGACCATGTCCAGCGCTGCAGGAGTCCAAATGGTGTGGCACGGAGAAGGGTTGCCATGCGCCGGCGACCTATTTCAATTGGTAAGTACGCGAATGGATGGAGAATGTGTGAGTATGGTCACGGGATGGTGTGCGGTTGTGTGTGTGGAGGTGTGTTTGTGTGCTGTTGGTGTACTCTGTACTGTGTTAAATGTATATGGCAAGCATTTGACTACTACAGCTACTGGATTGACAGTTGGACAAGCAGTGACACTCAGCTGGACAAAGATTGACAGTTCAACTTTTATATGTATGCGGGATTGTAGCACTGGCCGTGAAAAAGAAGTAGCATAAGATACCATAAAAAAAAAAAAAAAAAAAACATGCAAATAAAAAAATTGCGGATTTTAAAAAACTGAAAATTTCAATTTGGTTTTGGTTTTATTGAAAAGCGTGTGTGTGTGTTGAGTGCCTGACAGAGATGGAAGGGAAATCACGCTGGAATGCACACAGGCACACAAAGAAGCTTAACTTTAACATACACATATGCATACACATACACTTCACACATACACATACACATAAACATTGTTGTTATATATATTTTTCTTAATTTTCCAGGTCCACAACATGAAGGACGACGCAGCGCCAACAACAAACGTAGTTCGTAAAGTAAGCGTATGATTTCTTTTACAAGAAAAAAAAAAAAATATATATATAAAAATTTAAAAAAAATTAATAAAAGCAAAAACTGAATGGAAAATATATATAATTGTATAAAAGTATTTGAATAAATACACGAATACACATGTACTTCTTAACAATAAATATTAAAATGATAAAAAATAAAATTTAGACCAGTTTGCAGCTTGCTTTTGTGCAGTTGTGGAGCTCATGTTTTGGCTAAAGTATAAAAAATTTCTGCGAAACCTTGCAGGAGAATACAAGTAGATGCCAAACATATTTTTTTTTAATTAACGAAGCATAAAAATCTTAAAAAAATCTAATGAAAATTAAAAAAAATTAGAAAACAATCCCAAAAATTAATTTATTTTTATTAAAAATAATTCCTTACATAAAAATTAAAAATTAATTATTAAATTTTTATAATTTTCATTTAAATTTTAATTACTTTTGAATGACATACTCGTATGTAAAGAGAAAATATATAAAAATTACCATTTTAATTTTTTTTGTTTGTTAACATATAGTTTATTTTAATTATTTTTTACTAACATATACTCCTAAGCAAAGTTAAAAATCTGGTAATTAAATATATTTTTTTTCAATAGTTTTTTCTTGTTTCAATTTAAAGCTTTTTAAAATAATTTTTTTTTTTTTTTGTATAAAAAGATGTGAAAGGTTAAAAATAAAAACTGAATTTATTTTTTATAAAAAATATTTATATTTTTTTGCTAATTTTCCACTTTTCTAAATTAGTTCTGAAGAGAAAAATAAAAAAAATTAACATAAAAAATTTTTTTAATAAAGAATTTGCTGACCCGGCCTTACATTGTTGTGACTTTCTGTATCTTCTCCAATTTTTATTCTAATTGGTATTCCCGTAAAGAAATGTTTCAAGCAAATTGAACTTTTTTCCTGATTCAAGATCCATGTAGACATATCGTCCAAAATTTTAACCAAATCGAAGCATAAATAATTTTTTTCCCTCAATTAAATCGGTACACAGCCTGGAAAACATCATTCACGTAAATTGAACCATCGAGCTGTCCTACTAATCTAAGCAAAAAGTTATCTATATACCACATTTCAAGCAAATCGAACCATAAATACGATTTTTTCGAATAGGTCAGTCCTTGGTTCACTTCCCGTTATAAAAAATAGACAGAAACCTATTCCTAGACCTAACGAATATATACACGAAATTTCATTAAAATCGGTCCAGCCGTATAGGAGCAGTTCAATAACTAACACACGTAGATTTATATATACACTAGCTGATCCCAGCGTGCTATGCTACGCCTATCATAAAAATCAAGAAATTCTAACTGAAATTTTGAATTTGAAATTTTTTTTTTGGGAAAACGCAACGAAAAAATTGATAAAAAATTAATTTATTTTTATTTTTATTTTTAAAATTATTTAAAATTTAAATTTTTTTTTTCATACTCGTATGCAAATAGAAAAATATCAATAAAAGAATATAAATAATTTTTTTCCAGATAATTTTTTTTTTGTGTTTTAATTAAAATGTTTTTAAAATTAATTTCTAGTATGAAAGAGAAGAAAAACTTTTTATAGTTAAAATAAATTATTTTACGTTTACAAAGAGGAAAACTATAAAACTGTTATATTTGATTTAATTTCTTATCAAAAATATATACATAACATTCAAAATTAAATAAATAAATTATATTCATAAGGACATTTTTTTTAACTTAAAAATTTTTTAAAAATTTTGTTTTATGAAAAAGGAAAAATTTTAAAATTAAAAATTAGTTATTTTACGTTTCCAAAGAAAAAAGTATAAAAACAATATTTAATTTGCTTAATATATATGAAGATTGAAAATTAAATACATAAATTATATTCTTGAGTTGTTTTAATTTAAAAGTTTTTAAAACTATTTTTTAGTATGAAAAGGGAAAAAAATTTAAAATTAAAAATTAAATTTATAGTGTATTAAGTTTAACTTTTTTATACTAATTTTCATTTCTTTAATTAGCTTAAATGGCCAAAAATTTATTTAATTTGTTTTAAATATATATAATCTTAAAAAATTGTTAGTTTTTTTTTTTTTTGAACAAAAGCAAGCTTGCACTTGGTCTTAAAAACAACAATATACACATATTTACATGTATGTATGTATTTGAAGAAGAAAAAAACATTGAAAATATATAAAATATTTTTGTTTAAAAATATAGTGTTAATAAAAAATCAGAAATCAACACACAAAATAGAACAAGGGATTAATTATCAGCTATTTAGAAATTAAGAATGGAAAAAAAACCAAAAACCTTAGGAAATATGTAAGTGAAAAGTATAATAATAATAATAATAACAAAAATGTATGCTTTCGAACAAAGAGAAAATTTTACCAAAAAATGGAAAAACGCTCGAACGACCTTAAAGTTTGTTTAAATTGTAAAAAATATAATATTCTTACCAAAAAATATTGAATTTTTAATTTATTTCTTTTAATGTGAAGTCATTTATTCCAAGTTTGAATGATTATTAAATTTTCAAAAAATTAAAATAAAGAAATAGATGAAATTATAGAAACATGGACAATATATAACGAGAAAACAATAAAAGAGATAAAAAATTAAAGTAAAAATCAAATTCAAAACTCAGTTCCTCTTTATATCATTTCCTACTACTATATTTAATTTTATTCTTCTTTATTTTATTCTACATTATTTATTTTAATTAAGTTTTATTTAATTTTTTAATTTAATTTTTTAAATTTTTTTTTATATTTTATTTGTTTTTTTAATTTTTTTATTTTTATTTTTACTTTATATTATATTTTTATTTTAATTAAATCTACAATTTAATTTTATTTAATTTTGTTAATTTTATTTATTTTTATTTTTTTATTTGTTTTTCATTCTTTTTTATATTATTTTATTTAACATTAATTTTTTTAAAACAATTTTATTTTTTTTATATATATATTTTATTTTATATTTTACATTTTTTTTTCATTTTACTTAATTTTTACTTATTTAATTTTGCTTTATTTATTTTAATTATATTTTATTTTATATGTTTTATTTTATTTTGGATTTTATTTTATTTTGCTTTATTGTATTTCATTATATTTTATTTTTATTTATTATAATTTTTTTAATTTTTTTTTATAATTTCTTTTTTTTTTGTTTATTTTTTTGTTTTTGGTTTTATTTTATTCCTTTTTAATTTTTTTACTTTTTCTTTTATTTTTGGTATTTTTAATTATTTTATTTAATTTTTTTTTTTTTGAAAATTTTTTTTGTATGTAATTTTTTTTAATTTTGAGTTTTATTAATTTCTATTTTTAGTTTGGTTATTATTTATAAAAAAAAAATTTATTAAAAAAACTTCAAACTTTTTTTAAAATCATGAAAATATCTGTAAAAATTAAAAAAAAAATGGCAACCTTTAAATACGACATATTTTCATATAATATGAAAGGAAAAATTACAATATGTTCAAATCAGGCAAGTAGTGCTTTCAAAATCATAAAAAAAATAAAAATTAAAACTAAAATAATAAAGCAAAAATTCAGAGCAATTAAAAATAATTATATAATAATTAAAAAATTGATGACATAACCTGCAAAAATTGATTGATTCGAAACTTCATAGCATTATTTTAGGCGCAAGTATTCGCCCAGAAGTGAGGCTAACAGATTATTGAGTGTCGCTATAGCAAATCTATGGAAAGTCATTGTGCGAAACATACTTTCGAGCCATAAAAATAGATTAAATTAATATAAAAATATTATGAGTATATAACTTCACATTGTTTATAATAATTAAGTATGAATACTATGATGTACCAAAATGGCATAAAATCATGTATGTATGTATGTAGTTTAGAATTAATATAAAAAAACAGCTGTTCTCTGAGTGGAATGTGGAAGCAAAAAGCAAAAATGCGCGCAAATCAGCAATAAAAATTATTATGATTTTTGAAGTGGAAGTTCTGTAAAAAAAATCTAATTTCTTTAATTAAATTTTTCTTAATTTATTCATTAAATTTTTAAAAAGATTCATAAATTTTTTTGTATAAATAAATTAATATTATTTTTAGTTTCGATATTTTAAAGCTTCTAAAATATATATATAATTTTTTTTTATACTTACTTTAAATAATTTAAAAAAAAATTTTTTAAATAAATATTTAAAAAAAAAATAAATATATTTTTTTTTAATTTTTAAAATTAATTTAATATTCTTAAATATTTTTTTAATTATTTTTCATTTATTTATTTATTTATTTTTTTTTGTAATATTTTTTGTTTTGCTTTTTCCAAGTCGCAAATGTTTAATGTTCTGCTAGTGTGGCATATTTGCAAACCCCAAACAAGGTAAACGTAACTTGATTACAAATTTAGGCGAAAAACTTAAGTAAAGTATAAATATATATTAAACAAAATATATATTTAGCGCAAAGATTAAGTGTTAACTTCAAAAAAGAAAAATTAAATAAATAAAAAATGCGTAAAATTTAACAAAAAATTAGATATGAGGTATATTTGGCTAAGCGAAATAATAAAGGACAACGGTAATAAAAAATATAAAAAATTTAAAAAATATAAGAAAAAATATACAAAAAATTTGAAAAATTTAAAAAATATCAGAAATATAAAAAATATAAAAAATATAAAAAATAAAAAAATAAAAAAAAATAAATAAAATATTAAATATGTAAGAAATTTAAAAATTAAAAATATGCGAAAAATATAAAAATTATAAAATTTATAAGAAAAAAATATGAAAATTTTAAAAAATATCAGAAATATGAAAAATATAAAAAATAATAAATATATAGAATAAAAAACAAATATAAAAATTAAAAAAAATTTTAAAAATAATGTAAAAAAATTAAAAACAATTTAAAAATTATAAAAATTATTAAATATATAAAAAAATATATAAAAATAAACATAAAAAACTATAAAAATGATAAGAAAAAATATAAAAATGATAAAAAATATAAATTATATAAAAAAATATAAATATCTTTAAAACTTATAAGAAAAAAATATATAAAATATAAAAAATACAAAAAAAAAAAAAAAAATTAAAAACCTATAAAAATTATAAGAAAAAAATATAAAAAATATAAAAAATATAAAAGATATAAAAAATATAAAAATATATAAAATAAATAATTTTAAGAAAACCAAAAAAGTAGCTGAAGAATTAAGTAAAAAAAAAAACAATAAATAAATATATAAGTAAGCATGAAATAATATTGAGTTTTTGTGAGGCAAACAATTTGAAATGACAATTTATCTCTAAATAAAAGGAACACATAAACATTAAAAAAAATTTATTTTATTAGATAAAAATTTTTTTTTAATATTTTTAAAATTAATATTTTTTTAATTATTTAAATTTTTTTTAATCTTTTTTTTTTTTTTTTTTTTTTTTGCTTACCCAATAAAGAATTTTTTTTTCTGATTACAATAATAATTATGATAAGTAATCGCAAATCTTTTTTTGCCAACTAAAATAACGGTAATAATGACTCAACTGTTGAAAAAGTTAATAAAAAAAAATCAATTACAAAACTCTAAGAAAAATTTAAGAGCAAAAACACAAATTAAGCAAGAAAAAACTGTAAAATTAAATGATTTTTGTATAAAGTATAAAATAAGTACATAAATATATATATATATATATAAACATATATATACACACACATATATATATATCATGTAAATGAAATGCATATAAATATATAAAATAAAAATTAAAAAACAATAAAAAAAAACGTACAGTTTTAGTTTCATTTGAGGAAAATATTTTTTTTTTTTTGTCTTAATTTAAGCTCCCTCTCTTCTCCACAAACCATAAAAAATATTTGCATTTATTCGTTTTTCTTGCCTTTTTATTGCCAACAAACTATTCAATAACACAACATGCCCACACTTCACTTCACGCCACAGCCATTTAATTATTAGTTTTATTCACATTTTTCACCCCCGCCTCTTCCGCCTCTTCCGCTATCATACGTCTGGCTCTGTAGCGTATAAATGATGGTAGAATTAATTTCAAAACACCAGCCGTAATCAAGCATATGCCAGAGAAAGCAAAAGCAGCATTATAACGTTGAGTGAGACCGTTAAGTATCGCAGCGGTTGTGGTGCCCAGAAAGACACCGAGACCCATAGCCAAGCCGGTGAGGCCAAAGGCATTGGTCAAGCGCTCCAAGCCCAAAGCGCGTACGTAGATGATGGCGCGCAGTGTGGAGAAGAAAGCTGAAAGAGATGCGTAGAAAATGATTTCAGAAAACAGTTTACAAAAGCTTTGCTTTGGTATAAAGTTTCTTCCTTGATTCGTAGACATATTTGCAGTCATAAAATGCAGAGAAGACGCTACAACCCTTTTGAGTATAAACATGTATCAGAGGGAGGGAGAGTGAGAAAAAGAAAGAGAGATTGAGAAAAAGAGAGAGAGTGTGAGAAAGACAGAGTGAGAGAGATAGAGTGAGACTGATGGACTCAACACTTTTCTACCAAAACTAAATCTCATCTTCTAAATCAACCAAAAAAAAAAGGGAAACGAGAAAGATAATGGAAGTAATATTCAGACATCTACGTACTGAGTCTCAAGCATTTCCAGCTTATTCTGAGTGAAAGATATTCAGAGAGATAAAAAGAGAGATAATGTTTAAAACAGAAAGAGAAAGAGATAAGTTCATTTGTTTCATAGCGAAATTCTCTCTTTATCTACTAGCTCATCCAGTGTGACATCCAAAAAAGGGAAGGGGATTTTTTTTACTTTATAGGGGTTTTTGAGTAAAGAATACTCATTAAAAGTAGTTATGAATAGCTATCAACTCTACAGATTGAACTTGAACTCTCTGAAAAAAGAGGGTAACCCATCATGAGAAAGAAAGAAAGAAAGAGAGAGAGCGATGCAAACATAAAGATAAAGAGATAGCGAGAAAGTTAATTCTTTCATGGAAGATTCTCTTTTTATCAACTAGGTCATCCAGAGAGAGATCCAGGAAATGAGGAAAGTTAACTTTAGGGGTTTTTTAAGAAAAGGGTATTCAGAAATACCTATGAATTCATCTAATCTACAGACTGAGCTTGAACTCTTTGAACCCAGGGAGTAAAAGTTGAGAGAGAGAAAGGGAAATAAAACAAAAGAGAACGAATAAAGAGAGAGAGAGATAGAGACTTAATTATTTCATATCAAATTTCTCATTTTATCAACTATGTCATGGAGAAATTCGGTCTTACAGAGCATGTGAGGCGGTGATCAAATGAGCTCATAGTAATGGTGCAGTGTTGGGAACTCTCTCAGAAACCCATGAACTCTTAAAATATTTCAGCGTCATAGAATAAAATGTCCTTAACAGTCCGTCACTCACCTGGCGCCACGCCATAACAAGCTGCATATGTGTATTGAAACCACACAACATCCTCGCCGTAAAAGGCGCTCGCCAGCGTGAAAATACCACCAAACACAATGCCACCGCCACACATATATGTGGTTTGCGAGCGATATTTGTTAGCAGCGAAGCCGGAAACAATGCGAAATATGAAATTCGAGAGACCAATGGTGGGTGAGATTAGACTAGCGTTGAAGGGATCCACCTCAGCGCGTACTGGCGAAGAGAGAAAGAAAGAGAAAAATTATTTATGAAATTAAATGAAAATAAATTTCCGTTGCTCCCACGCACTCTTCGAGTACACGAAAGGTATATTAAAACCCATGGGGAAGAAGAACGCCGACAGCAGCAGGATGCGAAATTCCATAACCTTCAACATATTCATATCGAAAAGTCGGGCGAATGCATTCAGCAGCTTAGCCGGCATCCAATTGTGTGGTGAGATGAAAGCCAGATAAGGATGTTTATGACGATTGCGCAGTTCAGCGATGGTGCGCCGTTTAGTGTCTGGAAAATGACGCTGCGAGCGCATAACCGAGAGCGAGTAATTAATGTTTTTGGTCTGTGGGGAAAAAAAAATTTACTAAATTTTTTCAAATATTTTCAAATACTTTTGCACACCCGTTCACGATTGATTGAAATCAAATGGTTTGTGGTGCGTCTTATATTCACCGCAACATCGCTATCGTACTCGGCAGCGCCGGTGTAGAAGAGATCTTCACGTTCTATGGGATCGACACGCACCAGGTATCTTTTCGGCTGTTGTAAACTTTCCGCATCGCCCTCCATCTCCTCATCGCCAAAGCCCGTCTGCTCGTCGGGTGCACTTCGACGCGTTGTGCGTTTTTTAGGAAAGCAACAAGCACAGAGGCGTTCAATACGACGCCTTCGCTCCGGTTCATAGATCTCTTTGGAAGAATAAAAGTGAAAAGGCAAATGATACAAAAAAATTAAGAAATATATGACAACCACTTACCAAGCATCTGCTCCAGTCCTCTATCTATGGAGGTGGTCCCAATTGAAATCGATTGTTGAAATTTCGAGTAGCGTACTTCATTGAAAGGTACCGCGGAATCATCCTCACTCGTTGAAGATGACGACTCGTCCTAAAATCGCAAATAATTTAAAAATTTTAATCCCACTCACTAGAAGAAAGCTTGGATTTGTTGAAACTCACCCTCTTCACCGTCGCTATACGCGTTGGTGTAACCTCAATAAATGTTATGCCCATAAGCACAACCAGCAACAACAATGCACTATGTATACGCGAGGTATTACGCCAACCGATATCTGGACAAATGTGTGCATTCATGAAGGAAAATAGCAAAATACCGACACCGGCCCCGGAACACGACACACCATTAGCGATGGGCCGATAACGTTCGAAATAATAACCAATAATTAGCTGCGAGGAGGTCCAAATCAGACTGAGGGACGGACCACCTGAAAATATGATAACAGACGCTCAAATTTGTTCACAAAAGCTCATTAAAGCTAACCAAATCTCATGAAAGGTTCTGGAGCTCACAAAAAGCTCCTTAAAACCTCGTAATACTCTGAAGTTACCACAAGACAGCTTAAAAGTTCAAAAAAACTCAATTTGGTTAAGCTCGTTTAATCTTATTTAAATTTTAATAAAGCTCTCTAAATCTACTTTGAATTCTCTAAGCTTAATATTATTTTCAGCAAAAAATGTAGAAAGTGCCACAAAGTTAAAACCACTCAAAGTGCTATGCTTAAAAAAAGTCGAAACTTAACAATATTGCTTTTAATATTACTAGAAAGCTTTCGAAAACATATTTCTACGTTAAAACTATTTGAACATCATTGAAACCTTCACACAGATGTCAAACTAACTAATTTTCCATGCGCTCACATTTTCGGGAAATAACTAAATTATATGAAAGCTTTTGGGTAAATTTGAAAGCTTTAGAAACCTCCATAAAAGGTACAAAATGCTTGATTTAAGAAGTCTAAAGCTTAGGACATCCACAAAAATGGCAATGTCGTTGAAATTGAATTGAAACTTTCGAAAGATGACTGAAGTCTGAATAAGCTTTCAAGCGCAGCTAAACTACAAGTTCGTCAAAAGCCATTAATCTACTTGAAATCCTTATAATTCTCAAGGATATATGCTAAAAAGAATTAACAACACTACATAAGAAAGGTCATACTTAATAAAGCTTGAAGTCATTAAAAAGTCCCAAAGTATAATATAAGCTTTCGAAAATCAACTAAAGCTTATCACATTAAACTAAAACTCAAGCAAAAGTTCTTAGAGACAGACTAAACTTGTCTAAATCTCAAAGCGAATATAAAGCATGCAAAACTTCAAAAAATATCTCTAAAATCGAAGAAAAGAATTCAAAATCGAAAGCTCATTCGAGCTTTCAAGCTTAAGTGCTGCTGTAAGGTACCCACATGAGGTACCAAAATCCAACTAAATCTCTATAATTTTTTCGAAAGCTACCGAAAATCACCAAAGCTCAAAAAAAGCTCTCACTTATTGCGCCTTGCAACTCACCCAGCACGCTGTAGAAAAATATCAACATTGTCATATTGTAGCTGAAAGTACCGATCATTATGAAAACAATCGAGCAGAATCCACCAAGCATAGCGACCACACGAAAACCGTACTTGTTGATGAAAGCGCTCGCCACGGGACCTGCAAGAAAATAACAACCTTTGAAAGCATTTATTTGACAATTCCTCTTTAGCTTCTTTAGCAGTCACATACGCTACGTCACTCCTTACCAACTTGTACCGAGGCCACAAGCACTATAGACGTCTGCGTCTCACCCAGATCCTCAGCAATGTGGGGCAGCAATATGCCAACGGAGAAAATTATGCCATCAACAATGACTTGACAGAAAAACGAGATGACCACAATGAACCAGCCGTAACCGCCATCGGGTGGTATGATCATGTAGAGCTGCATGGACGTAGGTAAGCATCAGAAGACGAACAAAATGGATCGTAAATAAATTTATTGCAAAAAAAAAACTTACAAAACCATCACCGAGTTGCAGATTCGTGGCAAACGCACTCTGTAGATAGGGTTCGCTAGAGAGTGATGATGAAGTGCTACCAGCAGACGCAGCTGTCATTCCGCGCGCCGGCATTTGTGCATCCGATTCTTGCGCTTCCAACTCATTTTGCTCATTTGACTGCGGGAAGTCATTGGACATTCTAACCGTCTCATTCAAATTGGACTCATCATCACCGTAAGTCAATGAACCGCTTGGTAAATAGATGAACTGCTTATATGCCTGACTCTCCAAACTCGCCTCGTCAATAGAACGTTCACGTTCGCCTCGGCGTGCCTGCTCTCGTCTGATATACAAGCTCGATGAATCGATGCTGGGTGTGGGTGGTGCGAGATTTCGCAACTTTGTCAACTTCTTCGCTCGCGCTACCATTTCATCGTCGGTTTCTTTATCATAAATGTGCTCTTCGCTAGCGGAGGAAGCTATTTCACTCACCGACAAGCCACTCAAATTAGTCGGCATTACAGAATCCTCATCAACTGTGCCGACTGTCTGCACTGACTGCTGCTGCTCTTCCTCAACATCCTCGTCAATCGGTGGTGGTTTACCTTCTTCACCTTCTTCACCTACGAGACTTGGTGTTGTCTGCATGGCGAAATCTGTGCCACGCGGTTTCAACTCTCTAATACTAGCTGTTGTTTGTGCGCCGAACTCAGCCGTATATGTTGGTCTTGCGCTGCGTCTTCTCGTCGCCGCAACCGCGTGCTGTGTAGAGGTGCGCGTAGTTGCCGAGTCAGCTGAAAAGTAAACCGTATCTCTGCGTGTGGGCGAGGTGACACTTTCTAGCGAATAAAATGGCGTTACATCATGTTCGGGTCGTGCTGCTGAGCGCTTCGTTTTACTATAAAAATTTATTATTTTAAGTGAATTTCTTTTAAGGCTCTCTTTATGGCTTTTAAATAGGCTCACCGCATTCCCTTTTTAGTTTTTTTAATTAATTTCGAGGAGCGTTTATAGTTAGTTTTTCTGCGCACTCTTGAAATTTGTTGGAATTTTTTTTGAATTTATTTTTTATGTTTGGAGTATTTTGATACTTCACATTGTAAGAAAAATAATTGTCAGTCAAAGCGTTTCGAAACTAAAACTCAAAATCAGCTGAGCTTATTTCGAAAATTGGAAAAAGAAAAGGAAAAATCAGAAACCTTACGTGAGCAGTGTTGGAACTATATTCCATCCACTAGTTTTTTCACTAATCAAAGATTAATTAAATCTTAACTTAATCCAAAAGATTAATCAGTGATTAATCGTACAGCCCAGTCGGAATAAACGAGTTAAGTGATAAGCTCAAGCTTAGGTAGTAAATTGCACCGTTGCCAAATTTCATCGGCAACATGTGAAGCCACTCTTTCCATCGTGAGAATTTATTGACTCTGCCGTTGCTAAGGGAAATAATGGTTTGAGGAGGCGGTCAAATTGTAGACGAGGAATAAAATTTGAGATATCCACTGTGCTCATCTGATCCTCTTTGTTCCTACACAGCACACTCAGCTCAATTTTGCCTACTGATCGTAGAGCTGCTACAATGGTAGGTAGGTAGCGAACACAGAATTCGTTTCTGCTCTTTGTCGCTTGACACCGATTGGACATACCAAGTGCAGCTATGGCATTTTCCAATTGATTTTCTTCTTCCTCCTCTGCTTCAGCCGACCATCACTGTTTGTGTGTGTATCGACTCTTTTCTCTCGGGTCTTCTCCAAGATTTGGCGCATGGTGAATATCTGGTCAATGTTGGATTTGCCAGGTCTAAAGCCACACTGATAAGGTCCGATCAGTTTGTTGACGATGGGCTGTAGTCTTCCATGCAATACGCTAGATAGGACCTTATGTGCGATTTTAAGGTTCCATTCGTCAGGCATGCTTTCGTCCGACCGTATTCTGTAAAGAAGCTGATGCATGCACCTTGTCAGCTCTTCGCCGCCATATTTGAACAGTTATGCCGGGTCGAGTGATTGCACTTCTGTACCATTGTCATCGATTGGGGTTTCTGGTTCACCATCCCCAGGTTTTCACTTTCACTGCCATTGAGCAGGTTGGAGAAATGTTTCCTCCATACACTAAGTATACTCTGGACATCTGTCACCAGATTACCTCCATGGTCCCTACACGAGTTTGCTTCGGTCTTGAAACCCTCTGTAAATCGCCGTATGTGCTCATAGAATTTTCATTACCCTTGTCGGCCAAGCTCTCAAGCTCTTCATACTCACGTATTTCGGCCTCTTCTTCTTTTTTCGTCTGCAAATGCGTCTCGGTTCCCTCTTCAGCTCTCGGTATCTATCCCACCCCGCACGTGTTGTAGTCGATCGCAAAGTTGCGAGGTAGGCAGTCTCTCCACTGCAGTTCTACATTTGTCATCGTACCAGCTGTTTTTCTGGTATTTTTGAATACCAATTGTTTCCGAAGCATCGCTATGCAAGGAATTTGCTATTTCGTTCCACATCTCCCTTGTATCGAGTCGCTGGTGAGTGCTCTCAGAGAGCAGATGTGCAAGCCGAGAAGAAAACATGCTCGCTGTCTCCTGTGATTGGAGCTTTTCGACGTCATACCTTCCTTGTGTTTGTTGACAGGCGTTCTTTGCCGCACAGAGGTGGCACAAGATAATGATCCGAGTCGATATTTGACTCTTGGCACGTACGCACGTCTAAAACACTGGATACATGTCTTCCGTCTATCACAACATGATCGTATGCTGGAATCTGGTACTACAGACAACCTTATTTCGGACCCCGGTGAAGTCAAACAGCCTTAGCCCGTTTAGGAATATTTCGTCGTGAAGACTGAATTTTCCGATTGTTGCGCCAAAAATACCTTCTTTGCCCACCAAGCGTTGAATTCGCCTAGCACAATTTTGACATCATGGCAGGGGCAGCGCTCATAAGTACGTTCTCGGCTCTCATAGAAAGCATCTTTGGTCACATCGTGGGCTCAAATTAACAATATGTTGAAGAACTTCGCTTTCATGCGAATGGCGGCTAGACCGCACCGAGGTGAATGCCAGGACTCGGTGACGGTGTTTCCCTCCTACCACAAAACCAACACAAAATTTGCGCTCCTTTAAATGGCCGCTGTGATAGATTTTACAAGAACTCACCTTCCTACGTTCTTGTCCCGTCCATCGCATTTCTTGGACGGCGGTGATGTCAGTCTTTAGTCTTACGAGGACATCAACCAGCTGGGCAGCGGCACCTTCCCAAATTTGGGACCGGACATTCCAGGTGCGTGCACTCAAATTGTGATCCATTAAACGCTTGCAGGGGTCGTCATCAAAAGGGGGATCTCTCATCCGAGGCATTTGTTGATTTTTCATTGGAGTATAGTTTTTATGTGGCACAACCGCAGCTGATTCGCCTTCTCACTTTAGCTCGCATCCAAACGGATGTTTGTTGGCTACCCAGAGGATACTTGATGTAAGACTGGAAGTCATGAGCTGCTTGAACCCAAGGTAAAAGAATCGTTTCTGGCCACACCCAGGTAAATGGCAGTCAGAAACTTGAGTAAACTTCTACACATTGTCCCATCCTTCCATTACGTATCCACCGAATTAGAAATGTGCCTCGTCGCTGAAGAAAAGGTTGTTGGGAAAATCGGGGTCCACTGCTAGTTGTTCAAGCACCCGATCGATGTAACTGTGGCGTTGTGAATGGTCAGCTGGCTTCAGTTGTTAAGTGAGCTGGATTTTATATGGATGTAGGCCAGAGTCCAAGTGCACAATACACTATAATGTGTCGTAAGAAATTCTCAGCTCTTGAGAACGTCGAGAAATAGGCATATTCGGGTCTTCGGCTAAACTTTCTCTTACGGCAGCGATATTTGAGATGGAACGAGCAATACAATGATGCACGTGCCATACAATAGCTCGCTTATTTTGTTATAGGTCATTCGACCATACTCCGCAGAGAAGCTGATTGGTCATACACTTTATCAGTTCTTCGTATCCGTATTTGAATAGCTCAGTTGGTTTAGCAATAGGCTGCAACCGCTTTATTGATCTTCTGTCAAGCAATTGCAATCCGAGGAGCACTCTCTTAACTAATTAATATCTCCGATCGTCCGCAACGAAATTACATGGCGCATCCCCATTCCATTACACTCCGTTTACACAGACACACATTTAATCTTACGAAGCATGTATTTTGAAAATATTATTGGAAAGTTATAGAGCACGCATTGGTATGCTTCCAGTCAGAACAGGAGGATGCGTTTAGGTTCGAGCATGAACATGAACTGTATACGGCGGAGTAGATTTGAAAGGCTTATATTCTCTGAAAAATGAAGACAATTTAAAGGTAATTGGGATCCTGAAGGAATATTGATTTATACAATGGAACGAAATGCAGTAAATATGGGAGGCCACATCAGAAAAAGCTGTAAGAGTTGCAAGAAGGATGAAGGATGAAGGAACCATACGATTTTTCACCTATTATGCGATTACCTGCTCTGAGTAGACGAAGACTTCGGCAGTTTGCAGTCTTCTTTACGGATAGCATTTGCCAAGTGACAGAAACTAAAGTAAGCCATTTAATAGAGTTCATAAAAGTGTCTAACTAGATGGAAAGGGAGCCGCAGGGCCAGAGAAACATTTTCAACAAGAAAGCTTGACATTTATCAATAAACTTTTAATGCCTTAAGCACCAGTTTATGGCGTAATGGCGCAACATCAACGTAATCTTATGATTCAACGAAGAATATACAGAAAGTGAAACCTGTGAGTAGAAAGAAGTGGAGCGAGACAAGAATCAACTTGGTGTTAAAAAGAAAGTTGAGGACTGGAGGGGTATAGGTGAGATATGATGAAAATGAAGGATCACGCTAGGCTAGATGAAGGCAGTGTAACGACCGCGTTGTAGAAAATTTCATAGCATAACAAAATTTAACCAGAAGAAACTATTCTCAAGGTAACTTTGTACATAATTAGTTCGTATGGGATCAAATTACTGGGTACACTTCCCCTCATTTATACTTGTTAGTAAAAGTGCAAATAAATAGCGGATGTAAATTGAACAACTGTTTACGGATAACCGTTTAAAGCATATACTGGAGAAAGGAGAATATAAACAAACAAACAAAAAAAAGGCGTTCGAAAACTCCGCAACGACAAAAAAGGGGGAAGACAGTGATATAAAAGGAGTAAAGTGATAGCGCTAGAGGATCAGTTAGAGTTTGATTTTGCCCGCCAGGCCTATTATATGTGATCGAGTGAATAGTTTAAAGAAATATTCAAAAAATATAATATATAAAATATACGTAAACGCGAATGTTTAAAAGAAAAGGAAAAGCATATATATAGTTAAAGTGTAAAGCGCACGCCCACGCTAGAGGAGATTAGAGATTAACATCCCAACAAACACATCAACACTATTCGCACAAACATATCACAAACAAAAGGAAGTCGATCATACACCAGCAGACCACCAGAACGTCATCGAAATTATATTAACACATCACACAACCACAACATCTTCATAAGAGATCACATAAACATACACCACATGATAATATCAGAAATCACCAGAAATCACACAGATGCACCACAAGATAACACCAACAACCAGCACAAATAGATAAACCGATAAGTTAAAAAATTTATTAAACACAAAATTTAGACCTCATTTATCTAATATTCATTTTCTTATATAAAATTATTATTAATATCTTTAAGTGTAACTTTAATGTCAATCGCTTTTAAATTCTAATTTTTTGCTATTTCTTCTTTTCCCTTGTTTTACTTTATTTGGTTTATTAAACAACTCACTCTCTTCTGCAAATTCCATTTTCCATATTTCTCTGTATTCTAGCACCCACTTTTAATTGTAATACAAAAATTCAAAAGATTGAATTATATATTCATAATCATATTATAATATTTGGGATTGTTATACAATATATGTGTAATTTTTTTAGTAACTCAGTATAAATAGAAAATATATATATATTTTCTATAATTTTTAATTTATTTAGCTAAAGGAAATTGCTTTTCATTATAATCACATTTTATTTTACTGTTCAATTCCACATTCCACTCCATTCCGCTTTTAAACTTTAAAAATATATATATATTTATCTCTTTATTTTATAATCCTTATGTATGTATGTATAATACGTACGTGTACTTTTCTTTCAAGCTTTCCAGGTTTCCAGGTATGCTGGCGCTAGCATCGTGGGACTTATGAAAAATATTAATGAGAGCGGTGAGAGATTGATACATATGCATAAACTTATATACATATTAGGGTAATCTTAGAGTGCCCAAACGAAAAGGGGGTGAACAAAGAGATATAAATGTAAAGTTATTAGCATATAAAATAAAAGGAAGTTCAAAAATCAAAAAAAAAAAAAGATCAAAAATAAAAATAAAAATAAAAATAAAAATAAAAATAAAAAGTAATAATAATAATGATGAAAATAAAAGGAATTGAACATTAGAAGGAAAGTGAAATATAGTATAGTGTAGATAAGTAAATATTCTAATTGTGAATTCATATAAATATTATAATAAAAAAGGGGAAAAGAATATGAAATTCAGTTGAGGATTTTTCTTTATTTAAAAATGGAGTAGGCACATTTTCTTTGCAGGTTGGTGTCGGGTTTGCCGCAGCATACAAGAGGATATGGATGAGATACCTAACATGACTTACTGACTGACGATAAACAAATAACGAACTAGGTCAGGATAAGGGGACTTCCCCGGATGAAACTCGGGGCCATGGTGAAGTCCGAGGATAGGTGTATCATACACTAGTGAGTGGTGGGAGGCTCCACCTGACACGGACAGGACCTTCTTCTTTCCCTTTCCTATTCCCATTCCTTTTTCCTTCGCAATACAATTTTTTTACGCATGAACCCCTAAATTTGTTTGTTGTAGATGTAGGCAAGGAGAAGTGGCGAAAGACCCGCCCCAATAGGCCGTCGAGCTAGCCTGGGCCAACCAGCATGCCACCACAGCCACCGCTTTCTTGCCCTAAAAGCCAGTTACGCGACAGCAGGGGCGAGTATTCGTAGTACTATAGTAGGTCCATGTGACTTATAAACACTCATTAACCTAACTTTTATACTTTTGTATGTTTTTTACGAAGTAACATACATACTTCAAAATAGTGTGGCATAGGGTTGCCACGTATTTGAAATATTAAATTCAATTAAAATTTTTGGCATACATATAAATATTACAATAAATATAACAATTTGATGTGCAATTAATTAGAAAAGTCTTCATAAAGTTAACATATATAGCATTTATTTTTGGTAGAGTTGCCACCCGTGTTTTATGCTTTTTATTAATTAATAATTATTTTAATAAAATTATTTTAATAAAAGAAATCCATCATATAGATAAAAAGTTAAGGAAACTTAAAGCAGAAACTGTTTCGTGAACAGGGTTGCCACCTGTTTGCAAATTTTAGGAATTTTTTTTTTGCAATAAAAAGCCACAATGTGGGCATATAAATAAAAAGGCTTGAAGAACGCTTCCAAAAAAAAATGTTGCCTGGAAAGAGTTGCCACCCATTTGGAAATTTAATTCAGTATTATAATATTCTAATTAATTTACTAAACGCAATAAAATAATTATGACACAAACTGTTTTTTATTCATTTTTTATTAGTAATTATAAAAAAAATTCCACAACTGGGTTGCCAACTTTCGGAATATAACATTTTTTTAAATACAATTTTCCCTCTTAAATTCCTTGAAAGACTCTGCCCGTTTACAAAATGATTGATTGGTATTGTATGCACACAAAATATATCCAACTAAGTCTCTCTGCATAGCGACTGCTACCACCAACCCCCGCTACACACGCGACGGTTCCACGAAGTTGATGCGACTGAGGCAATGCCAGCAGAATGCAGAAGAAGCATATTGTCGTTGATAGCTTTAAATTGCCGCTATTAAAGAGCTGAAAACAGAAAAATGTAATCGAAATCGATAGATAGAGCAGTGCAGGGAAGCAGGCAGGGAGCGAGGCAGAGATGCTATGAAGAAGAAAGAAGTAAACAAGGCGCCAAAGAAGTAGAGTAAGAGACGTGGAGGCATGAAGCTAGACAGCTTGAAGGCAGCACGCATACTGACTACATACATTGAAGAGAGCCAAACCCTCCGTTTGGTACAAATCTCCAAACTGTTTTTGGGCGAAGCCACTAGTCGATCGAGCAATCAATGCTTAGCACAGAATGCTTGATTAAAGTGCCAAGCCAAAGCGACGGCGGCAGTGGGTGCGGCACGGTAGCACGGTTGCAGGGTGGCAGCCATAGAAATTCAATGCGTCAAGCAGATTGTCAGTCAGTTGCAGGCAAAGCTGGCTTGCAAGTGAACAATGCAAGCTAAGCGGCGTAGAAAGCGTGTAGTGTGCAAGGGAGTGGTGGGGGTTGAGATAGACAAAGCGAGCTTCAATCTTATACATACTGCAGTGGAGCCTCAAAGGCATACAAAGTTTTATAGCAGCGACTATAACAACAACAATAACAACAACAACAACGCACGCTTGCAATACAAAATTTCAACTTTTCAGTTTTCATTTTGTTGCAATAATGCAACGTTGCCATTTAAACTCGTGCGGAGCGAGCAATGCGAGAGTGCGTCTTGGTTGGCTGAGTCTTCCTTGTAGGTGTATGCGTGTGTGTGCGTGTGTGTGTGTTTGTGACATTGCGTGACTGCCTGCATGCGTGCAAATAGTCATATCAATGAATGCAGCATTTTATATTGAACGCACTCACACACCAACACACACACACACACACCCACTCAGTCACACACACCCATTCACTCACTCGAGCGCCGAGCGCACTCCACACCCTCTTGCAGCTGCATTACTACTCACTCGCTTCTTCATTCATGGTTCACAATGGATGCAGTTGGATTTAGATGTTAAGTCTCTGCTGGTAAAGTTGCAATTTTGAAATCTCTTTTATTTGCTATGCAACGCAATCAGGCAAAATGACAGAGTTTGATAGGTGAAATACTCATTCGTACATGCATACATACATACATACGTACGCACAAGTTGACTGAAAAACTTTTGAAACGCCTGTAAATGCCATCCAAGACACGTAGTGATGGATTGCAGTCAGTTTTCGATACGAATTGGAGACATTTTGTTTGTATATGTGTGTGTGTGTGTGTACGTGCGTGTGATTTCAGTATGCCATTTGTTGCTTGTGAATATTATGCTGATGTTATTGGTGGCGCAGTTTGTCATCACTTTGAATTTTGAGCTTCCTCACACCAGGGAAGATGCATCCAATTTGCGTTATTTTGAAATCTTGTCCATAATTGAAGACGACCTCTGTGCTTCGGTGGCAGTTCGTCTTATCTGCGCTAGAAAATCACGTTTTCAGACATTTTTTCTTCAGCTTTGAAGTGAAGAACTCTACAATTTCGACGATTTCTTGCAGAGAGTAACCTAAAAAAATGTCGAGCCTCAAAAGCTCTGTAGTTTCTTCGATGCCACGTCATTGAAAGCAGTCAAGGAAGCTTTTTTTGTTATAAATATTTTTTTGGTGTTGTTGTTGTTTTTGTCATGCCATCATATTTGTCATATCACAGTATATCCGCTCAATATTCTCACATTTGACGCCTGCTTTCATTGAAGTCGGAGCCGATCGGTAACTGAGTTTAAAGCGCTAAAACCTCGTCTGTCGTACCGGAACCCATCATCTGGACACTGCAAGACCCAGTTCACCCACATCCAAGAAGCATTATGTAATGCCTTGCAGGCAATATCTGTTGAGGTGCTATCGAAGAGATTAACCCAGCAGACTCCAGCCGAAAGCGAAGCAACCTAGCGCATCGGGATGGCAGTAAAGGACTAACTACACGGACTCCAGGCAGTAGTGTATAAGCGATCCGGTAGCTGATTTGTTATCTCCGATAAAAGCCTTAAACGCCATTGTTAAAGAGTCAATCGAAAGCTTTCACAACTTTATACCCGTGGACCACCATCTATTGTAGACGAGGTGCTTGAGCTGCCCCAGAAGATCCGTGTAGTACTGTCGCAAATAAAGTCAAGATACTGTTGCTAGCTCAATTTCTTCCTAAATAGACTCAGACGCGACTGAGGTAAATCCTCCACGCTATAAGTCTTCGCATAACTCTGTCTACCTGTTGTCATGTCTTCTGAAACCGACTTTTCTAAGTTAGTTTCGAACCCATTAAAAGTGAACATTTCCTGGTCCTCCGGTTAGGTGGCCTAGCTTTTCTTGTTCCTAAACACAGTTAACAAAACACTTCAATAACGACAACAACAGAATTCGACAAGAATCAAATGAAATAAGCAGAGAGTAAATCAGCGGCTACACAAGGTATCTCCAGTTTTCGGCCTCCCACAAATGAAGTGCAACTCTTTTGAGCCCGCTCTTGCCTTCAGTTTATGCTGCCTAAGCCTAAATCTGTCCTTTACCCAGTCGATATGTCAGTCCTCATTACTTAACTAAAGTGCCTCCCCCCAATAGTTGGCTGACTAAAAAAAGGTTCTGCTGATGGTCTTTGTTCTATTTTTCCCCGCAGAGGGCTGTTGAAATCGACTACTACTAGGCTCCGCTTGCACGATTTCAGCCGAATCAATAATTGCGCGCCATTAGTTTCTCCTTCCTGCAGTTAGGCACCAATTGGAAATACAAAGCGAAACCTCGTCCTTTTGAACTTGATCTTTCCAACGGAGGTCTTCTTCTCTCTCTCTGCTTCCATGTGCGAGTAGTGAATAGAAAACTATCAAATCTGGAGCGCTTTCATCCATTCTGATGCCATGGCTTAGCCGGCGAGGTTTTTTATTCGCTGAACTATGTCAATGTCTCGTCGTATAGCTCGTACAGATCATCATGCCACCGTCTGCAAAACCTTTCTCTCGAAAACTTCTAGTGCCGTCTCATTGTATGTCAATATCGTCCACACTACTGCACCATACAGCAGGACGGAAAATCGGCTAGGTTTGATCGAGAAGATATCAAAGGAAAAATATGTAGTTTGGAGGGTAATGGGTCCTTCAAAAGCAGCTACGCAGTTTTATTGTAACTCTACCAGCGAATGTTTAATCAAGGATTCCGCCTCTTCTCATTATATGACCATTTCAAACAAAATAAATGGTGATCTAAGCAGATGTACTTCTTTCAATAGCCTGTTTTTGACAGAAGACTGAGGAGAGTCGCTTCGGCGCCGACTTGGCGAATTTTAAGTCGAGATCATAAATTGAAAGCGAAAGAATACAGCTTGTGCAAGAACTAAAGCCGCTGACCTTCCCAAACGACATCCCTTCGCTCAATGGGCTCTTGAAAAGTTCCAAGAAGATCCGACGCTTTCTAGCCAAAGTTTTTTCAGCGATGAGACCCATTTCTGGCTCAATGGATATGTAAACGAGCAAAATTGCCAGATTTGGGACGAAGATCAACCTGGAGAGATTCAAGAGCTGTAATTTCCTCCAGAAAAATCAACGGTTTGGTCTGGTTTGTGGGCCGGTAGAATCACCGGTTCATATTTCTTCAAAAATGTTGCCGGTGAGAACGTAACCGTCAATGGTGACCATTATCGCGCCATGATAACCGACTATTTGATGCCTGAAATTGAAGCTCGTGATCTCCGCGAAATTTGGTTTCAACAACGCCACGGCGACACTTCCCACACATCGCAATGGATTTATTGAGAGAACACTAAGATCGTGTGATATCACACCTTTAGACTTTTTCCTGTGGGGATATGTAAAGTCTAAAGTCTATGCGGACAATCCCGCTTCGATTCAGTCCTTGTAGCAAAACATCACTCGTGTCATTCGCCAGTCTAATACTCGAACGAGTCAACGAAAATTGGACTCAATGGATGGACCATCTGAGACGTAGCTGCGGCCAACATTTGAAAGAGATAATTTTCAAAAAATAAATGCCAAATAACGTTCTTTCGAATGATAATTAGAACATTCCCCATCAAATTTGTGCTTTCTTTTTTTTTTTCTTTCAAAAATGTAGGCAACATCGAAATGGATAACCCTTTAGAACCTTCGCTCTATACCATGTACTCGTATGTATATAGCTGGAGCTCCTCCAATTTGAGGTAGGCATCTTAATGTTTTTCCAAGAAATGGAAGGATCTACAGTTTTTCTAAGCCGCCTACGAACGCCCGATGAATATTTATGCGGAGCCTTTCATTTTCATACTATATAGATATGCACTCGGGGGCTTGGCTTTTCGGCTGTTGGTCGAACTAGGACTCAAACGCTGGACTTCCGAATAGCAGTACGTACTGCTTACTACCCAGCTAATGCGTCGGGCCGGTCTGTACCACAGTCTTGCAAAGTAAGCGATTGACCTACCTTGAATCTCAGCAGCGGAGGCTTCATATTCTCGATTGATTTCTTCCTTTTCTCTTCAAGAATTTCTAAATTTGAATCATACTCATACTTCCAAGCTCTACTCACTTCCACCGAAAGTTTTGCTCTTTTCCCCCTACCAATATCTCCTCCGAAACACCATCCCTCCCGCCCTACTACCGCCTTTAGTTTTCCATCAATAAGTTCACTCTAAAGCTTCAATCGAAGACTTCACGCAACGAGTCTTTGTTTATTTCCCATTTTCCTCGCTTATTTATGTTGCTGTATAGAGCCAACGACCTTTGCGCTGCTAACTTTGTGCACTGATGCAATGAACGCCAATAGCAAAATAGCAAAAAAAATTATAAAAAATAAAAGTAAAAAAAACAAAAATTAAAAACAATAACAATAACAATGCAATAACAAATCATATGTGTTCTGCTGCTGGAGTTGCTGCTGGAGCTGCTGCTGGAGCTGCTGCTGCTGCTCCGAGTTATTTTTGTTGCCTTCCGCGACACATTGCCAACACAATTGTTTTTTAGGAGTTCATGTTGAGATTTAAGAATTCTTTACTATGCATTTTGTTGCCAACAACAACAACAAGAACAACAACCAGAAGAAGCATCGTACACCCACCAGCAATCAGCGCTGCGCTGTTGCTTGCCGCCGGCATTGACATTCGTTTCTACTACTCTTTAGGCGAACGAAGGAAGGAAGGAAATCTGCACACATACTCGTAACGTACACATACAAACATATGTACATGTGTATGTAGCATATATGCTTCCGTCTATGTGTGTTTGTCTTTTTAATAGCATTTCCAAACGATTTCTTGCAGTTGCAACTTTTCGCTACTACAGCAGCAGCAGCAGCAACAGCAGCGTCAAACTTTCGAGACATTTTTCGATTTGGCGACAAGAGTTGAAACTTTTGTCACAGATACAATAGTATATGACTTTTTTGTTGTTGTTGTTGTTGTTTTTTCTTCTATTGTTGTAATACTTTTTAAGCTTCAAGCTTATTTGTCTCTAAAGGAAATTTGTACGCATGCGTGGGTACATAAATACTATAAATAGGTATGCATGTGTATGTATATCTGCAGGAGTTGTTTTAGTGAAGTAAATGCGAAATGATGTTATTAAAGACCCAGTGGAAATACTTAAACTTATTTTATTTTCAAAATTTCAAGTTTTATTAATTGGAAATTGAGCCTGAATGGGCTAGAAATTGACTCAGTTACTATTTTAACCATAAAAATTACACGAGACTGGCAAATTCCCGAAGACTGGAGATCGAGAAGTTTCAGACGACTAGTAGAAGGAGGAAGATTATGCGGAGAATCCCAATGCAAATTTTCTAAGGTAAAAAGGAAAAATTGTTTTTGAATAGACTCTATCCGTTGCCACACCATTTTCGAGAATAGTTCTTACTAATGTTATTATATACAAAGCTTTAGTAACATAAGGATCATTACAGATATTGTAAGGCCTGTGCATCATCGTTTAGCTCGCTGCAAGTCAAATTGTAGCCGAAGACTCGAATGTGTCGTTCCTTGATGTGCTCAAGACTTTCTTAATACATATTCTGGCATATTTTGTACTTTGACTTACACCTACATCCCTATAGAGTCCTGCTCACACCACAGCTGAAGGCAGCTGATCATTCACAATGCCTTAGTTACGTCGATCGGGTGCTTGAACAACAAGCATTGGAACGCGACTTTTTTCAACAAAGTTTTCTCCAGCGACGAGGCACATTTCTCATTCAGTGGATACGTAAATAGCAAAATTTTCGCATTTAGGTCAACTCGGCGCGTTATGGTCGTATGATAAACGACCTTTTTTTTTGCATACAATCAAAGAACACTTGGATAACATGTGGTTCCAACATAATCGTGCCACATGTCATACAATACGAGCGAATATGACTTAAGTGAGAGAGAAATTTGCCGGCCGGGTAGTCTCACGCCTTGGCGATGTCAATTGGCCCCCAGGTTTGTTCGATTTGACATTGCTGAGTTTAAGTTTATTTTGGAAACCACAAATTGGATTACCCTATATAATTTATTTTTTCAATAAGTTTATACTAAATTTTCTAAACAGGTGGCAACACTGCTCAAAAATATTTTTTCATTAAACCTTTCCCTAATCTCTTCAGTTTGATACCCATAATATAGTAATTCATTTATTTTATTTTATAAGTATTTTTTTTAATATAATTTGGTAGATTTGCGAAATTTAAATCTTCGAGTACACTTGAATAAGCATTTAGCTTGAGTTGAATCTCCCTAACGCGAATGCTGAGGTGCTAGCTGTGCGCTCTGCGCTCCGTAAGTTAATTCCACGCCGAACTAAATAGGAACAGATCGCTTATTGAGAGTAATTAATATTAATGCCGTCTTAATGAGGCTGTAGTACCCGTACGTGTAAGCTTTACAGCACTGAAATTCCGTACCCATATGATTTTTGTTCTGAACTCCAAACCAACTATAATCTCAAAGACCCAAGGCTGCAACATCCGCAAGCACTGCAATTGTCTGGATCTCCTAAGCACTCGCCGTTGGATAATTCTCAGCAGAAGACTTCCAGGCCAACCTTTCCATTAAGCTTCGAACTTTTCCTACAACATTTTTGTTCCAAGTTTCAACTGAAAAACAGCTCTAACTAAAGAGTCTTTTTTTATAGAGGTATAGAACTTTAAGTTGCAATAAAACACGGATGGATTATTCGATTGACATGAATTTTATTTATCCGAAAGATAATTTTGTGGCATTACATTTTGAATATGATTTCTGGCATATGACCGCCACGGCTGGCGCGGATGTAGTCCAATCTGGACGTCCAATTTTCGATGACTTTTTCCAACATTTGTGGCCGTATATCGGCAATAACACGGCGAATGTTGTCTTCCAAATGGTCAAGCGTTTGTGGCTTATCCGCATAGACCAATGACTTTACATAGCCCCACAGAAAGTAGTCTAGCGGTGTTAAATCACAAGATCTTGGAAGCCAATTCACAGGTCCAAAACGTGAAATTAGGCGATCACCAAACGTGTCTTTCAATAAATCTATTGTGGCACGAGCTGAGTGATATGTTGCGCCGTCTTGTTGAAACCACATCTCCTGGACATCATGGTTATTCAATTCAGGAATGAAAAAGTTAGTAATCATGGCTCTATACTGATCACCATTGACTGTAACGTTCTGGCCACCATCGTTTTTGAAAAAGTACGGACCAATGATTCCACCAGCCCATAAAGCGCACCAAACAGTCAGTTTTTCTGGATGTAACGGTGTTTCAACATACACTTGAGGATTACCTTCACTCCAAATGCGACAGTTTTGTTTGATGACGTAGCCATTCAACCAGAAGTGCGCTTCATCGCTAATGGACGTAGTGCGCGATACGTTTTCCGCACAGAACCATTATTTTTGAAATAAAATTGCACTATTTGCAAGCGTTGTTCAAGCGTGAGTCTATTCATGATGAATTGCCAAACCAAACTGAGAATAAATCTCTTGACAGCTGTTAAATCGGTCGCCATCTTGAAAAGTAATGCCAACTTAAAGTTCTATACCTCTATAAAAAAACACCCTTTACAAGAGTGTACAATTGTTGGCGTATGCCGATGATATTGGTCATTACTACCGCACCGTAAGTTCTGCGTTCTCCAGGTTAGATAAAGAATAAAGAATCAGCGCACTCGCTCCCACGTTACTGTTGACAGTCAAAACTTAGAAGTCGTAGATAATTTCGTCTATATAAGAACCAACATTAACGACACCAACAATGTCAGCCTCGAAATCCAAAGCAGAATCACTCTTGCCAACAGGTACTACTTTGGACTAAGTAGGGAATTGAAAATTAAAATCCTCTCTCGACAAACCAAAATCAAACTCTACAACTCGCTCATTATTCCCGTCCTGACATATGGTGAAGAAGCCTGGACGATGTCTACATCCGATGAGTCGGCTTTAGGAGTTTTCGAGAGAAAAGTTTTGCGGAAGATTTATGGTCCTTTGCGCGTTGGCAACGTCGAATACCGCAGACGATGGGACGATGAGCTGTACGAGCTATACGACGACATTGACATAGCTCAGCGAATAAAGAGACAGCGGCTACGCTGGCTAAGTCATGTCGTCCGAATGGATGAAAGCACTCCAGCTTTGAAAGTATTCGATTGAGCACCCGCTGCCGGAAGCAGAGGAAGAGGAAGACTTCCACTCCGTTGGAATAATCAGGTGGAAAGCGACCTGGTATCACTCGGTATTTCCAACCAGTGCCAAACACCAAAAAGAAGAAACGAGTGGCGCGCTATTGTTGACGAGGCTGTGATCGCGTAAGCGATGCCTACACCAAAGAAGAAGAAGAAGAAAAAAGAAAAATTCTTAAGAATTTATCTTAAATCTTGTCCATTAGCTAATCAGTTAGACACGTGGTTTCTTAGCAGCCGACTGTTCTAGAGAAAGTCAGAAGAGCCGAGAGTGTGTAACTTTTATCTGGCGATCGACATCAATTGATGAACACTTCAAATACGGCAAACTGCTTGCAATGGATACAACTTTGGCTGTTTTCGATCTTTACTAAGAGTTTCACTTACAGTGAAAGTGAGATTTAAGTAGCATAAAATTTCTATCCTCTCTAAGGCTTTAAATACTTGGTGAATGGATGAACTTTCCCTTAGCGGAACTAAAAATTAATATTATTTTTATCTTTAGCCAAATATTTCCTACTGGGCGGGCATACACACTTATTTACATACATACGTACACTATTTTTCCTAAGAATTTACGACTCTAATACGTTAGTGATTACATCTAAATTGTTTTTGTGTTTTTTTCTTGTGCCAACTTTAATCTCTCTCTACAATAACTTTCACACAATCACACAACGTTCGCTATTAAAACTTTAACTGATAGCTACGTACGTATGTATGTATTTATACTGTCAATATATTACTAAGATTAGTTGGTGTCGAGTCGCTTAAGCTGAGTTCGCTTAGTTGCGAGGGTGAGTATTAAAACTTTGATTAATTTAAAAAAAATATGAAAAAAAGATTGTTAAAATATTAAAAAATTTTATATGTATCAGTTCACGAGTACTGTTTTAATGCTCTATCGATAGTCTGTCATCAAGTGGGCAGTTCAATATGCTGCGCATTACTTTCCATCTTTTTGTCGAACAGACAATTTTCTTAAAATCCAAACCAATTCATTCTAGAATAGTTTTGATTCTTTGTCAATCTGTCCATCATTTCATAATCTGCGGTATTCGCAGTTGTCAATGGATCAAATTTTCAGCAAAATTTTTCTCTTGAAAACTCCTCAAGCTAATCCGATGAGTCGACATCGTTCATATTTCAGTACCACATTTCAAAGATGGGAATGATGATCGACTGGTAGAGTTTGGTTTTGGTTCGTCGAGAGTGGACTTTACTTTTCCATTGCCTACTCAGACCAAAGTTGCACCTGTTGACAAATGTGATTCTGCGTTGGATTTCAAGGCTAACACTGTTGCTGGTATTGCTGCTGGTTCCTATATAGACGAAATTATCTACGACTTCCAAGTTATGACTCTCAACAGTCTTAACCTCGTTCACTACCAGACCCATTAGCTTAGCTTCTTTGTGTAATCTGGAGAACGCAGAACTTACGGTGCAGTTATTATGACCAATTATATCAATATCATCGGCATACGCCAACAATTGTACACTCTTGTAGTATGACTGTACCTGGTCTATTTAGCTCAGCTGCTCGTATTACTTTCTCGAGCTTGAAATTGAAGAAATCACATGATGAAGTGTCACCCTGTATGAAATAGCGTTTACTACTGAACGTCTCTAAGAGATCCTTCCGAATTCTGACTGCATTTCTGGTATTATCCAAGTTCAGTTTACGTAGTCGTATGAGAATATCAAATTCAGACATAGTGGCGTAGAGACAGCACGATTGTCGAAGTGAGTTTTAAAATCGATGGAAAGGTGGTGTGTAAGAAATTTTTTCTCTCGGGTCTTTTCCAAGATTTGACGCATGGCGAATATCTGGTCAATGGTGGATTTGCCAGGTCTAAAGCCACACTAATAAGGGCTTTAGTCTTTCACACAATATGCTAGATAGAACCTTAAATGCGATATTAAGGAGACTTATCCCACGATAATTGGCGCAGACCGTAGGGTCTCCCTTTGTTTGGATTGGGCAGAGCACACTTAGGTTCCATTCGTCAGGCATGCTTTCGTCCGACCATATTCTGCAAAGAAGCTGATGCATGCTCCTTGTCAGCTCTTCGCCGCCGTATTTGAATATTTCTGCCGGTAAGCCATCGGTTTCCACCGCTTTTTTATTTTTTAAGCGGGCAATTGCTAGTCGAACTTCTTCATAGTCGGGCGATGGCACTTCTATACCATCGTCATCGATTGGGGTTGCTGTCTCAATATACTAAGTATGCTCTGGACATCTGTCACCAGATTACCTTCTTGGTTCCTACACGAGTTTGCCCCGGTCTTGAAATCTTCTGTAAGGCGCCGCGCATCTTCTCACAGAATCTTGGAGCATTACCCTTGTCAGCCAGCTTCTCAAGCTCTTCATAGTCACGCATTTCGGCCTCTTTCTTTTTTCACCTGCATATACGTCCCTCTTCAGCTCTCGGTATCTATCCCATCTATCTATTGCGAGGTAAAATGTCTGCTTTCTCTCCACTGCAGTTCGACATTCCTCATCGCACCAGCTGATTTTCTGGTATTGTTGAAAACCAATTGTTTCCGTAGCAGCGGTATGCAAGGAATTTGCTATTTCGTTCCACAGCTCCCTTATACCAAGTAGCTGATGAGTGCTCCCAGAGAGCAGGTGTGCAAGCCGAGTAGAAAATCTGCTCGCTGTCTGTTGTGATTGCAGCTTTTCGACGTCATACCTTCCTTGTGTTTGTTGACAGGCGTTCTTTGCCACACAGAGGCGGCACAAGATAATGATCCGAGTCGATATTTGGCCCTCGGAACGTACGCACATCTAGAACACTTGATACATGTCTTCCGTCTACCACAACATGATCGATTTGGTGTGGTTGCGTATTTTACGACCTGAGTTTTCGTATGCTGGACTCTGGTACTACAGACATATTTCGGACCCCGTGTTTCGTCGTGGAGGTTGAATTTTCCGATTGTTGCACAGAAAATACCTTGTTTGTCCACCAGGCCTTGAAATCGCCTAGCACAATTTTGACATCGTGGCGGGGGCAGCACTCATAACTTCGTTCCAGGCTCTCATGGAAAGTATCTTTGGTCACATCATCCTTCTCGCAAATTAACGATAAGTTGAAGAACTTCGCTTTGATGCGAATTGCGGCTAGACGTTCATCCACCGGGGTGAATGCCAAGACTCGGCAACGGAGTATCTCCCACCAAATAGCCAACACCAAATTTGTGCTCCTTTAAATGGCCGCTGTAATAGATTTCACAAGAACTCACCTTCCTCCGTTATTGACCCGTCCATCGCATTTCTTGGACGGCGGTGATGTCAGCCTTTAGTCTTACGAGGACATTAACCAGCTGGGCAGCGGCACTTTCCAATTAAGGATCCGGACATTTCAGGTGCGTACACTCAAATCGTGATCCTTTAAACGTTTGCAGGGGTCGTCATCAATCGGGGGGCTCTCATCCGAGGCATTTGTTGATTTTTCATTGGAGTATAGTTTTTATGTGGTGGATCCCAAACCCTTTGCACAATTACTAGTGATTCTCACTTTATCTCGCCTCCAAAGGGCTGTTTTTTGGCTACCCAGAGGATAATTGGCCTAAGATCGGAGGTCATGAGCTGCTTGAACCATATCTAAAAGAATCGTTTCTGGCCACTCCCAGGTGAATGGCAGTCAGAAGCTTTCCTCACTTGCGTGAACTTGTACACATGGCCCCATCCCCATTTATGTTTTAGCGTAGCATAATCACAAAATCCAAATTTCCCTTACTGCTAGGAGAAAAATTAAATTAAAATTAATAATTTAAATATTTTCATAATACAATAACAATAACAATCAGTCGCATTTTTAAAAGCCATAAAATTAAATGGCCACATAATGCACACACAACCACAACGGCGTCACTCCCAAATGGGCAATTGCACCATTAAGCATTTAAATGGAGGTGAAGTGTGGCAATGCACAGCGATGCAATGTGAAAATCTCATACCGCGCAAATACGAATGGGAGTGTGTGTGTATTATCAACATATATATATGTGTGTGTATTCATGTCCAACCAGTCCAGGTAATAGTTAAGTGACATACGGCATTGGCACTGCTGACTAACAAGTCGCTTCATAGGGAATACAAAAGCCACCACTACAAAACACTACTACAAATGGCATATGTTTGCAAGTATAGAAGTACATGTATGTATGTATGTATGTATTTGCGCTCAAGTTGCACTTCATTAAAAGGCACTTTATATTAAAATGGTCAACTGGTAGGCGCAATGGTATATTTAAAAAATGATTGTGCGCATTTAAAATTGATAACAATATTTGTATGAAATATTAAAAAATTGCATGCAATGCGTGTTGTAATAAAAACAATCAACATGACAATAAAGGTAGTGACAAAAACAACAAGTTTGTTGTGTAGTTAACGAAATAAATGCGTGTGGAAGGTGTTGGTTAACCATGAGTGTGGTCTGCGGTAAAATAACTTACCGCGCAATAATTGACTGTTCATATTTGGTTAAAAATAATAAAATTTGTAAATTGCAAGAACAATAATGAGTGCAGATGTATTTTAAAATTATTTTCGAATTTTTAAAAATTGAATTAACTATTAAAACCCAATTAATTGATTAATTAAAAATAATAATATTTTATGTTTTTGGCAAATAATGTAAAATAATAAACAAAAAAATTTAGATATTTCACATTATAATTCATAAAAAATCCCAGAAATTTATTATTTAATAAATAAATATCCCCTTTATCCTCCGAAATCTCCAAGAAATGTCATTCATTTCATTTAAACCATTTAATTCATTCTTATTTACGCTATTAACACCACTCACACCTTACAAGCTACATATATATACGCTTATTCTATAATTACATGTTACATATGCTGAATTAATGTTTAAATCCAATTTATATTCATGAAAATTTTAAATTAGCAACCAGTCATCCCGACGCAGTAGTATGAGCTCTGACAGTGAGTGACGCTAAGTGGCAGGCCATGAACAATACTGAGGTGATGGCATAGAAACAACAAAAAGTAGCACTTACATATATATATATAAATATATATGCAACGAACGCTGTCGAAAAATCAGTGCGTAGCGCCATCCACAAGCATCTACGTAGCAACAACAAACAGCAACTTCGTAAAAAGTTGCATCATTAAAATTTAATTTAAATATTACTCATACGCCATGGCGACAAGAGCTGTGAATTTGTGAGTAGAATTATTGCGTCTTGACGCCTCTTTGCCGTCACGTTTGAGAATGCGTTTATTATTTAATTGTTAATTATACTCATTATAAGTGGGTTTTGTCAAAAAATAAATAAATATAAAAATAAAAAATTAAAATTTAAAAAACTTATAATTAAAAACTAAATAAAATAGACGAAATGAAACCAAACGAAATAAAATTAAAATTAAGAAATAAGAAAATTAAATAAAACGGAACAATATAAAATGAAGTAAATAATATATATGAAACTATTATAAAACGAAAAAAAAACATAAAATAAATATACTAAAAACAATAAATAAAATTAAATTAAATTTATTTAAAAAAAAATTAAAACAAAGTACAATAAAATGAAATAAAGTAAAATAAAATAATTTTATACAAAATAAAAAAATCGAATAATATAAAATAAAATATGTTAATATAAAATAAAATAATATCATTTAAAATAAAATAAGATAAAATAAAATAAAAAAATAAAATAATTTAAATCAAAACAAAATAACATATTTATAAATAAAATAAAATAAAAAAATAAAATAAAGTAAAAAAAATAAAATAATATAAAACAACATTAAACAAAAATTAATAAAATAAAATATAATAATATAAAATAAGATAAAATAAAATAAAATAATGAAAATTAAATAAAAACAAACGAAATAAAATAAAGTAAAATAAATTAAGTAAAAATAAAAAAAAAATAAAAAAAATAAAAAAATAAAATAAAATAAAGTAGAATAAAACAAAATAAAAAAAATAAAATAAAATGAAATAAAATAAAATAAATTAAGTAGAATAAAATAAAATACAATAAAGAAAATAACGTATTAAATAAAATAAAATAAAATAAAACAAAAAATAAAATAAAATAAAAAAATAAAATATATAAAATAAAATATTAAATAAATAAAAAAATTACCATAAATTAACAAAAACAAACTAAAATAAAAAAATATAAAAAAATTTGGAATAGTAATATAACCTAAAATGAATAAAATAAAAATAAAAAATAAATAAAATCAAATCAAATACATTAATATAATAAAAAGCATTATGACCCAAATTAAAAAATTAAAAATAAATTCCAAAAAAAAAAATAAATTAAAATAAAAAAATTAACAAAAATTAAAATAAAACAAACAGAACTAAAATTAAATTAAATAAATGAAAATAATTAAAATAATATAAAGCATAAATAAAATAAAATAACATAAATTTATAATAAAATGCAATAAAAAAATTAAAAAATTATTTAATATAAATAAAATAAAAACATACAATAATAAAATAAAATGAAAAAAATTTTATAATATAAAATAAAATAAAATAAAAAAATTTAATAAAATAAAGTAAATCTAAAAGCAAAAATAAAAATTAAATAAAATAAAAATAAAATAAAATAAATAATAAAAATTATATAAAGTAAATAAAAGAAAATAAATGAAATAAAATACAAAAAATTTAATAAAATAACATGTTATAAAAAAAAATAAATAAAAAAATAAAATAAAATAAAAATAACATAAAATAAAAAACAAATAAAAAATAAAATAAAATAAAATAAATAAAAAAATTAAAATAAAATAAAATAAAGTAAAATAAAATAAAATAAAGTAAAATAAAAAAAATAAAATGAAAAGGAATTAAATTAGATTAAATAAAATAATAAAATAAAATAAAAAAATTAAAATAAAATAATATAAAATTTAAAAAAATCAAATAATATAAAATAAAAAATAAAATAAAATAATTTAAAATATACAAATAAAAATAATATAAAATAAAATAAATATAAAAAACAAAGCAAAACAAAAGAAAACAAAATAAAATAAATAAAATAAAAAATAAAAATATAAAATAAAATAAAATAAAATAAAATAAAATAAAATAAAATAGATGAATATAAAATAAAGTAAAATATAATTAAATTAAAGAATTAAATATAATTAAGTTAAAAAATATATCAAAAATTAAAAATTAAAATAAACAAAACAAAATTACTTAAAAATAAGAAATTATTAAATCAAATTAAATAGAACTAGATTAATTTAAAAAAAAAAAAATTAAATAAAATGTTAGTTATATTAAAAAAATTTTGAATCAAATATTAAATAAATTAAATAATTTAAATGAAAATAAATACAATAAAATAAAACCAAGCAAAATGAAATAAAGTGAACCAAATGCCTGCATCTTACGCATAAAGTTTTAATTGTTTTCATGTATTTGCTTAGTTTTAGTAACGTTTTAATTGTAGATAAATTTTATTGTCCCCATAAATGTATGGTCAAGTATGTATGTAATATGTATATATGCATTATAATAATTACTTCTTTACTGCAGTACTCTTCACACCAACTTCTCCTTTTTAATTTCAACTTTTTTTTAATAATTTTTCCATATTTCAGTAAGTTTTTTCATAACATATCCGCCGTCAGTTTGACATTTATGCTTACACACACAGACACAGTCATGTTTGTATATGCCAAAAGTGACAATTTGACATTTTCTGCACACACTACACGTATGCATATTTTAGTATAAAATGTCAGCAAGGGAATTTAAGTGACCAACACAGTTTTAATATACTTTAATTCAAAATAAAATAAAATTAAAAATACTTAAACACGCATGTAGGTATTTTTATTTGTTTGACAGCTTTTGCTGCTTCGCAAAGCATGTGTCAGCAAATATGAGTACGAACAGTTTGACAATGGCGACAGTTGTGAGCTATTTTCATCAAATATACTAATTTTTGTGAAAAGTGAAAATGATATAAAATATTTTAATCGTTTTATTTATATTAAAATTATTATTTTGTGAACATTGTATTTAATGGTACTATTCTTTAGAGACTTTAGAAAGTATTTATTGATCGCACAACAGTAGCATTTTCGTCGATTTCCCTTTTAAGAAATACTCATTCATCCATTAATTTATTGTTATTTTTCTTCGTTCGTTTACTGATTCGTCTTTTTTACTCGTCTTTGTGATTATTATGAAAATGATATAATAAATATTTCCTTAAAGTTGTTGCCAATTTACTTTATATGAAATCACATGACTGCAATGTTGCCAATTTTCATCAAAAAAATGTACTGCTTTGGAACTTAAAATGATTTTTCTAGTAACAAAATCTAATTTTTATGCTATAGAAACCTTTGAATGGGTTCAAATAACCGTTTTAAACTTTCTTTGTAATATAGTTTAACAGTTTCTATAACGTTGCCAATTTTCATTACAAAAATGTACTGCTTTGGAAATTAAAATGCTTTTTGTAGTAACTTAGTCTATTTTTTTATGCTATAGAAATCTTTGCATGCGTTCACATAATCATTTCCTTAATTTTCTTTTTAATATGGCTTAATAATTACTACAACGTTGCCAATTTTCACCACAAAAATTTAATGCTTGGGAAAGTAAAGTGCTATTTGTAGTAACGTAGTCTAGTTTTTATGCTATGGAAACCTTTGCATGGGTTCAATTAATCATTTTCTTAACTTTTTTGTAATAGGGTTTAATAAAATCTACGAGGTTGCCAATTTTCATCACAAAATTTTACCGCTTTGGAAAATAAATTGCTTTTTTTAGTAGCGCAATCTATTTTTTGTACTATAGAAATCTTTGCATAAGTTCAATGTATAAGTTTCTTAACTTTTTTGTAGTATGACTTAATAATTCCTACAACGTTGCCAATTTTCATTACAAAAATGTACTGCTTTGGAAATTAAAAGGCTTTTTGCAGTAATGCAGTCTATTTTTTATGCTAGTGAAATCTTTGCACGCGTTCAATTAATAATTTTCTTAACTTTCTTTGTAATGTGGCTTAATAATTCCTACAACGTTGCCAATTTTAATTACAGTTATTTGCTGCTTTGGTATTAAAATGTTTTTTGCAGTAACGTAGTCTATTTTTTATGCTATGGAAATCTTTACATGAGTTAAATCTTATACTTGTAAATCTTATATTGTTTAGTAATCACTACAACGTTGTCAATTTTCGTCAAACAACATTAATGATTTGGAAAAAAACGCTCTTTGTCTATTTTTTATGCTATGGAAATCTTTAAAAATCTTTGCATAATTACAATGTATAATTTTCATAAATTTTTTTGTAATATGGCTTAAAAATCCCTACAATGTTGCCAGTTTTCATAACAAAATTTTACCGCTTTGGACAGTGTAGTACTTTTTTTTTGTGTGGTAGTCTATTTTTCTCTAAGAATTAATAATGTAGACTATATTTTGAAATTTCTAGTTATAAAGTCTCATATCACTGCAAAGTTGCCAATTTTCATCATGAAAATATATATCTTAGGAAGTGAAGTGCTTTTTTGTAGACAAATATTCCTACAAAAAGCTTTAATGTCTTAAATAGATTATTTTTTAATTTTATGTGTGAAAATATATAACTGTATTATTACTATTACTGCAGCGTTGCCATTTTTCACTCAGTTTTTTTCTTATGGAAATATTTTATTTTTTATTTATCTCACAGATAGAGTTTTGTGATAGCCACAGTGTTGCCAATTTTCGACATGTTTGAGCATTTACTAAATTTCTTTGAAATAACTTAAAGCCTTTTCTCCAAATAATCTGATTTTAGTTAGTCAAAAGAGGTTTTTCCAACAAACTTTAGTTACTTATTTGATATTATTAAATAAGACCCAAAAATAAAAATGAAAATAAAAAAAATTTCCACAAACTTAACAAAGAAAAATAACTTCTCCTTTTCCGATAAATTGAGTGCATTGAAAGTAAAAACAAAATTCCTACAAATTATTTACGCTTGAAATGAGAATTTCCATGCAGAATTCTCGGACTATTTCCACTCACTTAACACTTTAGGGTTTATAGACTTTTTTTCTAGGCAACAATTACAAATACTTGATGTGAATATACAAATTTAGGCATATGTATATGACATACATACACTATATAGATATGTAGGTTTGTTTGCTGAATGATGTATGAAAAGATTTTCCTACTTTCGACTCACTTACAAGCCACAAAACAAAAAGGTTTGCTCTGGGATATATACAATCTGTGGTAAATACTTTAAACGAGACTTTCATATATACATATATATATGTATGTGAGTGTACATGTGTGTAAAAGTCTAAAGATGCATAAAAGCTTAGTTAAAGTTAAGCTATTCTTGTTATTCACACCCATTTGGAGAGTAAAACATCTTTGGTACTTAAGCCAGTGATGTGAGGATAGTTAAAAGTTTCAATACATTTACATATATATAAGGGTAAATGGCTCATGATGTGGCTGGGGAAAAAGTCATTTAAATATAAAATTGTTTCATTTTATTTTTAAATAAATTTTTACTACATTGAGATTTTGTTAGATAATAGATTTAGAGCGAGGATTTTAAGGCAGAAATTAAATTTGTATTTATTTATTTATTTTTTTTTTTTTTGCTTTTTTTGGTTTGAAATTCTTACATATTTATGCATTATTTTCTACAGCGCACTTGCCATATTCACGCCTTAAAATTGTACCAAATATGAATGTATTAAGAGAACTGACCTCAGTTGACTGACAAGTCATATGTGCAAATTTCGCAGACGCTGCAGGTTGAGTGGAGAAAGTTAATGTCTGCACAGGAAATAAGTAAAGTTTGTTTATGGCAAGTGATAGTGAATGGTTGATTAAGTGAAAACTCTAAGATTGTTTTGGCTGGCGATGTGATATGTTATAAAAGCCAAAGCATAAAAAATAATAAAATAAAAAATAAAAAAGATTATAAGAAAAAAATAAAAAATTTAAAAAAAATATATAAAAAAATTTAAAAAAAAAATTAAATTAAAATTAAAAAAAATTAAAAAAAAAATAATTAAAATTAAATTAAATATAAAAAAAATTAAAAAAATTTAAAAATATAAAATTTAAAAAAATTAAAAACAAATTTAAAAAAAAAAAGTAAAAAAAAAATTACAAAAAATTTTTTTTTTTAAATTGAAAAAAAAAATTAACAAAAATTTTTTAAATAAAAGTATAATCGCACGGTAGTCTCATTAAAAAAAATTCTCTTGACATAATAACACAAAGCAATTTGAAAACGAGAACAAACCACTAATATTTTAAATATTTATTTTAAAAAAGTAACGGGTGATCAATTTCGGGGTCCCCTAAGTTTTAAAGGAAAAAACATAGGAAATTCAAATTTAATGGGAAATGCTTGCTATGATTCGGAAAAACATTCTTTTGTTTTTTTTTGTGAAGATTGTCTCAAATATCGGCCGCGGCTACGTCTCACATGGTCCATCCGTTGAGTCTAATTTTCGACTCGTTCAAGCATTTCGACTGGTCACTGGCGAATGACAAGCGTGATATTATGCTTCAAGGCATTCTGTCTGCATAGACTTTACACTTTACATATCCCCATCGGAAAAAGTCTAGGTGTGATATCACACGATCTTGGTGGCCAATCGATCGGCCCAAACGTGAAATTTTTGGCTTACCGAAGTGTTCTCTATCAATAAATCCATTGATTGATGTGAGGTGTGGGAAGTGACACCGTGGCGTTGTTGAAACCAAATGTCGCAGAGACCAAGAGCTTCAATTTCAGACACCAAATAGTCGGTTATCATGGCGTAATAATGATCACAATTTTTAAGAAATATGGACCGGTAATTCCACCGGCGCGCAAACCACACTAAACCATTGTTTTTTTAGGATGAAATGGCAGCTTTTTGATCTCTTTCGGTTGGCCTTCGTCCCAAATGCGGTAATTTTAATTTATTACATACCGACTGAACCAGAAATGGGCCTCATTGCAGAACAAAATTTGGCTCTAAAACGTCGGATCTTCTTGGAGCCCATAGAACGAAGCGATGTCGCATGGGAATTTCGAGTAGCTTCAGTTCTTACAAAATCTGTATTTTGTAGGCTTTCAATCTAAGATTTCGACGTCAAATGCGCCAATTCATTTCATACTTCTGTCCTAGTTGCTGCGAATGACGCCGAATCGACTCTCCATGGTCTTCCTGTACACCTCCTGCTAAGGCCCCTATATTTTCTTCACTGCCTGCTGGACGTGGTCTTTTCGGTCGAATATTATCCAATAAAGAACGCTGGGTCTCAAGATGGGTGATGGTGTTGCGAATAGTACGTTCAGTAGGCCGATTATGGTGACCATAAGTTGAACGAAGCGCGCGAAACACACTCTTTACAGAACTTCAATTTTCGTAATAAAGTTGAATGATTCGTAAATGTTGTTCAGACGTAAGTCTATCACATGATATTGTATCTAGTGATATATCAGATGGTGAAAAACATATTCACCGAGCTAATAACATAGCAAACATATGTTCATACATCAGGCAAACGACATACATAGTCATATCTGCATGCATTGTTATTATATCACATGACCTAACCTAGGGATATAACACATGATAAAAGATCATATTTTCGAATGATGATGATTGTATGCATATGAACAAAACGGCAAAATTTTTGTATGCATATAATTTGTTTGTTGCAAATTCATAACCACCACAATTCTTATTACGTTATAGCGTATTTTTTAGCTACTATTTTAAGCCAAAAAATATATACATCACATGACATGTGGTGTACAACCTGAAGAAGTCACATAAACATACAAAATTTTCCCAAGATAATTTTAAATTATAATATTATATTAAAATTAATCATATGGCGAGTCGAGTCATATTACATGTTGTAAAATCTCATGATACCACAAGATGTCATATCAAATGATGTCATATCACACTATGACATATCACCTCATGTCATATTACCTCGTGACAAATCAGAAATTGGGCTATCACATGATAAAATAACTTATATATGCACACGTCATCTAAAAAAGCAAGTCTGACACCACTTTATATCACCAAATAAATCACATGATCAATTTATTATCACATGATGTCATATCACTTGATAAACACCTAAATCACCTTGGTAAGTATGTTATCACCATATGCCAAAAATATTTTTTCTATCAAAACTTTAAAATATGTTTATTTCACAATTTTTTACATTAACCAAATCGAATTTCATTTCAGTCCATTCACATAACATGACTAAATAACACATGTTCACATCAATCCATAATTCAGAAGTCACCATATGGGATTTGCTTCACTAAAGCATCATTTTATAATTTTTCGCATCATCAACCAAATTTCATATCAATCAAATCACATCCCTTGATGTTATATCATATGATGTTATATCATATGATGTTATATCATATGATGTTATATCACATGCCGACATCAAACGCCTCCATTAGTCGTAAGCCATTAGATAAAAGCATAAAATTGTTATCATAATTAATCACAACATCAATATCAAATCATGAGTCAATTAAATAGCATCACATGATTGAATATCATATGACCATATCACATGTACACATCAAACATCTCCATAGGACGAACCTCAACGAATTTATTTCTCTATTAAAGCATCATATCATAATGTATCACATCATCAACCAAATCATATATCAATTAGGTCACATCACATGATGTCATCATCACATGATGAAATACCATAAGTCTACATCAAACACCTTTATAAGACGAATATCAACATAAGCGAATTTATTTCTCTATAAAATATCACAATGTATCACACCATCAGTTAAATCACATCACATGATATCTCAACACATGATGTCATATCACATCATCCTCATCAATCACGTCCATCAGTCGGTCACCAAACATGTGTGAATTTATTTCTTAGAGAAGCATAGTTTATCACAATATCTACACCAAATCACAACTCAATTAAACAATATCACATTTTAAATTATATCACATCACCTCATACATCGCCACAAAGGTTCGTCTCCATCACAATTGTTTGTATCTATATGTTAAAAGCAAACCATGTAATATTGCATAAATGTTGTTATAATAAATTGTGATATTATCATTTTACATCACATATAAATGAAATCACATCATATGATGTCACATCGCATAAAGGCATCATGCAATTTTAAATGCAAAAATATGCACATAATTACATGAAGAAATATAGCAATGCTTAAAAAATATATATTTTTTATACAAATCACATCACTTTGTGTGCTGCTCTTAGTATATCACAACATGTTTGAAGCGGCATAGTAGATCACATCACCTGGTATCATTTATTTTTTTTACTTAATATTTATTCAACATAAAATGAAATTTCAATAATTTATAACAACTAGAAACTATTAAAGAAGATCACATGATATTTTTATATGACTCTTTTTTGTAACTAACAACTGAAGATTAATCTTTTAATATTTCTTTCTAAATTTTTTCAAATTAAATTTTCAAAACAACAGATATGCAAACAAGTGTGCTTGCAATGCATTCTAAATAAATAAGGTTCAAACTTTATATATATTTATGTAACATATAACCAGTATTTATATATTTTAAACGAAAAAAATGCACATACACTCCTATAAATTTGAGCATATAAAGGGTGATGCAAGTAGAGGTACTTTTTCCAATAGCCTTTTCTTTTTTTTTTTTTTTGACAAAACACGTGAGAGTCGTGTCAAGCTGTCATGTTATTTTTGTTCAGTATTGTTTAGCATTTCATCTTGGAAAGACCTGAACGCCTGAACAACGTTTACAAATCATTCAACGACAAATTACGAAAATGTAAAGAATGTGTTTCGTGCGCTTCGCTCAACTTATGATCAACACCATCGGCCTACTGAGTGTACTATTCGCAACACCATCACCCATCTGGAGACCGAGCATTCATTATTGGATAATATTCGACCGAATAGACCAAGTCCGTCCAGTATGCAGTGAAGAAAATATATCGGCCGTAGCTGTGAGTGTACACGAAGACTGTGGAGGAGAGTTGATTCGGCGCCGAGCGCAGCAACTCGGACTGACGTATGGAACGACTTGGCGCAATTTATGTCGAGATCTTAAATTGAAAGCGTGCAAGAACTGAAGCCGCTAGACCTTCCAAAGCGACATCACTTCGCTCTATGTGCTTTTGAAAAGTTCCAAGAAGATACGACGTTTTCGTGCCGAATTTTGTTCAGCGTTGAGACCCATTTCTGGGTAAGTAAACAATTAAAATTACCGCATTTGGGACAAGGCCCAACCGAAAAAGATTCAAGTGCTGCTATTTCATTCAGAAAAAACAACAGCTTGGTGTGGTTTTCGGGTTGGTGGAATCATTGGTCCATATTTCTTCAAAAATGATGCCAGAGAGAACGTAACCGTCCATGGTGACCATTATTACGCCATGATAACCGACTATTTGGTGCCTGAAGTTGATCTCCGCGGCATTTGGTTTCGACAACGCCACGACGCCACTTCCCACACATCGCATCAATCAATGGAGGTATTGAGAGAACACTTTGGGGAGTACATAATTTCACGGTTTGGGCCGGTCGATTGGCCACCAAGATCGAGTGATATCACGCTGTTAGACTTTTTCCTGTGGGGATATGTAAAGTTTAAAGCCTTTGCGGACAATCCCGCTTCGATTGAGGTCTTGGAGCAAAACATCATGCGTGTCATTCGCCAGTTACCAGTCGAAATGCTTGAACGAGTCAGCAAAAATTTGACTCAACGGATGGACTATCTGAGACATAGCTGCGGCCAATATTTGAAAGAGATAATCTTCAAAAAATAAATGCCGAAGAATGTTCTTTCGAATGGTAATTAACCATTAAATATGAATTTTCTGTATTTTTTTTCTTTAAAAAAGTTGCGATTCTCGAAATGGATCACCCTTTACATGCGTATATTTACGTTTATACATGCAGAAGTGTTTAGAAACTACAACCCATTTTTCACTCAACACTATATGTACTAGAATTTGTGCAAACTGCAAAGTACAGAAATTTTCAAAGTAATTTTATTGAAATTATTTAACTTTCCATAAGAGCAGCCGCAAACTCAGAATTGTGTAAATTCACCTATATATGCATGTGCATGTATATATGTAGTTGTATATTTTTTGGGAGACGTATAAGATTTTCAGTTTTCTATTTATACAAATAAGTTTTCGATAGTTTTACCGAACTGTCTTTGGACTATATACGAGTATAATATATGCATACATACGTATACAAAATAATACATATGTGCATACGCATGTATATAAGAATATTTACTCATGCATATATATACTCGTTACACACACACACACATACACTATGCCTTTATGCATGTATGTAGGTTGTCCACATATGGTTTCGTATGCGTCACCGCGCTCTCGCCCTTTTAGCTGCTAAGCTCATCCCTTTAAGCCACTTTTTGTTGCATACTTTTATGGGCATGCGAGATGTCTTGTTTACATGTTGTTTGGTTGGCTTAGCCAGGCAAGGCATGGCATGTCGGCAAGACAAGCCACTAATTGCTTAATGAATTTTGAAAATTGTGTCACACATACATACATACGATTGATTTTGAATGTGCATATATATGTGTCTAAGGAGAGTTGTGAAAGGAAAAAATTTGGAAACTACTTAAAAATATTAATTTCTAAAGTTTTTATTGGTACGACTTTAAGCACATTTTGAAATTTTTAAAAATGTTTTGTAAAAAAAACAACCAAAAATAGTACAACCACACCAACATACCAACATGTTTGCCACCATACCCACCTTCCCCTCCTTTTCCCTATTTCTATCACCATCTCCATTCTCAATAAGCCTTTTAGCTGGGAGGCGGGGTCGGCAATTCCCTTTTCCTTTATTCTTATCGCCCTCTTCATGCTAAATGAGCCTTGTGGATCAGAGGCGGAGCCGGCCTTGCTCTCCTATCCTTATTTAAATCGTTCTCACCGTTCTCAAAGGACCTTGTAGCTCAGAGGTGGGTTCGGAAATTCCCTTCTTCTTTATTCCTATCGCCCTCTCTGTTCTCAATTGGCCTTTTAGCTTAGAGGCGTGGATGCGCTTTCCCCTCCTACTCTTATTTTTATCGTCCTCACCGTTCTCAATGAGCCTTGTAGCTCAGAGGCGGAGTCGGCAATTCCCTTCTTCTTTATTCCTATCGCCTTCTCTGTCCGCAGTGAAACTTGTAGCTCAGAGAGAGACTCCCTCCTTTCTTTTTCCTATGTCCTTCTCTGTTCTCTGTTTAACTCGCGAGGTAAAGTCGGCCTTCCCTTCATCTTCTATTCTATTCTATTTCTGTACTTTCCATATTCTTCGTATACTAAAAATTTTCCCGTTTACAAAATGGTATAGAGTTACCATTCCATACCGTTCCTATGGCGATACGAGACTACCGCTTAATGACGTGACTAGAGGACCGTTAGGAATTAGTTTCTGACCGTCGACTAGATCATACACAGTAAAAATTGTAATTAAAACTTCTCCGACCGACGCCGACCACGTGGCTTTTCTTTAGGCAGACGGGGCCGGTTGGTTGTAGTTCACCGTGGTGAATTGTTGCTGCGCGTCATCGTCTTGATTATTTCCAGGAAGTTTGGTATCTTTGTGGCTTTCCCACTCGCTTCAACCAAAGTATTCATGGGATGTGAGGATTTTCGGTAATCCGCATTTTTATTTAACCAAAGGTTTTGAGGGTGGAAGGTGGACTCCGGAGCCGCTAAGATGCCTCAGCCGTCGACGAAAACTTACGCTACAAAGTAAAAAAAAATAATTAAAAGCACAAAATAATGTTAGATGGGTTACCGAAGAACATCGAAATCAACAACGCAAAATAAGCAACTTGACTGAATTTAAGTGGTACAAGTTGAAATCGCTTATAAATTAACCGACCTAGCTAATAGTGTTGGAAAGTAAAAAAAAAATGGTACCATTGTGAATGGTACACTGAAAAAACCCAAGAAAAATACGCGCTAAACGTCAAACTGTTGGAAAATTTCAGTTAAACTTCAAAATTCAGTGACACTTCAAAATTTAACAGAAAATTATAGTTTATTAGACCAAAAAATCTAATTAAAATTTTTATTACATTTCAGAATTGCCAATGATTCTTCGGCGTAACTCATTTTGTCTTGCTTTCCGCTTAAATATTTTACAAACAAAATACATTTTCATATTTTGACAGCTAACAGCAGTGTAAAAAATGCAAATTATAAACTAGTTGAAAATAAGCGAGCTGGGCGTTCTTTTGCGGGTGGGTTGCAAAAGAACACGCCTTATATTAATAGTATGCTTAGAGTTTTCCTTCTGCTCTCGTTGTAGTGAAAATTTTGTTTCTTCTAAGAAATTTCGAATTTCACGTTCATTGAAAGGATATCACAAGTAGCTTATGTACATCACTCAGTTATTGATTGATTATGGCATAAGACTAAGCACTCAATTTGTTGCGCTTCAAAAGTTCGCTGTACGGCTACATACAGAAAACACACACTCAAGCTTTTACGAGTATATGAAACGCATGAAAAGCACACAAACTGAACTGTCTATGAGCACAAGAAACTTCCAACAGCGTTTTTAGCCATCAAAGGTGCCACTCCTCTTCTTACAACAGCCGCCTGCGTCTGCTGCCTGTAACTTCACAATTAACACATCCTAAGCTTCCGACAAGTGATTGGCCAACCTGCTGCGCTGCCGCTCCTGCTGCTGCTGCTACATGCCATCAGGCTTCAGCTCATTGCTCGGAGCTTTGGCTGCTTGAACTTTTTGCTTTAATCTTTTATTTTAAACCTATGCTTCCTGCTTGGCCTACAAGCATTTCATAATTAGAAAGCCACATGCTGTTTCCGCTACAAAATAATGAAAACTTTTACTTGCTTACAAGCATTTTATGTTTCGCACTTTTTCACTCCTCGCTTGTGCTCTTCTCTCCTCTTGTTATGTGCGTGAGTTATGGTTAATTGCTTCAGCTGTTAGGAGTTGTTATTGTTTTAATTTTTTTTTTTTTTTTTTTTGGAATTTCCTCCTTTACTTTGTCCGCTTATTGCCACAAATTGAAAGTTCTAAAAAATAATTTGCTCTTGCCTGTTTAAGCGCCGCTTAGAAAGTTTTCTTTCGCAGCAGTGAAAGACAGAGGAGATTGGGAGTGTAATAACTAACGGTATATGTATGTATGTATGAAATTAGTGCTTGTTGCTGTAATTAGGTTGACTTATGGTCAGGTTTGTAGTAGAAAACTTAATTGAAAATAAAAAAATATAACATCTTATGAAGCTTTTAAGCTTTTCAAACCCATTGAAATTCAATTTCTTAACAAATTGTTTGCATAGTTTTAGGCGAAAAATTTCTTCGCTTTCTGCACCCATTAAGAGGCAGAGCTTTATCAAGCACATGTTGAAAAAATGGAAAGTGAGGGGAAAAATTCCCTACAATGGCAGATATCTATTTTCACTCTGCAGAGATTAATAAGCAAATCTCAACTTCTACTTGTACCTAGCAGATATCTTGTTCAAACTAAGCTGAAATGTAAAATTTGACTCAAGACAGTCTCTATCAAATAGTACAAGCTTAAAGCTCCAAGCACTACTGTCGATAAAAAAATGTGTTATCTGTGCGAGTACCCAAAGCTTTTAGCGAAGTCGCAAACCACAATATTTCAATATCAATATTTAATGATCAGCTGATTCCACGGAAGAATATTAACAAATATTTCACGAAGGGTAAGAGGGTCAAAGTAATTGATCTGGATTTTCAGGAAATTAAAAAAAAAGCTTTAAGCTCCAATAGCAAAGGTCAACACCACAACTAATTAAGAGTTTTTGGCTTGTTGATAGATTTTAAATAAAGTTAAAGTAAAAAAAAGTTAAGAATTTTTCATTTTACTTACCAATTTCAATTTTGAAATCAACAGGCTTGCAAAGAAAAATATGAAAAGCTTTAAGCTCTTAGGTTCATAAGCCACTCTTAATTTTGACAGTTTAATGCTGTCAGCAACTGCTTAACTAAACAACTACTAAGCGGTAGTCTAAAGAGCTTTAAGCTCCTGAAAAGTTTACTCATCATAACTTTGGATAGTGGTGTGCTTTTATGGGCAAGTGCTTAGTTAAGTTTTTTGAAAAGCCTTAAGGTTTTACTACTTAAAAAATAATTATTCTTGTTACTGTTCAACTAAAATTGAACTTAAGCTTTTATCAAAGAAGACGTGACAAGAGCTCCCGGTGTACGGTTAAGTTCTGCTTTAGGCTTTAAAACACTTTTCTTTTGAAATATGCATTCTAAAGAGCTTTTGCCCTTTATATATTTTAAGGTCTCTCTCTCTCTCTCTCTCTCTCTCTCTCTCTCTCTTACTGACTCTAACTATGTTAGGTGTTCACTCTACAGGGTAGCTTTAATTAATTGATATTTTCCACAGAGCTTTAAGCTTTCATGTAAATTTTATTTATTTTAGCCAAAAACAAGACTACCACAAAGAAGGATGCTGCTCTCTCTCTCTCTCTCTATCTCTCTCTACCGAAAAAATTTTGTATTTTTTTTCAAAGCAAGTTGAGTTCATTTACTGAAACTTACTCTAAGACTGCCAAGTGTATGTTAGCATTCCAACTTAACACAGTACGGTTTTAACAATAATTGTTGAAATTTTTTGGATATTCAAAAATGTTGCAGAACTAACAGAATGCCGTTGGGTCATTCAATTGAAAGCAGCAGTGGTCAAATGCAGAAGTTCTTCGAATGTTTCCTTTTTTTCTTTCTTTGTATTCGCAGACAAGCAATGCAGTGAGAGTTATTGAGAGAGAGAGAGAGATAGAAGTTGGAAAACATTTGTTAGGGTGGTTTAAAGCGGTGTATATACATATATAAAAATTTTAAATGAGAAAAAGTCTTTCGGTCAAGCCTCAGGAAAACCTTTCAAAAAATGCTTTTCAATATTTTGAAAAAAAACAATTATTTATTTATTGATTGAAATAACATAATTTTATATTATAAATAATATCCTTTAGATATTCGCTCTAGTGAAATTCTTCAACTTTCAATAAAATGTTTTTCTAAAAGAAATTTTTTGAACAATTTCTTCGACTAAAGGCATTGGAAATTAAAAAACAAAAATTGTACCGTAGTGAAAGAGCCACTGAAAAAGCCTAAAGAAAGCACTTTGTAAACGTCCAATTTCAGTGAAACTTGAAAATTCACTGACACCTCATAAAGGAAGAGTAAATAAAATGGCGACTTGAAAGTATATCGTGAAACATATCAAAAAATATGAATTATATTCAAGACCAAATTTTCTTTGCCTTTTTCTTTGTATTTTAACGAATACTTTCTCCCTAATATATATATATATATATATATCTAAAATAATGAAAAAAAACACTTCTAAAACAAAACAAAAAATATATAAAATATTAACAAAACCCAAAAATTCAAAGAGAACAAAATAAAAATATTATAAAATAAAAAACTGGAAAATAAATTAAAAAAAAACTGAAACAATTTCAAATAGAAAAAAATTAAAACTTAAAACAAAACACATCAAATATAAAAAATAATCCAAAATAATTAAGAAGAAATCCTACAAAATAAACACAAATAAAAATAGAAAAACTTAAGCTAAAACTAAATGTAAACTGAAAAATTTCCACACTGGACATAAAAATAAAAAAATATAAAAAAAGAAACTGTAGATTTTTCCAATAGGGATGATATGATTTCTAACTGTCGTTTTTTGGCCATTTTTAAAAAGTCGTGATCTGTCATTTTTTTTTCATTGTATTCAGTAATGTTTACAATTTCATCATGACAACATATACGCAAGAACAACGTTTACAAATTATTCAAAATAATTATCAAAATTATCGTTCTGCAATTGCAACTTTTCGTCTTTCCCGATGAGGCTCACTTTCATCTGAGTGGTGCGGTAAATAAACGACACTATCGATTCCGGTGCGGTTGTGAAAATTCACATATTATTCATGAACAACCATCACACTCACCTAAATTGACCGGATGGGTTGGTTTTTGATCTGGTGGAATCATCGGTCCGTACTTCTTTCGAAATGAAGCTGGTAGCACCGTTACTGTCATTGGATCGATAATAACCAACTTTTCATATGACGACAATTGGAAGAAGCTGATCTTAACAACATCTGGTTCCAGTAACAAGACGGGGCTACGCGCCACACAGCACATGCAACAACCGAATTATTGCGAGAAAGGTTTGGAGATTCGATTGTTTCAAGAAATTCCGACATTGAATGGCCTCCTAGAAGTTGTGATCTAACTGGACCCTATTCAAGCTTTAAAAGTCAATATTGAACGTGCCACGTTCATGAAATAAGACTTGATTTAGTGCTTTTCCCACTATTGGTTTCATCGAATTCGTTCCTGTAAAACAAGTAGTGCAGACCATTTGAATGATGTTATATTCAGAACTTACAAGTATCGATTGTACTTCAGAAAAATACTTAAAAAATAAATCAATGTCAAAATAGAAAACAAACTGAGTTAAAACTTCCAAAATGCATATCAAATCAACAAAATTAAAAAAGAAGATATTACAAAAGTAAAAATGTATAGAAAATAGATAATAATAAAAATGTGAAAATACAACATAAAAAATTCATAAAAATCAAATAAAAAATCTAAATTATGGACTAAGTTTAAAAAATTTAGAATTTAAAAACCTTTAAAAGCAAAAAAATTCAAAATTCAACAATTGAATATTAAAATAAAAAAATAGAATATTTGGATAATAAACTACTAAAAACTAAAAAATATTGAAAAATATCTAAGATTTTAAATACAATACAAAGAAGCCAAAAAAGAATAGAAATTAAAAATTTTAAAATTAAAAATAAATTTATAAAAATATTTAAATAAATTAAACATCAATAAATATATAAATTTAAAAAAAATATATATATACTAAATAAAAAAGTTACAAAAAAATAATAATAAAATAATTAAAAGTAAAAAATTATTCACAAATACAAAATACACATTTTAAAATTTCAAGTTAAAACAAAAAAAAAACCCATAGATAAATATAAAACAAAAGCCCAAAAGAAAATCAGAAAAAAAAATTAAAACTATTTACAAAATAAACTAAATTTAATTTAAAATATTTAAAAAATAAAAAAATAAAATATAAAAACAAAATACATTTAAAAAATTTAAACATCTCTAAATAAATAGAACTAAAACAAAAACAAAAAATGTATATGAAATAAAAAATTATTCAAATATACCAAGTACAGATTTAAAAATTTCGAATTAAAAAAAAAATAGATTAATAAATTATATAAAAAATTACAATTAAAAAATAAGAACATTTACAAATATTCAAATAAATAAAAAAAACTTATGGAAAACTACAGAAACATCACACAAAAAAAATTTCATAAAAAATATTAGTAAAAAATTCAAAATAAACCAATATATAACTTAAAATTTATATTAAGTTTTTTCTGGAAGAATAGCATCAATTACGAAAAAAAAAATTCAAAAATATGAAAAAATTACAAATTAAAAAATTTTAAAATTAAAAAAGAAAAAATTGAAAATATAAAATTAAAAATTAAAATTAAAAAAAATTTTAACATAAAATTCAAAAAAATCATAAAATCTATAAATAATATACCAAATAATATCAAATAAAAAAATTAAAATATAAAAATAAAAAATTAAAAGGCATAAAAAAGTCGTAAATAAAAGATTTCAAAATTTCAAAAACATACCAATGAAAAGAAATCGAATATAAACTAAAAGAAAAAGTGAAATATTAAGAAAAGAAATGCGAAGTGAAAAAGAAAAGTTTAAAGTTCCAAAAAAAGATAAATGATTCAAAAACATATACAAAAATATATTCATATTTAATTAAAAGTTAAGAATATACAAAATTAAAGAAAAACTATTTAAAGAAAAGGAAAGTTAAAAGAAAATTAAACCCAATAAATGATATAAATAATTAACACAACAAAAAATTCTTAATAAAAATATTTAAAAATGTCAATAGCTTCCAATAAAAAAAAACTATTAATATTCAAAAATTTAATAAAAATAAAAACTTTTAAGCACAAAAAGCCAAAATAAGACCAATAGAAATATAAAAAAAATAAAAAATTAAAATCATTTCCTTATAAAATTATTTATATTTTTTTAAGTAAATTCTTTGAAATTTTTAAATTTCAAAATTTCAATTTATTTAAGAAAATAATGTAAAAAAAAAAATTATAAACCAAAAATTAAATTTAAAATAAATTAAAAAATTTTAAAAATATAAGGCAGCTCAAAGAACATAGTGCTACCCTAATAGGCACACTTCCAGCTCCAGTGCAAACTTTTGCGCTTGTTGCTTGCCTTTCGCCAATTTAGTTACTCGCATTTACTTGCCATTGTTTATTTACAACTAAGCAAAGTATGCAAAAGTACAAGTATTTCACGAGTTGGTACACAGCGATGTTGCACTTATGTACGAGTACATGTAAGCAGGGAAAGAGAAAGTAGGCAACTGAGGGTAAACAACGGTGATGGTAGTTTGTGCGGCCGAAATTTTGTGTACTGGAGTGCAGAGGGAAGTGTATAAGAAAGAAAAAGGCAGAAATTGGTTTGAAAATTTTGTATTTATAACACAAAATGCCGAATTTCGCCAATGAAATCTAAAACCCGCTCTCCTTTTGCTTACGAAATGCTACTGCTGCATTAGTCCATTTAGTTTGGAGTAAGCAAATGGACTTTCAGTTTACTTGCAACCACAATTGCCACTTCTTAACATCATACACTTTGCACGTTCAGTGTATTTTTCACAGCTTCATTGCTTCACCGCTTCACCGCTTCACCACTTCATTGCCTTTGCTGCTTTATAACACACACTCCGCTTTACTTCAGTGTTATTCAGCATTTTAATAGTCAACTTTTAGGCGCTTCACCAGCTACTCAGCTACAAAAGGCACGCCAGTAATCCGTTCTAATTACATTTACAGCTTAAGTTTTATTTATGTTGTTTTTTATTTATTTATTTATTTTTATTATTTTTGTGTCTACCGCCTGCCTGCCTACCATCTTCATCTTCAACTTCATTAAGCCATTTACTTGTTTTTGTTTTTGTTTTTGTTTATGCTTACTTTGCCTGCTTGTATTTGTTTGCTTTCTCTTTCTTTTTGTTGTTGTTGTTGTTGTTATATTAATATTTTAGCCTTCTGTTTGCCACTGTTGTACATAAATGCCGTGTTAATTTAGAACTTTATTATGGTTTCATTCATTCAACTGCGTTTCGCACAAAGCATTTGGTAATCCCTGGGCATTTACTGCAATAAATTTTTGTAATTTCCCTAATGAAAGTGCAAACGGACGGTACGTCCGTAAGGTGAAGGCGTAAAGCACCGGCCGGTGGTGATGTTGGTGCGTGGGGAGTTGTGTTGATTGCAAGGCGCGCTTATGCGCTGGTTATGGTGATTTGAAAGGCATCAGATAAGGTATTTTACTCCTACTCAAAGGGTGATCCAAGTAGAGGTGCTTTTTTCAGTAGCCTTTTTTTTGACAGATCACGCGTGAGTCGTGTCAAACTGTCATATTATTTTTGTTCAGCTTTGTTTGGCATTCCATCATCGTGGAAAGACTTACGCCTGAAAAACGCTCATAAATCATTCAACGACGAATTACGAAAATTCACGTTCTGTAAAAAATGTGCTTCGCGGGATTCGCTCTACTTATGATCAACACCATCGGCCTACTGAGTGTACTATTCGCAACACCATCACCCGTCTTGAGACCCAGCATACATTATTGGATAATAATCGACCGAATAGACCACGTCCAGCATGCAGTGAGGAAAATATAGTAGCCGTAGCTGGCTGAGAGTATACACGAAGACCGTGGAGAGTCGGGTTGGTGTCGTTCGCAGCAACTCGGACTGACGTGCAGAACTACTAGGTGCAGTTTCCGTCGAGATCTTAAATTGAAAGCGTACACAATGCAGTTTGTGCAAGAACTAAGGCCGCTGCACCTTACCAAGCGACAACGCTTTGCTTTATAGGCTCTTGAAATGCTCCAAGAAGATCCAACGTTTCGAGCCAAGTTTTGCTCAGCGATGAGGTCCGTTTCTGGCTCAACGGGTATGTAAACAAGCCAAATTGTCGCATTTGAGACGAGGAGCAACCTGAAGCGATTCAAGAGCTGACATTTCATCCATAAAAAACAACAGTTTGGTGTGCTTTGTGGGCTGGTGGAATCATCTGTGCATATTTCTTCAAAATTTGATAACGGTGAGAACGTAACCGTCAACGGTAACTGTTCTCGCGACATGATAACCGACTACTTGATGCCTGAAATTGAAGCTCGTGATCTCCGCGACATTTGGTTTCAACAACGCCACGGCACCACTTCCCACACATCGCATGCATCAATGGATTTATTGAGAGAACGCTTCGCTGAGCAGATAATTTCACTTTTTGGGCCGGTCGATTGGTCACCAAGACGGTGTGATATCACAGCTTTAGACTTTTTCCTGTGGGGATATGTCTGAAGTCTAAAGTCTATGCGGACAATCCCGTTCCGATTCAGGCCTTGGAGCAAAACATCACGAGTGTCATGCGCCAGTTGCCAGTCGAAATGCTCTAGTCATCGAAAATTAGATTCAACGGATGGACCATCTGAGACGTAACCGCGGTCGAGATTTGAAAGAGATAACCTTCAAAAAATAAATGCGAAAGATTGTTTTTTCCAATGATAATAATTGTGATTCCCCATTAAACTTGAATTTTCTATATTTTTTTTCTTTAAAAAAGTAGGGAAACTCGAAATGGATCACCATCTATATTTTTTGCTTTAAAAGTCTCAAACATCTCGAAGCGTTATCAAGCACTACGTCCAAAGATGCCGAGTTGCTCGATTAAATATTTCAAGTAGAATTTTCTGTGTAGGGAACCTAGAAATGTATCACCCTTTATATGAATATATATATTGATACATAAAGTAAATCCCAAAGCCGCTTTCCTTTGGCGCGTTGAAAATATTTTATTATTAGTAAAAGTGATACGAGTGCCCGCAGCAGCTTTTTCTCCCCTATTTTCAACCAAAAATCGCCATAAATCAAAGGCTGCCATTTATGAGTTAATTAAGCAAGCAGGCAATTTTTTGTAAGAATTAAGCTGAATTAAGCTGAATTACATGCGCTTCTCAGTTTCTCAGTTGAAATTTATATTTAAATTGAAAATAATATGACTGCGAGCACACCATGTCGTATGCGCAACTAAAAATGCATTTAATAGTAAATTCTCAATGCAACTCAAACCACCGAGCACAATTTAAGCATTGAAATTGCACTTTACAATAAATTTACGCACATACATATACATTGCACACTTTAACATTATTAAACAACAACCATTTCGCGCAACGTCAATTGCAACGTTGAATTTTAAAGAGTTTCACTTGCCTACCACCACCTGCCTTCAATGGCCATTCAGGCAATCAGCCAACCGCCAGCCTCCAGCGAAATTGTGTACATAAAATGCATTTCAGCGTAGCGAAAGTGGCGGAAGAAAAATGTGTGTAAGTGTCGAGAATTACGGCAATAAAATGTAAAGCGAAGCATGAAAACAACTACAGCAGCAGAAAATAATGCAGAGAAGTAGTGGGGGGGGGGCAAAATGACGAGGGGAAAAATATAAAAAAAAAATATAAAAAATAAAAAACTTATGAAAAAAGAAATAAAAAGTAATAAAAATAATAATATAAAATAATAAAAAAATAAAAAAAAATAAAAAAAGTGTAAAAAATAAAAAAAAATTAAAAATAAATAAAAAAATAATTTAAAAAAAAATAAAAAATAAAAATAAAAAATTAAATAAAAAAATGCATTTGCATAAAATAGCATTGAAAATAAAAACAGTAAGCAAGCATGTAGCGCAGAAATACAAATTTACGTTGAGAAACTGTTTAAAATAAAATGAAAGTGGCGCAAAAATAGTAGAAAAATTTTCAAAAAAAAAACAGAAATGATGAAAACAGCCAAGCTATGTTGGTGGTGGCAAATATATGTACGCTATATGTATGTAGTTACATATACATACGCACTGCAACCTCTCTGCATATAGTTGCATTAAATAAGTAGGAAATAAGGAAAAAATGTGCATAAAATTACGTAAAATATGTGAAAAACATAAAATGCATATGAAATAATATATTTATATAAATATATATGTATAATATAATGTTGTTACTGGCACATGCTTGACACTCATTTGAAATGTAGCCAGTGATGCCAATAAGTGCAGTGAAATATCTTGGTTGTGTACGACCATAGCATAGCGCATGTTGCAACAATGGTTCACTTTAATGGAGTACATGGAAAGTACATCTTTAAATTATTTCGTCAAAATTATAATTTCTAAAAACACACACCCTCTGCTCGTGAATGGTGAGAGAATTCAACCTCCATGGCGAAACTTCCCCAAACGGGTTGAGGCTAACCGACTTCGCCGGGACCGGAAATATTAGTTTCTGTAGTACCACATTCCGACACACACAAAAAATAATTCATCAAGCTACTTGGCCGTCTCCAGTTCGAAAAACTCACAACCAGTTCGATCATGTGGTGACAGATGGACACATGTCTTCAGTGTTTTTGACGTACCTACCGCGAACCAAACATCGGACCTCTACCTGATAGCAGCGAAAAACTGACATTAACAAACACAAGAAAAGTTCGACGTGGAGCATTCCTCAGCAACTCAATTGTTGTGGGTGTTGATGTTGGTTCTTTGATAGGCTAAATTATCTACAACTTCAAAGTTACGACTGTCGACGGTGTCGTGGGAGTCGAGTCGCGTGTGCTATGACGGTTTATTTGAGGACAGGAGGAGATATTTTCTCTTTTCCTCGTCCACTACGCGACTCAAACGATTTGCTTTCTTACCTTTTCGTATCGAACGGCACGGAGTGGCCATTCCTGATCCTTACGGAGCTTTTGATGTTGCCTAACATCATCTTACACCGCTGACGGGGATACCAAAGGCTGCTTTAAAATCGACAAGGAGGTGATGAGTATCGATACACTTTTAACTGGGATTTTCCAAGATTTGGCGTATGGTGTGTACCTGGTCAATGGTGAATTTACCAGGTCTAAAGCCAGACTGATAAGATCCAATCAGTTTCTTGACGGTCTGCTTTATCTTCTCACACAATACGCTCGACAGGACCTTATATGCGATGTTGAGGAGGCTTATCCCACCATAAATCGCGTAGACTGTAGGGTCCTTTTTTTTGTATTCAACAGAGCACGCAGAGGTTTCTTTTGTCGGTGATACTTTCCTTCGATCATATTCTCCAAAGAAGCTGCTGAATGTAACTTGCCAGCTCTTCGCCGCTGTATATGAAGAGGTCGGTCATCAGTTCTCGTCGCTTTGTTGTTTTTTAAACGGGCAATTGGTATGCGTGCTTCGTCATATTTCAGTATTAGAATGTCTATTCCATTATCTTCAATGGGGGATTCGGGTTCACGATCTCCGGATGTCACACTTTCACTGCAGGTTAGAGAAGTTATCCTCCGTACACTAATTATGCTCCGGACATCTGTGAATGAAAATATACCTTCTTGGCGTCCTTATATGAGTACGATCGGAACACATGAAATCTTCCGTAAAACGCTAGTCGGCCCGCTTTTCTAGCTCTTCCAACTGACGCATTTCGGCCTCTTTGCGTTTTTTGTCTGCAAATGCCTTTCGCTCTTCATCCCGCAGTTGTTGCAGTCGATTGAAAAGTTGCGAGTTAGGAAGCCTGTTTCCTCTCCCCTGCGACATGACAACCCGCATCGTACCAACTGTTATTTCCATCTTTCCGAAAACCTATAGTTTCGTTGGCAACTGTACATAGAAAAGCAAATCGTTTGGGTCTCGTAGAGGACGAGGAAGAGAGGAAATATCTCCTGTCCTCAAATAAACCGTAATAGCACTCGAGACTCGACTCCCACGTCACTGTCGACAGTTGTAGATAATTTAGCCTATCTAAGAACCATCATTCACCCGAACACCAATCTCGGCCTTGAAATCCAACGCAGAGTCACTATTATAAATAGGCGCTACTTTGGACTGTGTGAGCAATTGAAAAGTAAAGTCCTCTCTCGACGAACCAAAACCAAGCTCTACAAGTCGTTCATTATTACCGTTCTAACATATAGTGCGGAGGCATGGACGATGGCAACACCCGATGAGTGGGCTTCAGGAGTTGTCGAGAGAGAGATTTTGTGGAAGATTTATGATCCTTTTAGACTTGGCAACGTCAAATAGAAGCAGAGGAAGAAGAAGATCCCAACATCGTTGGAAAGATCAGGTGGAGAATGATCCAATTGACGTCATACAGTTAAAGAAAGTTAGGAATGCTGCGATGTTGTTAACTCGGCTATAATCGCTTATGCGTTGTTTACGTCAGTGAAGAAGAATAAAAACGATGCTTGAATGGCTGATAGTCGAGGTTAAGGACCGCATCCATTGAATAGGCTATTTCTATTTCCAGGCATAGAAGGCCTAACAATAGTTCATAGCGCTATCTTTGGTCATGGCCAATAACTTTCGGTTAGTAATCCTCATGAACTGGTACATTAACCACATACCAAAGCAATCCAAATGTTGCTAAAACGCTCAACAGCAACGCTATTTATAATCATCATGACTGACACTAATACTATCCTGGTAATAGTGTATCACCAGCGTCAATCTCGTGTTACCAGAGTGATGACGAATAACCTATCTCCCTATCGCCAGTAGGCAAATTTACATTATCAAGCATACATACAGATAATTATTTGCATACATACATATATGACTACTTGTCAATGCATGTGACATGCCTATGTATATGTAAATTCCCACCACATTCAGCTTAACCGCTTTGTTTTTGGCTTTCGCCTGCAGCTGTCGTCCACCTGACAACAGCAAACGTAGAAAACTTTGCATCGCCGCTTGGCCTTTCGCCTGCATTTGTTGCAACCCTGGCATTTGTTTTTGCGTCGTTGGTATTTTCGTCTGCAATATAACCGCAAAACATGTAAGAACACACACTTTCTCATATTGTATTTGTGATATTGATAGGTGACAGGGGTGTATGAGGAATCCTAAAGGCGATAATCGAAAGGTGTCTATGAGTACTTTTTAATACAATATGACACATATTCATGTAGGTTTAATCAGTAGGAATTTTGTAATTTAGAACGTATCATTCACCATGTCGTGCGTCTAGCTTGTCGAGGGAGTCATTGCTGTGCCTTTGGATACGTGCCACTCGTTTCCTCGAACCAAAGCAAATACCTCTCCACGGGCTCACTGTGGATTGTGATGGAGTAGACAAGCGCTCTCCTTACCCCTCCTTTCATCTTTCCACCACGGCCTAGTTTGGCATCGTAGCTTGCGTTCCAGCCCCTATACATTCAGGGTGCGACAACGGTAGCGACGATGTCGGTACCATCTCATAAGTCTTCAGCCTATTTAGTCTTGTTAAGTCGAGACTAGCTTGACAGTTCGTTAGAACGATCTTTGGTAACGTGCCGATCCGGAGATCGCCGACATTGCAGCCAGCTATAACAGTATACCCGAGTTCCAACTGTCCGTAAGCCACTCCAACGCTATTGAGAGTAGAACGCGACACTGCCAGTGCTCTCACTGTCGCCCACCAATTACTGTGCATCTACTGAGTGACAATCGCTATGACGCGAGCGTTTTCACCACTGCCTGTCAGCTCATTGCGATCGACGCTGCTGAGAATCAATCACCGCAATGCTAATGCACTTATTTTTTTACTGCCAGAAATTTACAAAAAAGCGGCTGAATCTGGAAAATGATGTGGCTCGAATAATACCAGAAAATATTGTGTCTCATATGCTGCAATCGCAAAAAGTATGGTATATTATAGAAAAGATAGCAACAGCTTTGATCCTACAGTAGCTGAGAAGAGTCCAACGACAAAGAAGCTGTGAAATTAGAGCCGCGATTAGCGGGTAGATGATGTGAACCAACAGGCCCGCGATTGTCCTGCGATGAAATGCTTAACGGGAGTGCCGCAGAGCCTTCACCCAAAGCTACAGGTGACGAAGTTCAGGGTTTAGTACGTAGGCGTATTACTCCACAAGTACAATATGGTAAGAAAATATTGATTGGGCGTGGACCCGAATGAGGTGTATCCTTAGCGGGCAGTACGAATAGTGTGTGCTGCATACTAGGAAGTAGCAGTATCTAGGTAAGATTTCCCCTTCGCCAATTGGCAAAATTTTTAAAATTTTCTACCTTAAATATTGCTGCTGAAAGTGAAAGTGTAGCCGAAGAACCGAATGTGTCGAAAACACAACGTTCTCAAGAGCTGGGACTTTATTACAGCACTCAAATAATTGAATAGAGGCATTTTCACCCAAAAAAAACTTACTAAAGGGTGATCCGAGTCGAGCTACTTTTTTCAATAGCCTCGTTTTGACAGATCACGCGTGAGTCGTGTCAAACTGTCATGTTTTTTTTTTTTTTGTCATAGAGCCGATTCGACGCCGTTCGCAGCAACTTGGACCGACGAATGGAACGACCTGACGCATTTTACGTCCAGTTCTTAAATTGAAAGCGTACAAAACGCAGCTTGTGCAAGAACTGAATCCGCCCAACCTTCCTAACCGAATTCGCTTCGCTCTATGGGCTCTTGAAAGGTTCCAAGAATATCCGACGTGTTCGAGCCAAACTTTGTTCAGCGATGAGGCCCATTTCGGGCTCAATGGGTATGCAAACAAGCCAAATTGCAGCATTTGGGGCGAAAGGAAACCTGAATAGATTCAAAAGCTGCCATTTCATCCAGAAAAAACCAGGGTTTTGTGTGGTTTGTGCGCCGGTGGAAACATCGGTCCAAATTTCTTCAAAAATGATGCCGGTGAGAGCGTAACCGTCAATGGGGACCCTTACCGTGGCATTAGAATCGACTATTTGATGCCTGAAATTGAAGCACATGATCTCCGCGACATTTGGTTTCAACGAAACGGCGCCACCTCCCCCGCACATCGCATCAATCAATGGATTTATTGAGAGAACACTTCGGTGAGTAGATAATTTCACGTGTTCACACCGTTAGACTTTTTTCTGTAAGGATATGTAAAATCCAAAGTCTATGCGGACAATCCCGTTTCGACTCAGGTCTTGGAGCAAAACATCACGCGTGTCATTCGCCAGTTACCAGTAGAAATGCTCGAACTGGTAATCGAAAATTGGACTCAACGGATGGACCATCTGAAACGTAGCCGAAGCCAACATTTGAAAGAGATAATCTTCAAAAAAGAAAAGTGCCAAAGGATGTTCTTTCGAATGATAACAAAAACATTCCTAATTAAATTTGAAATTTCTGTGTTTTTTTTTTCTTTAAACTAGGAACCTTGAAATAGATCAGCCTTTATCTGGTTCGCTCTTGGAACCGAAGATATGATGTGTGTGTGCGTGTGAACAGCGATACTGTCACTGTCAATTCGAAACATTATGGTCGTATGACAACCGACATTTTTTTGGCCTACGCTGCAAATGAAGAGCACGACTTGGAAATAATGTGGTTCCAACAATCTCTTAATCTCTCATCTTCGCTATATCAATTGGCCACTGATATCGTGCGATTTGATAACGTTGGACATTTTTTTGTGTGGCTACGCGAAGGATCGTGTTTAGGCGAATAAGCTTTTAACTCTTGAGTACTTGGGTACAACTTTCATCAAGTTATGGCTAGATACCGTCCATTTGGTGCTAATAAGTGGTTGAAAATTAAATCAAATGGATCGAAGTTAGCAAAAATTCACGAAATAAAAAATTGTAAGAAAAATGAAATGAAAATTAAATTCAACAGCGAACTAAAATTATTACAAAACCCTCAAACACAATTTCATTTTCTGAAGTTGTATAACCTCACTTTTCAAGCAAAATTCTTATATAACTTTTCCGCTGGCAATTTCTTTAAATTTTTGTAATTTTTATTTTATTTTTATGCACTCACATTTTTCCTCTTTTCATTACATACATTCCCACTTTAATCCTTGTTGCTAAATATAACTTCAAATATTTTTGTATTTTTGCTTAATGCAAATGTTACAAGTCCAAGCGCCTTAAATTATGCAATACAAGTTATAAATCTATTATGTTTGTGTATGTAAAGTTCTAAATAAACATATGAGCTTTTGTAGTATACATATACATTCATAAAACACACACACACACTAATATTATAACAATTTGTGGCATACATTTAGGCGCTATAAAAGGAAAAATATGCTATAGGAAAACTGTGTAGGCATACATCGAAAAAAACACACACAATAACAATGAGTAAACGAGTAAACGAGATAAAAGCAAAAGAGCGGGGCGCACAAAAAAAAGAAGGTATGCATGTATGTGCTTTCAAAATGTTATCTACTATTCCCAACATGGCATGCTTTTTGAATTAGCGCACACTAAAGAGTGCTAGACAACAATAATAATCACAAAAAATCACATAAAAAAAATACAAAAATACAATAACAAGTACAATAATAAGCTCTACAGCATTTATTTAAATGAGTGCTAATGTAGGTAAATACCAACACACACACTCATATTTACACACGCACACTACATACAAGCGAAGCTATTTCTGTGTAAAATTCAGCTGCATACAACCACAAAGGGGACCCACAAATGGAGAGCATAATGTAAATAGAAAAAAAAATAAAAATAAATAAACACACACGAGCATGCACATATGTATATATGCATATGCAGGCCCTTAAGTGTACATTTTTTTTTGCTCTCTCTCGCTCTCTCTCTGTGTGTGTGCGTGTGCAAAAGTGTATTTTTATGTGTTGCCCCAAATTTGCTTGAGTAAACCTGTTATTATTTTAAATTTTTTATTTTATTTTTACTAATTTGGGTTTTTTTCAATGCCTACATGCCTCATAAGCGCCTAAAAATATGCTACATAAATTTAGTTTTTACTTGATTATGTGTGGAGTGCATTTGCGCTGAGCAGGATATGAGGCGTTAAAGCGGAAAGCGGATATTTTTTTTACATTTTTTGTTGTTGTTGTTTTATACATATATATGGTCTGGGACTACGTTTATAGTTCAAAGCATTTTTCAGCAAAATTTTTTTTTTCATTTTTAATTTTTTTAATTTTTTTTTTAATTTTTTTTTATTATTATTATTTTTTAACTTTTTTTCACTACAGAAGCTTATTATACTGCATTGAAGTTAATTTACCGTCCACCGTACCTCAATTACTGCCAGCCTTCCTTATAAATATACATTTTTCTTCTTATAACAACATGAACTAACACAATTTAAGTCGCAATTTCCACCAGCACCATGCCCTTTCAAGCTAAAATTATTTCAACTTTGACCTTAATAAAGCAAATTATCAGCAACACAAATCTCATGTTGTGAAAATTCTTTAGAAAAAACAGCCGTGAAGCACAAAAAGTTGAAAGTGCTAATCGCATAGAAAAGATGAACCAAAAAAAACTGCTGAAAAGGTGTAAATATCTGCTACTCGTCTAATTTGTGCTTTCTTATCATTTTTCTTAATCGTCAAAGAGCCAATTTTGTCAGCTCAACAGTCAGTTTTTTTTTTGTCTAACTACACACGTATAGGTAAACGCTTCTTACGGTTAGCCAGCTCGGTTAAGCGCCTGAAAGCATGGCACCTTTGGAGCTTGAACAAGCAATGAACCGCATAAAAAAGTTAGTATGTGTGTAATAATATAAAATATCACATTTCAATGGTTAAGGGATGGTTTACTGAGCTCCGTTGTGGTTGTCACAGTACAAGTGACGCCGAACGTTCCCGTTGTCTGTAAGGGAGCGTCACACCAGAAAACGTCGACAAAATCCATGAATTGATATTGCACGATCTGAGTATAAAAATTCGTAAGTTGGCTGAGGCTGTAAGGATCTCAACTGAGCGGGTACACCGCATTTTACACGAATATTTGGACATGAAAAGGCTATACGCGCGAGGGGTGCTGCGATTGTTCACACACTACCATAAATGCAACCGTGTAACCAGTTCAAAGGAGTTTGTTTGGCAGTGTTCAAATGCAGACCAAACGAATTTGTGCACCGTTTCGTTACCGTAGACGAAACATGGGTCTACGACACCTCACATCAGAGACCAAAGAACAATCAAGACAGTCAGTTTTTCGGGGGGTAAACGTGCACCCAAGAAGGCCAAGGTGAGTCTGTCGGCCAACAAGGTGATGTTTAAATTTTTTTTTTTTTTTTTTGGTATGCACGAGGCGTCATTCACCTCGACAACCTTGTAAGAGATAAAACGGTCACCGGCGAGTATTATTCACCGCTTTTGTCGGATTCAATTATGATTTGAAGCAAAAAGGATCGCATTTGGCGAAAAAAGTTCCATCAGGACAATGCTCGGTTGCACACTTGTGTAGGCAACATGGCAAAATTTTATAAATGGGCCTACGAACTGCCATCACATCTAGCATATACTCCACATTTAGACCATTGTGACTATTTCTTGTTTCCAAATCTGAGGAAATAGCTGGAATGAATAAAGAGGTCATCACAGAAACAAATTCCCATTTTATTTTATATTTTTTTATTATTTTTTTTCTTTTCTTTTATTTTCTTTTGTTTTATTTTATTTTATTTTATAGTTCTCTTATCTCTATAAAGGTATACATCAAGTATCGGCCGTTTTACAACAAACTACTAAATGCTATTTTTATAATTTATAAATTATATGTTATGCATAGGTTATGAGTAACAATAAGTATATGTGTAAATCATACAAGAATGTTTTTTTTTAAATTATTCTCTTTAAAATTTGTTTCAACTATTGGAGCAGTGGATTATATGCCTTTTAAGCTCTTTTTTAATGTTTCCCGATTACAGTTATATCGTCTGTCGTGTGGCGTGGGATGATCCGTCAATCCGCTGATCAATCCCAGTATAGCTTTGTTGAACTGCTTTCTAAAACTGTTTGGGGGTTGTATTTGAAATACGGACATTCCTCCGTAATTAATCCATATATGAGTGCTAAACATTGATGCACAATTTTCGTGACGTTACTTGTGTCTTGTCGGGTATTCGGTAGCTGCTAATGGAGCACGAACAGCTGTAATGTGGTGAATCGTTTCGTGTAGTTTTTGTCATCGTCGACATAGATAATTTTCTATGGCCTTACGGATGATATATTTTTTATAATTTTTGCTTTTTCACCCGCACATAAAACCTTCGGTTTCAGCAAAGATTCCTGGTCTGCTCAGCCAATCGTTGGATGCAGTTGTATCTATTTCTGGTTGACCGATTGCATGAGGATATTTTCCGTTGACTACCTACATTTTCCATTGCAAAATTTATGACTTAAAATGCAGTACGTCTGTTGGGATATCACTCGTTTAGGTCTCACTTGAATTTAGCGGGGTGTATTTCACATCTGACCGGCATACCACTTTATGCAATTGGCTGTGTTGCATATGAAAAAACTCCCGAAGGTTGTATAACTGCGAGTACATACTTTTGGTACAGATGCTGAATGTCTACCATTCTTCACCCTCCTTGTCTTCGTGGTAAGTAGGCACGTTCTATGGCTGATTTCGGATGATGTAGTTATCTGAATTTAGTAAGTAATACCCTTGTCGTCCTTTTGCTGTTTTTTTGCTTGAATCAAGCCAAGGTATTTGTATGTATCATTCTCTGACATGGCACTAATACTTTCATTGTTTCTACACTAAGTCTACGGCATTTTTCTGTACCAAAAGAGATTTTAATGTCATTGGAGAAGTCTTCGGTCAGTTCCAGTCGTGTTTTTAGCTGACATTCATTTGATTTGGGATGTTGTTCTGAGTCCAATTTTGTGCGTTGAGCTTAGGGTTTCACAATATAAGCCGAATAAATATTTCGTTGTAATCTAAAAAAAGCTGTTCTTTGCAATGGCAAGAATGTTGTGTCTTTTGATAAAGTCTTATTTTTTGAATGCCACACAAGGTCTCAATAGTGTGTACAGAGTGCATAGACATTGAATAGAACGATAATTGGATGGGATTATTGTTGATTTCTACTTCCTTCGGAAAAAGATGAGTTTGTTCTTTCATCATAAATTCGGGTACTTGAGCTTCATTTTGAAGGAATCCGAAAATTCTGGATGCCACCTAAACCTTTGGCTTCACAAACAGTTAATATCTTCTTCGTCGAGGGTAACATCTTCCATCATGTTAATACTTTCCAGTCTTGTGTATTCATCTGAAATCCATTGTGAGTTTATATTGTGTGTTGTGCTGGAAGACCATCCAGATTTGCTCACTGCTAGGTATTCCTGCAGTATTTCTAGGGTGGTTATTTTTATTTTCATACAGTCTCATATAAAAACTTCTTTCGCTTTTGTAAAATGCAGCATTTGCAGTTCTTCCCTTTTCTGATATGGTGTATCTTCGTAAACGGTTGGATTTTATGGCTATCGTTTGCCGTAACGTGTCCTGATTTCGTGGGCCCTGCTTTGAGTGTATTTTATAATCTTTCTTGAGGTTGGTACACCATTTTAATATATATGTTTTTAAAGGTGGCCGTGGATGTACTGGGTTAATCTTTCGAGCTCTGCTCAAAGTTTTTTTCATTTAGTCTATGCTTCCAGGGAGGTTCGTGTATCTTTGCTTTGCCAATGATCTTAGATCGTAACTTCCCACCAGTGGAACGTATAATTGCTGTTGTTGCTAGTGCTGACATGCTCAGACAGAAATGTTGGTAAAATATTATTGTTTACTATGGATAATGCTATGGCCACTGATTTTGTTGCCTTTTTTTTTTGGTATAAAAGGACGTAGAGTCGGATCTGTTCCACTGAACTCCGTCATTGCCATTTGGATTTCAGTTTTTAGTTTTGCTATTATTTCGTCTTCAGACTGTGTTACTTGAGCTTCAACATTTCGTTCGATACATTCGTCCGTTTCACCTGCAGGTCTAATTGTCATTTCGTTAGAGAGCTCGCTACTAGCTACTTCTAGTTTCAGTTCAGTTAGTCTTCGGTAAGATATGTTTATATTCATATATAGGGTGTTTTTTTATAGAGGTAGAGAACTTTAAGTTGGCATTAATTTTCAAGATGGCGACCGATTTAACAGCTGTTAAGTGATTTATTCTCAGTTTGGTTTGGCAATTCATCATGAATAGACTCACGCCTGAACAACGCTTGCAAATAGTGCAATTTTATTTCGAAAATAATGGTTCTGTGCGGAAAACGTATCGCGCCCTACGTCCAATGATACGGACCAATGATTCCACCAGCCCATAAAGCGCATCAAACAGTCAGTTTTTCTGGATGGTGCACGGTGTTTCAACATACACTTGAGGATTATCTTCACTCCAAATGCGGCAGTTTTGTTTGTTGACGTAGCCATTCAACCGCTTCATCGCTAAACATCGCTAAAATGGACGTAATGCGCGAAACTTTTTCCGCATAGAACCATTATTTTCGAAATAAAATTGCACTATTTGCAAGCGTTGTTCAGGCGTGAGTCTATTCATGATGAATTGCCAAAGCAAACTGAGAATAAATCACTTAACAGCTGTTAAATCGGTCGCCATCTTGAAAAGTAATGCCAACTTAAAGTTCTATACCTCTATAAAAAACACCCTATAGTTCATGTAATCTGCTACTGTATCCAGTTTTAGCTGTTTCGGTTTTTGTAGTTAATTAATAGCTGCGCCTGATGTGCTCATTCATTTCATTAGTCCATTTCATACGTTGCTCAGACGATACCGCTCTGGTGTACACCGCTTGGCTCGGCAAAACGTCCAAAGTAGTAAGTTGGTCAGGGTCTCTTGTAAGTCCGTCAATTTGGTGGTCAGGCTGCCATGTGCCGCATAGCCACTGACCATTGCGATGCTCATCCGAGGCTTCCATTAAACATTTTCGAAACATTTTTCACCCAAGAAGGTGATTGGTTGGCCTTCATGGGGTAAGCTGTGGTATGCGTGTTTGCTAAGCAAGAAAAGGGTATACGCTCTCCACTGCATTATCCGGTTTTGCTCTGCTGGTGGTATTTTATTTCCCATCTGCTTTACCCTATCCAGCATCTATGGGACGTGCTCCCTTGGGGGCTATGGTAACCTCTCAGCGTTAATTTTTTTATTTTTATTTTTGTTTTTTTTATCTTAATTTTTTTTTTCATTTTTTTTTTTCGTTTCATTTTTTTCTTTTTTATTTTTTTAATTTAATTTTTCTAAATTTTTTATTTTCCTTTTATTTAATTTTTTAAATTTAATTTATATAATTAAATTTTTTTGTGCAATATATTTTATTATATTTTATTTTTCATTTTTTATTTTTTTTATTTATTTTTTTTTCGTTTTATTTTTTTTTTTCATTACTTCTTTATTTTTTTTCCTTTGATTAAATTTTTTTCAAATTTTGTTTTTATTATATTTTATTATTTTATTTTATTTTATTTTATTTTATTTCTTTTTTTATTTTATTTTTATTTTATTTTATTTTATTTTATTTTTTTTATTATAATTTTATTTTATTTTATTAGATTTTATTTTATTTCATTTTATTTTATATTTTTAAAATTAATTTAATTTAATTTAGTTGTTTAATTTAATTTTATTTTATTTTGTTATTTTTTTTATTTGCCTTATATCAGCCTCTTCATGATCAGACCGCAGACACGTGTCATATATTCTAGTCGCAAATTTTTTATTGTTGTATTTTTTCTTTATTTTTTTTCAGACTTCCTAGTCACATACAACAGCATTCAGCGTAAACCAGTTCAATGTCCTTGTATGCGTTCAGCTGTTGTTGGCTACGCTGTCAAGCCGGGTAAAGCAAGCATTGACTGCAAAAACAGCGTGCAAACGACCGCTTGGTAAGCTTTGAGACAAATGTGGCATGTGGCATGTGGCAAGTGGGCAATTTTAACCATTCTTTTTACTTGTCACATACACGCTTTCATATGCACACCCACACATTTACATATTTTAATTTGTACAATTTTTTCCACGACTTAACATACTATCTTGTTGTGGCATGCAGCATCACGTATGGTTATGAGCGGTGGCATTTTTAGTTTAGTCACTTTTTCGCCATTTCATATGGTTTTTACCATTTTTACATTGGTTTTTTTTTTTAGCGAGCCTTCAAGTTTATCTGCCGCGCAATGTTGGTTAGTCATCAATTTATGTTTTTTTTGCCGTTTTTATTTTCACTGCTCAGCGATGATAAGCGCTTTGCTTGTAGTTTCGTGATGTTGCCTGCAACTGATATAACTGTTGCCCTAATAACCGCACAAATATTATTGGTATTGTGGCGAGGCGAGCATATATTCCCTTATGAGCTCTTTTCGTAATGGTCAGCGATATTTTTTTCCAGTAGATTATATGGTTTAATTTTTAACGCACATAACATAACACATTTAAACTTTTTTTCGTAAAAACAATCACAATTGAGTGCATACTTATAGGCACTTCGTATTGAAGTTGATTAATTTTTTTTCGATTTTTTCTGTTATTTTTTTCGCAAGCTTTTTTGGAAATAATTTTCACAATCCCATTCACTTAAGTTTATTTAAAAATCGCTTTTAAATGATTTGAGACTTCAAAAAATCAGATTGCCTACATTTGGGCGTATACGAACTTATTTTTCAAAATTATGTCTCTAACTTGCCTTTCGCTTTAATTCTTCAACCTTTTCATAAACTATTTTCCCTGATTTTATCTTCAAATCATAAGTTAACTAAAGTGTTGCCTACCTTTAGGCGCATCGCGTAGAGCGCATACTTTTAGGCGCTTCGTATTGAAGTTGATTAATTTTTTTTCATTTTTTCTGTTACTTTTTTCTCATTTTTTTTTTTTTTTTTTTGGAAATATTTTTCACAATCCCATTCACTTAAGTTTATTTAAAAATCGGTTTTAAATGATTTGAGACTTCAAAAAATCATATTGCCTACATTTTGGCGTATACGAACTTATTTTTCAAAATTATGTTTTAAAATTAATGTCCCTAATTTGCCTTTCGCTTTAATTCCTCAACCTTTTCATAAACTATTTTCCCTGATTTCACTTTCAAATCATAAGTTAACTAAAGTGTTGCCTACCTTTAGGTGCGCTTCGTATTGAAGTTGATTAATTTTTTTCTATTTTTCCTGTTACTTTTTTCTCATTTTTTTTTTTTGTTGGAAATATTTTTTACAATCCCATTCGCTTAAGTTTATTTAAAAATCGCTTTTAATTATTTTGACACCTAAAAAGCAAATTGCGTACATTTGGGCGCTACCAAACATATTTTCCAAATTCATATGTGGAAATTAATGTCTCTAATTTTCCTTTCGTTTTCATATCTCATGCTTTTCATCAATTATTTTCCCTGATTTCATCTTCAAATCATAACTTAACTAAAGTGTTGCCACACCACGTTGAGTGCATACTTTTAGGCGCTTCGTATTGAAGTTGATTAATTTTTTTCCATTTTTTCTGTTATTTTCTTCTCAAGCTTTAAAGGAAAGAAATATTTTTCACAATCCCATTCACTTAGGTTTATTTAAAAACCTCTTTTAATTATTTTGACATCTAAAAAGGCAAATTGCCTACATTTGGGCGCTACCAAACATATTTTCCAAATTCATATATGAAAATTAATGTCTCTAACTTGCCTTTCGCTTCCATTCCTCAACCTTTTCATAAACTATTTTCCCTGATTTCATCTTCAAATCATAAGTTAGCTAAAGTGTTGCCTACCTTTAGGCGCACCACGTTTTACTTTACCTTAAAAGCGCTTGTCTTTGCTCCAATTTTCTTCTATTCACTTCCGTTTTCGCAGCTTCTCTTCAAATTTTTATCATTTGCGTAAAATCGCGTGACTCAAAAGAAATTTTCTTGTCCTACTTTTTGAATTCTTCTTCTTACACATATACTCGTACATAGATGTCCAAACACTCAAGCAAACACCAAGGTATTTTGCTTTTATCTATCTTCTCATACTAGCAACTACTGCATGCTTTATGCATTAAATTTCTGACATTATTTTTGCGCACCTCACGCACGCACACCATTACCACGGCCAACGGCATCTCTCTCTCTCTCTCTCTGTGCTGTTTGTGTTGTGATATAATTCTCGCGCTTGGAGTGTCTCACTTTCACTGTAATTTGTGTCACTTACGCGAGCACTCACAAACTCCTACAAGCAGTTTAGTGGCGCTTAATTCGTGAAGTTTTGTCTTCCGCAATTTTAATGCTGCTCCTGCTACTCCTGCTGCTCGTGCCTCTTCTTCCTTTTGGTTAGCGTGTTTTCATATGTTAAAGAGATGCTTGTGTTCAGACTTAAATGTTTGGCCTAGTTTCTTGTGTGATGGCATATGAGCACGTAAATTCATATAAAGTCGAAATTAGTTGTGGGCGGAACTCAGGTTTCTTAGAATTAACAATAAAGCGTTGACAAAGTTTAATATTTAATGGCGCCAGTTGGAAATACCGAGTGAAAGCAAGACGCTCTCCATCTAATCCTTCCAGTTAATCCATCGATTACTTTCAAAGCTGGAGCTGGAGCTGGAGCGCTTTCATCCATTCGGACGAGATGAACTGGGCAGCGTAGCCGCTGTTTCTTCATTTACTGAACTATGTCAATGTCGTCGTATAGCTCGTACAGCTCATCGTTTCATCGTCTGCGGTATTGGCCATTGCCAACACGCAAATTACCATAAATCTTTCTCAAAAACTTTTCTCTCGAAAACTCCTAGAGCCGACTCATCGGATGTAGACATCGTCCAGGCTTCTGCACAAGGGCAGGTCCGTTATGATGAGCGACATGTAGAGTTTGATTTTGGGTCATCGAGAGAGGACTTCACTTTTCAATTGCCTACTCAATCCAAGGTAGCACCTGTTGGAAAGAGTGATTTTGCGTTGGATTTCCAGGCTGATATTGTTGTTCGGGGGTATGCTGTATCCTGGATAGACGAGATTATCTACGACTTCGAAGTTATGATTGGCAACAGTAAGTGGGAGCCTAGTCCCAGGTTCAATGACTGTTCATTTGATGACAGAAGATATTTCGTCTTGTCCTTGTTCACTTCCAGACCTATTCGATTCACTTATTGACTAACCTGGGGAAAGCAAAACTTGCGGTGAGGTTGCTATGGCCAAAGATATTAATATCTTCAGCGTAAGCCAGCAGCAGTACATTCTATTTTAGAATATTGTGCCTGGCACATTTAGCTCTGCAGCTCGTATTATTTTCTCCAGCATCAAATTGAAGAAATCACACGATAAAGAGTCTCTTTGTCTGAAACCTCTTTTAATATCGATCGGTTCGGAGAGGTCCTTCCCAATTCTGATTGCGCTTGTGGTATTATCCAGCGTCAGCTTACAAAGCCGTTTGAGTTTTGCAGAGATTCCAAATTCAGACAAAGCGGCGTAGAGGCAGTTCCTTATCGTGTTATCGAAGGCAGCTTTAAAATCGATAAAAAGGTGGTGGGTATCGATTTTTTCACTCGGGTCTTCTCCAATGGTGGATTTGCCAGGTCTAAAGCGACACTGATAAGTGCCCATCAGTTTGTTGGCGGTGGGGTTTAGTCTTTCACTCATTTCGCTATCCAGGGCCTTATATGCGATGTTGAGAAGGCTTATCCCACGATAGTTGGCGCAGAGCGTGGCGTCTCCCTTTTTCGGATTGAGCAGAGCACATTCCATTTGTCGAACATACTTTCGTCCGACCATATTCTGCAAGGAAACTGGTCCATGCACCTTTTCACTCCTTCGCCGCCGTAATTGAATAGCTCTGCCGGTAAGCCATCGGCTTCCGCCGGTTTATTATTTTTCAAATGAGCAATCGATATTCGAACTTCTTCATAGACGAGTAATGGAACGTCTATTCCATCGTCATCGATTGGGGTTTCGGGTTCGCCGTCTTCGGGGTTGTCACTTTCACTGCCATTGAGCAGGTTGGAGAAGTGTGGCCACTAAGTATGCTCTGGACATCTGTAATCAAATTACCTCGTTTGTCTCTACATAAGCTTGGAAGTACCCACAACGCAAAATCCATTTTATAGGTGACACACTGTGGAACTTTTCATTCTGCAATATCGGAAATTGTTCTCATTTCCTTCTTAAAGATTTTTAGAGAATCTAATATTGAACCACAAAAATCCATGTCGTTAATCGGAAGGACATCGCTGCCGAAGAAAGGCGTTGGTCTCTAAGTGACTGGCAAGTGCCCTGGAATAACGCTGCGAAAGGCAGATGGACTTACGTGCTCATTCCATACTTAAGCCGGTGGATGTAAAAAATGTACGAGGACACCGACCTCTTTCTGACTGAATTCCTTTCAGAGCGTGGAGTTTTCAGGAAATATCTCAAACAGATTTGGCCATTACATTTCAACGTCTTGCTCAATGTGCCCAGTGTGTGAAGAGAATTCGGAACACGTAATGTTTCGATGCCCGATATACCTGTCAGACACAACCAAGGTTTTGAACTAAAGTATTTCATTAAGTTATATGCTGCATTCCACTGAGAATTGATAAAAGTTTAAGACTAGCGGATATTTTAAGGCATCAGAATATTTAATAAAGAACTTGCAATGTAGCGCTAAATACGTTAAATGCTATGGCTGGATCGGAAACTCGTCCTTTGTGACTACGCATTATAGCCTATATCAGCAGAGCGAAGCGGAAACAAGGTCTTTCCACCTGCCCTACTTTGATTTGTGGCACTCTTGGTAACGGGAATATGGAGCGGAGACCCTATGATTGTTGAGAGAGTCAGGAGCGGAAACTTGGACTTTCCTCCCTCAGTACAATATACAAGGCCTCTCCAGATAGCTTGTGCAACCCGGCTCAATGTGAATGTAATGCGTAATAGTCAATGTGCTTAACACCCACTTCGGGTAATACTATATTGGTAGTTCTGCAAAGTGAATGGAGACACAAGCAAAAGTTCAAGTGACAAATTATGAGATAAAATAAACTTTAAATACTTTGCAAGCTGTAGTAAAAGACAATAAAACTCCTGTAGAAATTTGCTAGTTAACTTTGAAAATGTGCACTGTACTCTTGTCGGAACAGTTTGCAGCAAAGAGCGGTGAAAATCTTTGTAAAGAGAAATGATAATGTGAAGACAAGAGAGTTGTTGAACCAGAAATAGTGAAAAAGTTACTATTTTTACGCATAATATTTGTAGTTTCGAAAATAATACTCAGTAACAATTCTTATCAAAATTTTTGGTGCATGTCTTTGATAAAAAAAATTTGAATGCGCTTAAATGTAGGCAATATTTTTGGACTTTGACATATTTAACGTTGCATACATTTAGCAGAACATTGCAACTACAATTATTAATTTTATTTCTAGCATTTTTTTCACTTTCACTATTTGTGTTTTAGTTTATAAATTTAAAAAAAACTTACCTTCAAAAAATTCACCATTTATTAGTTCATTAAAAAAAATTTCATTTTTAATTTTTTAACACTCAATTTTTTATCTTTCTTTAATAACTTTTATAGCTGTTAATTGCATTTTTAACGCGCTACACGCACAGCGCTGCATTGCATTGAACCACAGGTGAGCTTGTCTCTCTCATTCACTTAACGGTGTAAAAGTTTAACATGATCAATTGTTGTTGCCTTTTTTTTAATACTTTAACAAAGTTTAACAACTTAAGGCGAGAAAAAAAGGTAAGCTGAGACACGGAAAAAAATTCAACTCTAGTAAATAGCTAACAAAAAAACATAGGTAAAAGCGCGCAGCGAATGAGCAAAGAATTCGTAAAGAAAAAGGCAAGAATGAGAAAGTGAATTTTTTTCGCTGCTGAATAAACTTTACGACCTTTAGATCAACGTCTTTTGCGAAAATTTCCCTCCTTTTTTTAGTTTCCATTTTTTTTTTTAATTTTCCTGCTTACCTGATTGCTGTCATAAATATGACGTAAATAATGAAAATCTGATTTCCAACTTAACTTCCAACTTCCGCTATAGCCCGTTAGCTAGGTAAACTTTTTTGTATTTGCGCGTATCTATGTATGTATGCTGCTTTCTGCATTCTATAAGCCACTCCTGCACTCTTCACCTACTTTACTTTACTTATTTGAACAGTACTTGCTTATCCACCTCAACCTCTGCTCTGTCACTCTCTCTCTTCTCTCGCTCTTTTACACATTTTGTGAAGTCATATGTCTTGCATTTACTTTCCACTTGACATTCTTCTTCTTCAGCTGTTTACCAACACTGCTTACATACAAATCTAAGGTTTACTTAACGGTAGTTTTACTTAATTCTTTTGCGACTTTTCCGTCAATTGCGTTTCTCTGGATTATGTTAAGTTTTGCTGAGTTCTTCTTTTGTAGTTGGCGCACCTTCTTTTTTTTTCAAAACTATTTTTTTTTTAACTTTTCTGAAGGTTAACTTGGCTTTGCTTTGAATTTTTTTCGATTCTTTTGCGCTGCCATAATTTTGATTATTTCATTTTCTTTTGGCAAGTTCTACAACAGAGAGCTTTGGAGTCTTTCTTGTAAATGAAGAAGAGAAACATGACTAAGAATCATGCCTGTTCAGGAGCAATACTTTCTGTTTTGAAAATATTTTTGTGTAACTGACAGTCTAAATAAACTGGCAGTCTTTGAAAGAGTGAACAGAAAGAGCGCCCAATGGTGCCAGTCCGAGCTAAATATCACTTTTGAGGTACTTGTCTAAGCTAAATATCACTTTGGTGGTGCTTGTCTAAGCTAATTGTTGTATGAAATTCAAATTGAAATTGTTACAAATTAAACTTGGCTGTGGTTTCCCAGTTGGTTTATGTGCATTTGGTGAAGAAATTTTCAGTTTTCCTAGATTTTACGCAAAGAGAGAAAGGTTAGGTTGGATAAAGTTACGTTTGATGAGCCCAAGAGGATCCGACGTAGACGCAAAATGTAAAATTTAAAATTTTATCCCGACTTCCGATCAACTGAGTTGGTAGGAATCCGTATAACAATTGCATATTAACCAATGAGAGCCCTAAACGGGTGGGAAAGTTTTTTTTCTGAGATAGAAAAGAGTTTTCCTGAGCATCCGCAGTACACCAATAGCCAGAAGGATAACACAACAGCGTATGTTGAAGTAATAGCCTAGCGTCCACTGCACTAGTTCAAGACCCATCTTTCCAAAAGCAGCCTCTTATGGTTTTTGACCGTTAATAACGAAGCGTTGCAGTTTCCAGCAACTTCTCTGTGACCCAGTACCCAGTATATGTATAAGATTTAATCCAAAAACGATGAAAATAAATATTCCTCCACATTTTGGGAATGTACTAGGGCAGGCTATATCAGTAACTGTCTGCATGTCTAACAGAATAACCCGCTCTAGCAGTGCGTCTACGACTTTCTTAATAATGCACCTTGATCTGAAAAAATTAAATTACAATGGTGCGGAAGCCTGAGCCCACACCGTTGGATGGTTCTCAACAGAAGTCTTTCAAGCCAACCTTCGGCCCTGCCGTGACGAACCTAAGTGCTACTTCCAATGCAGGTTCCCCGTTAAGAGATTTTGGGACATCGGAAACTACTTGTCAATAATTCAGAGACAAAGTAATCTAAGCAACTGGAGCTGAAATCGAGCGGAGTATTCTACGTGAGAGTGCACCAAGCATTCCGACTCACTAAACCCAACCGAGATGTTAACAGCAATAGATCTACCTACAGCATCCACTGTCATTGTACTACACGCGACGTTAATCCTTTAGGTTAGAGTGATTCTTAAAGCACCACAAATGCTGAGCAGAGCTACGCTTCGAACGATTTACAGACGCTTCGCTAGAGCAACACTTTCTTGCGACTTGCACTGCATACAAAAACTGCGTACTACAACAAGATAGGCTTGACTCAGTGATCTGTTTTGGGAGAAAGGCCCCAGCTTGTGCCGATAACGAGTAAGGTCGGAAGTAATATGAAACTACCGTTTGCTTTTTCTTTCTCTTCTCGTTATTTGCCTCGCAAAACAATTTCGGGGCCAGCTTTGTGCCAATGAACACATTTTACTACCTTCCGGGACCCCATATAATAATAAGACCTTGAAATATTTACTCGAGTAACTCGGCATTTTTGGACCCACTTCTTGATAACACTTCGAGATACTTCAGATTTTTAAAACAAAAAATATAAAATCTGATCCACTTCGAAGTTCCTTACTTTTTTAAATAAATAAAAAAACAGAAAATTCAAATTTAATGGCGACAAAATTTTATGATCATTCGAAAGAACATTATTTGGCATTTAGTTTTTGAAGATTATCTCTTGCAATGAATAGCCGCAGCTCCGTCTCAGATAGTGTCTCTGTTCAGTCCAATTTTCGATGACTCGTTCGAGCATTTCGACTGGTAACTGACGAATGAAATGCGTTATGTTTTGCTCCAAGGCCTAAATCGAAGCGAGATTGTCCGCATAGACTTTAGACTTTACATATCCCACAGGAAACAGGAAGTGATATCACACGATCTTGGTGGTCAATCGACCGGCCCAAAACGTGAAATTATTTGCTCACCGAAGTGTTCTCTCAATAACTCCATTGATTGATGCGGTGTGTGGGAAGTGACGCCGTGGCGTTGTTGAAACCAGATGTCGCGGAGATCACGGGGTTCAATTTCAGGCATCAAATAGTCGGTTATCATGGCGCGATAACGGTCGCCATTGACGGTTACGTTCTCACCGGTATCATTTTTGAAGAAATATAGACGGATGATTCCACCGGCACCGGCAACCACATCAAACCGTTGTTTTTTCTGAATGAAATGGAAGCTCTTGAATCTCTTCCAGTTGCTCTTCGTCCCAAATGCGGCAATTTTGCTTCTTTACGCACCCATTGAGCCAGAAATGAGTCTCATCGCTGAAAAAATTTTGATTCGAAAACGTCGGATCTTCTTGGAACTTTTCAAGCGCCCGTAGAGCGAAGCGATGTCGCTTGGACAGGTCGAGCGGCTTCAGTTCTTGCACAAGTTGTATTTTGTACGCTTTCAATTTAGAGATCTCGAAAAAAATGCCCAAGGCGTGCCTTACGTCAGTCCAAGCTGCTGCGAACGGCCCTCAGCTATGGTCGCTATATTTTCTTCACTGCGTGCTGAACGTAGGTGGTCTATTCGGTCGAATATTATCCAATAATGAATTCTGGATCTCAAGATGGGTGATAGTGTTGGGCGAATAGTACGCTCAGTAGGCCGATTATGTTGTCCATAAGTTTAGCGAAGTGTGCGAAACGCATTCTTTACAGAACGTGAATTTTCGTAATTCGTCGTTGAATGTTTTGTAAATTTTGTTCAGCCGTAAGTCTTTCCATTATGAAATGTCAAGCAATACTGAACAAAAATAACATGACAGCTTGACACGACTCACGCGTGACCTGTCGAGAAAAGGCTATTGAAAAACGTACCTCAACTTGGATCACACTTTATATACTGAAGAAAATTCCAATAAAGATTAAAAGTATTTTCTTCAATTTTTTTAGCAAAATCATTTAATTAAAGTTATGCAAAGAGTCTTCCACACTGACTACTGTATATTATTTATGAAAAGGGTTGCCAACTATATGTCCCGCTATTGGGGACAGTCACATTTCATAACTTGCATATTTCTTTCAACCAACTGTTTACATGCTTCTTAGTAAATAAATTCAATTTATAAGGAAACTTGAATGATATACCAAGCATTCTAACAAGCAGCATACAGACCAAAGGAAGTCATACAAAACCGAAGAAAGAATTCTCCCACAGCTACTAATGATATTTTAACCGCAACTCGCCCAATGCTTTAGCAATTGTATGGGCGACCTGGCTAAATAAAAAAAAATTATTTTGATATTAATAAAAAAATGTGTACGGCTACAAGGCGTGCTCATAAAAGTAGTTGCTACCACCTCAACCGTCTCCTCATAACCCCCAATGGTCGCAGTTGAATAGTTGAATTGAAGTTGTGCAACTGATAAAGCCGACTTACGCTGCAGAGAGCTGCTGAGGGGAATCAAGGCGGCATTCAAAAATATGTACGTATAAGTCATAAGGTAACAAGAAAGTTGGCTTTGTAAGCATGAGTAAATGTGGATGAAAGTGAATTAGACGTTAAGGTGAGTTGAATGAAATGTGAGCAGTAGAAAAAACAACAAAAAATAATGCAATGAAAAAGTGAATGAAAATTGTAGGGAAAACTTTTGCGTTTTTCACATAAAATTGCTCGACATGAAATGCACACAATTTTTCACTTACAAAACAGCAACAACATGCAGCCGACGCGCAGAGGTCAGCGAGCAGTGAATGTGAAAGCGCTGCATGCGATTGACTGTGGTGTATATACAGGGGTAAAACTGTGGTGGGTAGGTGCCGTTGCCGTTGTAGCCCGCAGTTTTCGGGTAATACGATTTATACGAGCGCAACTTTTCCTCAACTGAATCTATTAAATAATGTTGTAGTGACTTTTATATGCATACAGACAGACGTACAGACAGACATACATACTTATATACGCTTTTAAATAAATAAAATTAATAATAAAAGTTAACAACAACAAATTGTTGGGGATGGCCAAAGTCATTTCGGCACAAGAAAATTTGGTTTACTTAAGGATTGTTGAGAAAGGGGGAGAGAGAGAGATAGAGAGACAGAGAGAGAGAAGGAGAGTTCGAAAGTATGTTTGAGTTTCTATATAAAGGGTGATCCAAATAGGGGCACTTTTTTGAATAGTCTTTTTTTGATAGAACACGCATAAGTCGTCTCCAGCTCTTATGTTATTTCTATTCAGTACTGTTTGACATTTCATCATGGAAAGACTTACGCTTGAACAACGTTTACAAATCGCTCAACTTTAATACGAAAATTCACGTTCTGTAAAGAATGTGTTTCGTACGTTCAGCACGCAGAGAAGAAAATATAGCGGTCGTAGCCGTAGAGTATACACGAAGACCGTGGAGAGTCGATTAGGCATAGTTTGCAGCAACTCACATCGACGTATGGAACGACTTGGCGCATTTTGCGTCGAAATCTTAAATTAAGAGCGCACAAAATACAGCTTGTGCAAGAACTGAAGCAGCTCGACCTCCCCAAGTGACATCGCTTTGCTCTATGGGCTCTTGAAAAGTTCCAAGAAGATCCGACGTTTTCGAACCAAATTTTGTTAAACGATGAGGCCCATGGCTCAATGAGTATGCAAAAAAGCAAAGTTGCCGCATTTGGGACGAAGAGTAGCCTGAAGAGATTCAGGAGCTGCCATTTCATCTAATCAAAAACAACGGTTTGGTGTGGTCTGTGGGCGGGTAGAATCAACGATTCATATTTCTTAAAAAATGATCCTGGTGAGATCGTAACCGTCAATGGCGACCGTTATCGCGCCCTGATAACCGACTATTTGATACCTGCAATTGAAGTACGTGGTCCCGCGAAATTTGGTGTCACTTCCTAAACATCGTATCAATCAATGGATTTATTGAGAGAACACTTCGGTCAGCAAATAGTTTCACGTTTTATGCCGGTCGATTCACCACCAAGATCGTGTGACATCACAGCGTTAGACTTTTGCCTGTGGGGATATGTAAAGTCTTACGTCTAAGTGGTCAATCCCGCTTCGATTCAGACCTTGGTACAAAAAATCACGCGTGTGATTCGCCAGTTACCAGCCGAAATGCTCGAACGAGTAATCGAAAATTGAACTCAACGGATGAACCATCTGAGACGTAGCCGCGGCCAAGATTTGAAAGAGATAATCTTCAAGAAATAAATGGGAAAGAATGTTCTTTCGAATAATAATAAATATTTTCCATTAAATTTGATTTTTTTGTGTTTTTTTCTTTAAAAATGGAAGTGAAATTCGTAATGGATCACCCTTTATGAGTGTGTGTGTGCGTGTGTGTGAGTCTAAGGAGTTACTTTTTGTTGGTATATGTAGTAGTAAATAGTGGACTTTAGCCGAGCCAAAAGTTGCCAGCATCTCTTGATGGTCATTTAAAGTGCCCGCATAAGTGTATTGCACAACAACAACAATAACAACAACAACAACGCTAGTTAATAACAACAATTTCTTCATCTTTATTACACTTTCTCCTCAACTCAAGTATTCATTTATATTTATTTATATACATATGCCTGTGTGTGTGTGTCCACCCACCCAATGTATCTGCCGTTATCCTTTCTTCTCATCTTACATCTATTTACTTTTCCTTATTGTATTTATTCTGGCAGATTTTTGACGAAATACTCGAGTGCAGAGAGAGTTTCGTGGAGATTCATCGCAGGCAGTTTATTTATTATGAATTTAATTTAGCAAACGACGGTAAAGTAACGGCAAAGGATATGCTTGGCCTCAGACCAAAAATGTTTATGAAGCAAAGAAGAAAGAAAAAAATCAAGCGCACAAAGAATGCTGCAAGTAGAAATGGAAGGAAAAATGTACTCGTTATTACACTGCTCAGCTCAGTTCATTGCATGAATGAGTGAATAAATTAGTGAAAATGTGAAAAGTTAGTTTGGGCGAGTTGAGTTGAGTTGGAATTCGTGGCCTCAGGTAACAGCTTTTGTATGGTGCATCATGAAAGCCGATTTTCCTTTGCATTTGAATGCTTTTTTTATTGTACTTTATCACACTAGGGGCCTAGGGATCTGGTAGTGAACAAGGGCAAGACGAAATATCGCTCACATCACTGTTGACAGTCATAAGCTTGAAGAAGCAGGCACTTTAGTCTATTTTGGAACAATGCCAGTTCTGAAACCCAACGCAGAATTACTCTTGCATAAGATATAGCTTCACTAACCTGCACCATAGCCATGGAAAGGCCACATAATCTCGAACCCTGACACAATTATGGTCTGGATGTTGTAGCAGGCTCAACGCCTACTTATTCAAACCCGACCCTGACATACCCAGAAAATGTCCCGCATGCAACGATTCCCCGCACGGCACTAACAACCTTTTTGCATGCCCACTCAACCTGACTCATCTAACACCCCCTCCCTCTAGTCCGAACACATCGAAGCAGCACCTTTCCAGGGCCTCCGGTTAGAGGACCTCGATGACTAAAAGTGGACCTAACTGACCCTAGGCGGGTTGGCTAGCCGCTACAACAACAACAATACATAACCTCTAAAGAAATTTTTTGTATAGAAGCGTTTACAAGTAGTTTTTTTTTCAACTTTGACTGAATTGCGAAAATCCTCAAATATTAAAAAAGAAATATCACAAAAAAGGAAATTGAGGGCTGTTTGATAAGTATGTAAGTGACCGTAAATACAACACTGTTCCGGTAAACTATTATCGATTAGTAGATTGCCGTAAAATTTTCAGCAAACTGAGCCATTTGGTTAGTCATTGACAGTCATTGAAAGTAGACGATTTCGTGAATCTGAACGAGAATGGAAAAAAAGCGAATTTCGTGTGTTGCTTAAGCATTATTTTTAGCGTAAAAAAACCATAACAAAAACCAATAAAAGACTTAGTAAATACTGTGGGGACTCTGCGCTATCATTTTCAACGGTTAAAAAGTATTTTACTGAGCTCCGTTGTGGTCGTACCAATACTAGATCGCGTAAAAGAGGTCGTCACGCCAGAAAATGTCGATGAGATCCATAGAATGGTATTGGATGATTTGAGAATAAAAGTGCTTGGGTTGGCTAAGGCCGTAGGCATCTCAACTGAGCGAGTATATCACATTTAACATGAATATTTGGTAGCGATCCGTGCAACCATGTAAGCACTTCAAAGAGGTTTATTAGATGATGTTCAACCGCAATCCGAACAAATTTTTGCAACGTTTTGTTACCTTAAAGGAAATATGGATTCATCACATCTCGCTAGATACCAAAGAACAATTAAGACCGTGGGTTTCTCCAGTCAAACGGCATCACAGAAGACCAAGGTGAGTCATGGCAACAGTTTCTTGGAAGCACGACGGTCATTCATATCGAGTTCCTTGAAAAGAGTAAAACAATATCATTCTGAGCTATTGGACAGATTCGGCATTGATTTGAAGCAGAAACGACGGCATTTGACGAAAAACAAAGCGCTGATCGATCAAGACAATGCACGGATGCGCACTTGTGAAGTCAACATAGGAAAAATTCATAAATTGGGCTACGAACTGCTACTCCATCCAGCATATTCTCCAGATATAGTCCACTGCGACTATTTCTTTTTTAAATGGCTGCAGCTTAGAGATTCGGATCGAATGAAGAGGACGTCACAAGCCTATTTTGATGGCCTTGAAAAAACTCATTATTTGAAGAAAAGCTGTACTAAACGTATAAAGCTAAAAGGAGATTTTGTTGAGAAACAATACGCTAATTTACCGAAAAAAAATTACTTTATTCAAAATAGTCACTGGCTTGTCAAACCACCCTCGTAAGAACGAAATTTTCCAACGAGAGTGAGGTCAAAAAGGCTATTTTTGGCCTTTTCGAAATAAATGACAACGATTTTTTTTTTCAAATAATATAAATATTATTTCAATATATTTTTAAAATAGAAGTACTTTTTTCAACAGCCCTTTTTTGACGGATCACGCGTGAGTCATGTCAAGCTGTCAATGTTATTTTTGTTCAGTTTTGTTTGGCATTTCATCATGGAAAGACTTACGCCTGAACAATGTTTTCAAATCATTCAACGACAAATTATGAAAATTCACGTTCTGTAAAGAATGTGTTTCGTGCGCTTCGCTCAACTTATGGTCAACATAATCGGCCTACTGAGCGTACTATTCGCAACACCATCACCCACCGTAGGACCCAGCATTCATTATTGGATAATATTCGACTGAATCGATCATGTCTAGCACTTGGACTGACGTATGGGATGACCTGGCGTCAAAAATACAAAATACAGCTTTTGCAAGAACTGAAGTCGCTCAACCTTCTCAAGCGAAATCGCTTCGCTCTATGGGCTCTTGAAAATTTCCAAGAAGATCCGACGTCCTCGGGCCTAAATTTGTTCAGCGACGATGCCCATTTCTAGCTCAATTGGTATGTAAACAAGCAAAATTGCCGTATTTGAGACGAAGAGCAACCTGAAGGGATTCAAGAGCTGCTATTTTATCCAGAAAAAACTACTGTTTGGTATGGTTTGTGGGCCGACGATGCCGGCGAGAACGTAACCCTCTATAGCGACCTTTATCGCGCCATGATAACCAACTATTTGATATCTGAAATTGAAGTTCGTGATCTCCGCGACACATGGTTTCAATGCCAAGGCACCACTTCCCACACATCGCATCAATCAATGGATTTATTGAGAGAACATTTTATTGAGCAGATAATTTCACATTTCGAGCCGGTCAATTGACCACAAAAATCGTGTGATAACACACCGTTAGACCTTTCCCTGTGGGGATATATAAAGCCTAAGGTCTATGCAGACAAACCCCCTTCGATTCAGGCCTTGGAGCAAAACATCACGCGTGTCATTCGCCAGTTGCCAGTCGAATCGCACGAATGAGTCATAGAAAATTGGACTCAACGGATGGACCATCTGGAGACATAGCCGCAGCCAACATTTGAAAGGGATAATCTTCAAAAATTAAATGCCAAAGAATGTTCTTTCGAATGATAATAAATATTTGCCAGTAAATTTTTGTTTTCTGTGTTTTTTTTTTTCTTTAAAAGTAGGAAACGCCGAAATGGATCACCCAAAAATCAAAAAAAAAATCTACATGTTATTACACTTAATTGCATTATAATTTAATTAGCTTAGTTCGATTTAGATTTTTTATTTTGTTTTATATTATTTCACTTTATTTTAATTTAATTTGTTTTTTGTATTGCATTTTTTTTTCAATTATATTATTATTTTTTTTATTTTTTTTAGTTTAGCCAGATTTTTTATTTCATTTTATTTTGTTTAATTTTACTGAATTTTTTTCCAATCAATTTCATTTTAATTTTATTGGTTATTATTTTTAAACTGTTATATTTTTTATTAATTATTATTTTATTTTTAGGTATTTTATTTAATTTAAAATTTTAATTTTTTATTTTATTTTATTTTATTTTATTTTATTTTATTTTATTATTTTTTAATTTTTATTTTATTTTATATTATATAAAACAATTAAATTAAACTAAATTAATTTTTCTGGTACACCCAGTTATAACATATCTCTTGGACTACTTGAACGAATTCGAATTTTATATGCATTTCACTTTTACTTGGCACACAGGAGACAATTTTACTTTTTATTTCATATATGTATGTATGTAGTATCTTTTATCCTCCCTCGTCATCATTTACAATGTCTTATCTATCCATTACTTACTCACCAATTGTTTACTTTGCTCAACTAACTGGTGAAACGGCAGGGGAGCAGCAGCAACAGCAGCAGCAGTGAAGGCGAGCATATGCAGCGTATGTTGGTTTCACCTATTTTTTTTTTTTACTCATAGTGGAGATCTCTTTTCCCACTCACTCACTGCAAGGCTAGTAGGGTATAAACTGCCATGGTTGCTGTGTCATTGCTTGACATTTTGACATTGACAATGACAAATGTGTTGTCATTAAATTTCGATTTGGTTTTAGCTTGCAATAAGAGGCAACCGCAACGCCCTCAAAGCAGTTGGTAGTAGAGTATTTTACAGTACGTACTCGTCAGTGTCTATGTATTGTACTCGTAGTATTAGTGTATGCAACTACGCACAGCAGTGAATGCAGCGGGTTTGTTTGCGCTGATTTACTTACACTAAGGGGCACAAATTGTTTTATGATGTTTTTGCTTGGTATTAATGAAACGAATTTTTTAATTTTGAAATATAATTTGGCTTCAATTAAACTGAAAATCACAAATATCGAATTTTGAACTTTTGGAAATTTTTATTTCAAATTTAAAAAATTTTAAACTAAAATAAAAAAAAAATTACAGTAAATTTGACGCATCTGAACGATTTATCCCACAGTTTTCCAATTGAAATAAATTCGGAAGCAAAATTATTTAAATGTTTTTGTATTGCATTTCATTGAGATGCGGGATTTCGCTTTTTTTAATTTTTTTTTTAAATTTTAATGCTTTTTTAATGTTTATTTTTTTAATTTTTTTTTTATTTTTTTTTTTGAAAGCAATTAATTTTTTGCGCATTAAAAACTTTTTTTAGTATTGGAACAGCAAAAAAATTTATTTGTGGAAGCTATTTCAATTACTTTAAAAAAAAATTTCAAAACCACAAATTATTAAATTTTAATTTTTTGCTGATTTTTTTTCTTCATTTTTCTACATAATTATTGATTTATGCATTTGTCTCTTCAGCATGAACCACATTTTTAACAAAGTTTAAAAAAAAAATCAAAACAAAAATTTTTGTAAATATTTAAGTCACCCATGGTTTCATTGCTGATCCACAGCGTATATGCAAACAATGGCTTGGCGACAATGTCACAAACAATACGCAAAACGTAGCATACTTTTAGGCGAAAGAGTGTGTGCTCTGTAAGCAATGGCATTGCAGTTTATTTGTGGCAATTTTCAGTGTTGTCATTTGTTGTTGTTGTTTTTGCTTGTTTTTTGTTGTTTTTATAAATTTGTGTTGTTGTTTTTATCAACTGTTGTTATTGTTGTTTATACTGTTACTGTTTTCTCTTTCACTGTTGCATTCAGCAGCCCATACATGCATATACACTTGCTTTGATACTACCGCACCGTTGCATACTTTTCGGCGCATATTGTTTTGGTATCGCAGTCACAAAGCAGCTGCTCTACTGCACAATACAACACAATATCCTTTTGTCCACACACACACACACACATTCTCTCTCTCTCTCTCTCTCTTTATCGAACTCTCTCTCACTCTATCCATCTCAACTCTCGCCCTCAGCCTTTGTTTGCTTGAGTAAAATTGATTGCTTAACAATGAACTCGCTCACCTCCTGCACCCCCCAACGCCAGCAAACAACTTTCAACGCTGTGCATATGTAAGTATGCATGTATGTATGCATATGTATGTATTTGTGTAAGCTTTTGTTATGTGATTTGATATGAATTTTCTCTCTTTTCACTGTCACTTAATGCCAGTTGGTTGATTTTGCCAACGCTTCAACTGCGCTTTAATAATAATTTTTGAAATTTTATTCCAAAATTTTGCGTGTGGAAAATATCAGAATTGCTTTATGTGTGTTTTTTGAATGTGTATGTGCGTGTGTGTGTGCGTGTGGTCACAGAGTTCATTATAAACGCATTAACGATTAAATTTCGTTTAACAAACAAAACGATTTTGTAGTGTGTGTTGTCACATCACTCATACACATAGCCACACATACACATACACATACACATACACATTTACATACGCATGTGATTATACATAAGTAGATATATATGTATTTACTCCAAAACATCATCTTTCGCTTGTTGTGACATTTATTGTTAGTCTTTTTGGCACTTTGACTTTGACTCGCTTGTGGTTGTGTGGCGCCTTTTGGGCTGTTGTCCTTTGGGATTTTGCTGTTGCTTCTTCTTGGCTAATTCGTATCCATTTTATGCATTGATTTCATGAAAACTTTTATAATAATTCAATTTCATTAAAATTCATTATAGTCGATTTGGCTTACCGCTACTGCATCCTTGAGGTAATTAAGAAATTTAAAACTAGACTGAAAGGTAAATGATGCGGGAAAGAGCGAAAGGACGAAAGGTTGGTTGGTTAATGGAAACTATTCGGACTAGTGGGGAGTGGAGCACTTAAGGATCTCTTTATAAGCGCTGAAGCGTCTCTCAGCGGAGCTTCTACTCCAGCTTCCAAGGCCTTCAAATTGCGGGATCTCCAGTTTTTGTCCTAAGCCAGCGAAAGACTGTTGTATTTCTATGAGAAGAATTTTATTCCAAGTCACAAATATACTCCTATGGCGATCGCGATAAAATATCTTCTTTTTTTTTTTAATTTTTTTTTTTTGGTTAACCTGATCAGGATTGAACCCATCGCACATTATCACGTACTGCTAACCACTCGACCGCAACATTTCAACCAAAAAAAAGCAAGAATCAGTCATTGACGACAATAAAAAAGATTCATGAATCCATTCAGCGATAGTGGAAGTCTCCCCCGAGCACGATCCCAAAGAACTCAGCCGCTTTGCGTAAGTTTCCAGAGCTGACTCGGTGACAGGAACTGAATTATTTATCAAAAATAACTTCTTTGCTAGTGAGGAGTGCCCAACGGCGTACCTCAATTCCATAAAGAAATGCGACATAGGCACAAAGGCTGTCACAGAGCATAGACTACATCCAGTTTATAAGTGTCACGAAGCTACTCTAATCCGCGCACTTGTCCATTTGAGACATAAAGAGGCGTGCTAACTCTAGAATAGAGTTTGTTGGGCCATAATCCATCAGAAGAACTACCAAAGAAGACTTTATAACCCGCTCTGGTAAGGTAGACACATCACGTCAGCTCTACCTTATAATACAAGCTGTTCTAGCACTTGGCTCGGAATTATTAATTTGTCGCTTCCTACGAAGGAAAGAGAGCTTTTTTGATCGATATTTATGTAAAACGCAACTTTCTTCGCATCTCGAAGGTTTTGGAAATCAAAATATTTTCCTTATTTGCAATTTCTTCACGAGATTCGTGATTAAAACCTTGAATATGCCCTCCACAATCAATTTCTGTTACCGAGGCCGCTACACCGACTTAAATTAGGTTAGTTTAAACTGGTTGGCTATCACGCCTTGCATAGTCTTGTTGGACCATTGTAATCCCAGATGAAGGTTCAGTTTAGTTCGAGCTGAAGTAGTCATCATATGGGACATCAACACTTTTTCCGAAGTCCAAGAGAGCCAATTTTGATACTACATTTAGTCTCTTGAACTGCGGAGCTCCTCTATACCTAAGACGAGTTATAGATAAGACCGGACAGAGTTAGTGGAGGTGTTCCAATGTCTCACTCAGACCTTCTTGCTTGCACTTCATGCATGTGTCGTCGTTACTAACGTCTATTTGACTATAGGCTATAGACCAACATACATCCTGCGATCCTTTCAAGACCGGTGAGCAAAAAATATGCGACTTTTCTTTCGGTACCCTTGCACATATTCTTGGCGATCCCGTGTCAGAAATTCCATCCCAACCTGATCCACCTGTCAGTCCTTTCGGAGATTTCATTGTGAATCGTTTTGAGGGACTTGCATATTTCCCGCAATGGCTCAGTAACCAGTTGCATGCCAATCTCATCAACTATTTACTTTGCCGAAGTGTATATAGTTCCCTGATCCTAACGACATTTTTGGACCCAATACGATGTGAGACTATTGCCTTAATTTCCGCTTGGCTAACGACGTAGATATTGATGTTTTTATGTTCTTTCTTGTGGTGCCGAGACGTGATGACCGGAGGGAAGTTTCATACGATGACCGCGCCTTGTCAGATCCGAACAGGTGTGCGGGCTTATTTAACCGGTTTTTTCACGGTTGACAAAATGAAGCAACAAGTGACGCACCCTCGGCGCAAACTACCAAACACCAATGCGACACTACATTGAAGAGGTTCAGGGAGTTATCGGAAAGACTTAAGCCTCCAAATCCATCGGACTCCACGGAATAAGCATGCTGATCCTACAACCTCTGGCTCCAGCAGGAACAGACTATCTCACCAAGGTTCTCAACTTGTCTTTGAGCACTCTGATTATAACCAATATGTGGAAGCTTGGTAAAGTGGTACCGCTCACTTGCTGTTCCCGTCATTTACACAGCACCATGAACTATCTAGGTGGCTGACAGTCATCTGTTAACTTTTAAGGTCTAAATTTTAAGCTCCGGAAAATTAAAAAAGAGGTTCTGCAGGGTTGTTTCCTCTCGAAAGCTCCTTCCACCCCTAGACGCTGTTTCCTTGATCTCATATGCCCATGACTGCTCGATATTGGCGCCTGGCCAGGCTAATGATAACCTTTGTTCAAAAGTAAACTTCCCTCCCGCCAATCTTTCCCGCTACTTCATTGCACGACATCTAACATACAGTTACAACCAGCGAAACTCTCGGCCATCTTTTCATCATCTCGAATTTGATATATAACTCGATGACATAAAAACTGCGACGAACTTTCGCACAGGCATATCAGGTAGGGATTACTTGACTATAACGAAGCCATACAGTAATTTAACAAAGAACCACTGGACAGGGCAGCATATCGACAGTCTAAACACCATTCGTCAAGAGTACGTCAATATCTTCGTCAACTCTCTTCACGTGAATGGCGTTCGCAGAATCCAAGCACCACCTATTGCAAAGGAAGAGCTCGAGTTGCCTCTATAGACCCGAGTAATATTGACACAATTAAGGTCTGGATATTGGAGTCGACTTAATTCCTACTTATCCAGACTTGATCCCGACATAGCCAACGCATATCGTGCAACAATAACCACCTCTTTGCCTGCTTCCTAAGACGAACTCAGTTCACATTCCTCTCTCTCTCTCTGGTCCGAACCCCTCGAAACAGCCCGTTTCCTGGACCTACCGTTAGATGACCACAGTGACTTGGACTAGTCTTACCTTCCTTATTGGCGGTGTTCTGCTAGTCGCTACAAGAACCAGAGCATGAGCCTTGCTCGTACTTAATAAGCTTATCTTTGGATATCTCCTTCATCACCTTGTTCGTCGGACAACACACTACTAAAGTTAAAAAGCGCCTAAAAAAGTATTTACATCCAACCACAACAACAGCAGGATCGTGTTAGGTAGTCACCAAAAATCATTTACAGCCGTCGACGCGACAATACCAGCGTCCTCCCCAACATCATCAAGCGCTGAGTACGAGGCGTTGCAGCAATAATCATTAACCAACCAACCACTAACAACAACAACAATAGCAACTAACACATAGGACAGTTTGTCAGCGACCACTAAACAACTGAGCGACACGGTAAACAGCCAACAGCCAAGCCTCTGTGACATGACAAGCGCCAACAACGAGTGATGATGTGATCTGCTGCTGCAGTGTGACCAACATTAACCGCTGCTCTAACAGCCAACATCGAACATGGTCGTCGTCGCCGTTGTTACCACTGATTATCAACAACGTAAATGAGGCGAATTGTTGTTGTTGTGGGCAAATCATGTGTGTGTGTGTGTGTGTGGCGTCTATTTTTGGCCAAAGCAGTTGGCTGCAGTTGGTGGTTAATGATGAGCACAAGTGAAAAATTTGATGTGGATTGGAGATGGGCTGTATATGGGTGTAAATTTTTGGCGGGCGTGAGACTACAATGTGCATGAAAGGAAGGCACAACCGAGGTACAAGCCGTTGGTACTCGGTCTATGAACCATCTTCTCCATAGGTATGACTATGTTTGGCTTTATCGATTTAATTTGTCATAGACGGAGTTCCTTCTAAGGATTTCATTTATTCACTCTCGTTTACCTCACATACCCAAAGATCGAGAGTGTGAGTACGGAACGGAGCTTTCACGTCTGGCATATCGAAAAATTCGAAAAGTCTCAGTACGAATGGAATTTCGTGCTCCTCACAAGCCCAAAAACTGTAGCGTTTGCAGTCGGGGTAAGCTTTTGTACCCCTCACATATCAAAATACTTCAAAGGTCTCAGTAAGGATTTGATCTTACAGACCTCCCACAAAAAAAAAAAAAGCGAATGGCAAACGCAAAGGTATGCGACAGAAAATAGAAGATGGACACTTCATGGCTCATTTAAGACGTCAAGGCTGGTGACTGAGAGGCAATACACAGAGACTGACAGATGCAGTTTTTGTCGAGAAATGGCTGTTTCAGGGCGCACCTCCACAGATCCGTCTACGATGGAGAGACTGCAAGCTCCTTCTGCAGCAGTGCAGCAGAAAACCGGGAGCATACACCTTTTCTACTGCTCCAGGTGAGGTATGTAGTGGAGAGAACTAGCATAAAGCAGATACTAAACGATGGGACGACAACACTATGAGTCACCTGCTACAGTCGAAGTTTCTCAGGATAAGAGAAGAGCAGCAGAAAAGCATAAGATCAGATGAATAACCCAGCTGGGTGTGTGTGAAAAGGCATTTTAGCTCAACGCGAAAACGCGCGGAGACTGCTTCGGTTGCAAATTCGTATTTTACTATGATGAAACGACTGAATTGAGTTCAAATGAAGCTCAATTGCGTTTCAACTGCTTTCGATTCTGAAGGGATTGTAGTTAAGATTTCCGTTTCCGCCGATTGATTTCTCTCTGCATAATGTCCACCAGCGGAGTTCCAATGTAGGGCAGAGCTAACAAGATCCAGTTAGATGAGGGATTTGACAACACTTGTACTCCGACATAGCTTTAACAATTCTCTCTGTAGTTGAGCGTCCTCGTTGAATGCTTCTTCTTAGTATTAACAGCACAAACAGTTTCTCTCCGACCTATTTATGTTGGAACTGAACACCCTAAAGACTTCAGTTAGAGCGCATAATCATTATACTGCGACTGAGCTGTAGCAATCTGTCTAGCTCTCTGAGCAACCAGCTTCGAAGCCTTTTCCCAGACTTTGGTGATGACACTAGAATCGTTGTCCAACGGAATTTTTTCAAATCTCACTATAGCTAAATCATCACGTTGAGAGCTTTAAACTCGGTTTTGTTCCGAATACCGACTTTTCACCGTCTGATAACTGATGGGGCTCACTACAAGTGAGCTTTGAGGTGAGGAGATTTCAGCTGGATCCCTTCAAAACTTCAACTGGATGACACAACGATTTTACTCCAACGCAACTAAATCAAAGTTCCCTCAAGCTAAACGGTCAAGCTGCAGTCTGAAATCTCTGTTTCGTTCGAACACCGGCTGTTAGCTGAAAGGAATCAGTACAACTGAGCTTTGAGTTGAGGTGCTTTCAGCTGGAACGAACTCTCACTGAGTTTTAGCAAGTCTCTCTCTGGTTGCGTGTCCACATTCTTAGCCTTTGTTCAGACTTTAAACAAAGCTAGGCTTCTTCGGACTTATTCCCAGTAAAACTCATTGCAAATGAGGCTTGAGGGGCCTACCGAACTGCTGTGGAAAATAGCTTTATACAAAAATTAAATCTTAAATCAATTGGCAAGCTGACTCTGAACATTAAGCTGACTCCTTTCATGGCAATCACAGCTACAACTAAATTACAAAAAAAAAAAAACAAAAAAAAAACCAGCAGATCCTCTCCGAGTAAATTGCGCAGAGAGCCAAGAAAGAAATGTGAAATAAAAACCTCTTCAAATGACGTTAAAGCATCAAAGATCAAGCAACCGACCGTACATTAAGCCTGCGCCAAAGGCTGCACACTAATTTAAAAGCGTCTAAAAGCACACAACAGTATCAAGAAGGTAGGGGAAAAAAGTCAAAATGATGAGCAAAGAGTTAGAGTAACAGTGGACAAATTTGCCAAAAGAAACCTTTGGGAAAAACCGACCGACTAACTAAAGAAGCAGCAGAAAAAAATGCAAAAGCAACGCTGGTGAAGCGAGCGGAGCGAAGTGTGTGTAGTTGGGGTGAGGGGGAGTATGAAAAAACAACATACAGAAGAGACCGCTGATCCCTAAAGCGTAGTGTAGGCAAACAAAAACTAATTTCATTGTTTACGAATTTTTCTACTACACATGTACACACACATGAAAAAAAAAAAACACACACACAGAAATACATACTTCATCACAGCAATGCAACTTCAACGGTTTACTTTTTGCTGATGAAAAGTAAGCAAGCAGAAAGGTAGTAGCACTTAGTAGTAGTAGTGGAAGTCGTAGTAGAGCGTTAGCACTGTGTAGTGTAGTAGTGTTAGCAGTAGTAGTAAGCAAATGTAAATAAAAGTTAGTCGAGTTTACCTTTAACTCTTTTTACTTTTACTTTGTTGACTCTGCTACTGAGCCGCTGAGCCGCCGCGTGGTCTGCCGCCATGGAGTTGGCTGGGAGTACATTCGGACGCCGTAATTTTTTTTTTTTTTGTATTGTTTTTGTTACAACCTTTTGTTGTACTACAACATTATACTTTTTTTATTTGCTTTGCTCGCCCTGTTTGTTGTCAACTTACAGCGGCAGAGCGCCCTCATTGCCGCCGCCGCCGCCGTCAGGTTGAGCTGCTAAGCAAAAGTTAGCGGGAGTTGCAGTCGACGAGAGTAGTCAAACGACGGCCTGGGATTTTTGGCCATCCTGTGGGGCAGTTATGATTACCCCACACTTTCAGAGTGTGTCCGCGTGCCTGTGTGTTTGGCTTCAGCGCAAATGAGTTGCTTCTTGGAAGTCAATTGTGATATCTGTTGGTTTGTGGGGAAGTTAATAATTTTTGTTATTATTTGTTTTGCTCTTCCCCCTCTCTCCTCCCCTATCAGCGTCGCATTCGGTTGCAGTTTGTGTCTGATGATGAGTGTAAACTTTTTTGGTTTGTTTTACCGTTATTGTCTGTCGAGTTAAAAGTTATGACATATGCAATAATATCATAATTACCCCAGAGACAGTACGTCCTCCCGCCCACGGGCCACAGTACAGTTGTTGTACCTTTTCCACTCATATGTCTCTGGTGGTATCGATGTGTTTGGGGGCGTTACGGTAGGCAGGAATCGGTAAAGTTGCGTCTCGATTCGTGTTAAATGTCGGTAGGCACTTTTTTTAGTTGGAAATACTTTTGGTTGAAAATTATGTGCCCAACACCAATCCGTATAGACATAGACTACTGGACTTACAGGTTTCCAATTGACTTCATTTTGCCATGATTCGATTAAAAGTTCATTATTTTGTTGATGTTGTTGTAACCGCAGAAACTCACTCCCCAAATTGGGATTCGGAGAATATTGCGGGGGTGACAGTCCTTGGCCAGATAAAAATCCGGATCGTTCCAGTATAAATACCCGACTGTCGCGAAAACTATTGGATTTTAGTCGCCTCTTACGACAGGCATACCTTACCGCGGCTAAATTTTTGAACCCCTAACCCCTAGGGGTTCATTATTTTGTCTCCAGCTCCGTTGAACCCACCTGAATGAACCACGAGTCTTGTAGGACTAGCTTGATTTTTGAATTTCTGTCTGGCAAACATCTGACTAAGCTTATGCTCCTGAGACGTTAGCAAAATCCCGAAGAGCTTTAGATAAATATCAGCTAAGCTTCTCTATAGTTGCCCTTGAGCTAGCCATCTCAATGTCACCTCGACTTTCGTATGACTAAGGGAGGGAAAACCGAAAAGCAGCTCGTGGTTCTAACTGTCTATAGCTGGGCTCATGGCGTGGAAAAGTAGTTATTATCTTTAACTAACAACAACAAGCCAATTTCGTGTGGAATTTTTTTCAAATAGTTCTTTCTTTTATACTTTTAATAGTTTATTTTCTTCTAATATGAATAGAGACTCAGTGAACCTATGCTTAGAGAGAATTTTAAAAATTTACTTTGAAATTACCTTAGCTACGTTGCCAATTTTCATAGTGAGTTTTCTGAAACAAATTTTTTTATACTTTTAATAGGTCACTTTCTTCTAATACTAATAATGACTCATAACAGGAAATATTTAAGGAGAATTATTAAAGTTTTTGTTAAAACTGCTTCTGCTACGTTGCCAAATTTACTGTTGAGTATTTTAGAATAACGTTTTTCTGTACTTTTACATATTTCAACATTCTTGTTTTTTTTCTTTATATATTAATTTTTTTTAATTTTATTTATTTTTTTTTTATTATTATTTTTTTTTTTTTTTTGATGTAAGCAATTGTATTCAGAAATGTATTATAGGCCAAATTACTGAAATTGTTATGTTGAAATTGCTGCTGCAACGTTGCCAATTTTCGTTTATAATTTTCTAAAATAAATTTTGTTATACTTTCAATATTTCACTCTCTTTCAATTAAAGGTTTGATTTCTTTTAATACAACTATTTGCAAATTAAAAATATCCTTAAGGAGAGTTATTGACATTTACGTTAAATTTTACTTGCAATGTTGCCAATTTTCATAGTGAAAATACCAAAAAATTAATTTCTTATACTTTTAGTGGCTCAATTTCTTTCAATATGAATAATTGCACAATGTGTTGTTGGTGATATTCTTGCCATTTATGTTAAATTTGAACTTGCAACGTTGCCAATTTTCATACTGAACTTTCTAAAAAAGGAATTTTTACACTCGTAATGGTTAAATTTCTTTGAATATAACTATTTACGTATATAAAATGAGTTTTAAGACCGAATTTTTGAAATTGACTTTACACTTTCGCTTGCAACGTTGCCAATTTTCATAGTGAACTTTTCAAAAAAGAAGTTTTTTAAATTTTTCATGGTTAGTTTTTTTTTTTTAAACGAAAAATTACATATTAAAATTTATTCTTATGTATAAAACCAACCTTTGCCATGTTGTCAGTTTCCATGGTATCTCATTTGGCGAGAGAGCGAGCTGGCATCATTTAGTGTATCAAATCAGCGCCTCAAAACAGAGAAAAGACATTGAGACCTAAAAACAGAGATATATATCGCTAGCTGCGCTTATGCTAGTTAGGAAGAAGAAGAAAGCTTGTGTTTCATTTTTATAACCAAAAACAGAGTTTTTCGTCCGCATGGATGATTAGGTCTATAGGAGGAGGGTCAACGAACATTTCTTTAAAGCCATAGCTACTTATCTATTGTTATGACGTCGATATCAAGGCTCAATCATCTCAATGGAAGCTGAAAGGTGAGCCAAGACTGAAAAAGCCACACCAAGTTCGATCAAATGTGAAGGTTTTGCTCACTGTTTTCTTTGATTACAATGGTGAACTCCTGCCAAAAGGTCGTACAGTTAATAAGGAATACTACAAGGAAGTTATGCAACGTTTGAATGAAGCAATACGGCTCAAACGATCGGAATTGTGGGAAAACGAATTGTGGATTCTGCCATAACGATAATGCATAAACTCACACATCAATGCTTATTCGTGATTTTTTGGCCAAAAACAAAACCATAATTATGCCTCAACCGTCGGATTCCATTTCCGGATATTTCCATTTGAAGATACTTTGGGTGGCCGTTCGTCCATTATGTCAGGAAGCTTCAGATGAATTTGTAAACTTTAAGAAAATCATTTCAGTTCAGTCACTTCTATGAAGGAGGTCAATCTGAGTATGCTATATTTAATAAATTTACAAAATTATGCGCCTAAAAGTATGCCTCAAAGAGATTTTCCAAGCCTTAGATAAATATAGATAAAATATTAGTTTTAATGCACTCAAAATATCAGCAGTCATCATCGCTGTCTGCCGCTTGGCCAACGGTTGCCATTTACTCTCATTAATATCAGTCTCCAAGCATTTATTTGACTATTATAAATCCTCTAGCTTTCTGGTTTTTGCGCCTAGAAGTAGAGGCAAAGGAGAAGTGAAGTCCTTTTGCATTCTACCCACACACCCAGCATAACTAACTAGTTTATCGCTTTGTGCTGTTTTTGTTTACTCGATTTGTTTGTTTTTGTTATCCCTGTTAGCCTGTGCTCCCTTGTCGATGTTTTTGGTTGTTTGAACATTTTTCTTTATCATTTGTGCTCTTTTGTTTTGTTGTTGTAGAAAATATGTATATAGAACTACATATATCCACCAAAAAAACAAACTCCTGAATGATATGTATTTATATTTTATAGGTAAACAATTTTTACTTTTGCCGATTCGGCAAGTTTCATGCCTACACATTTCACGTCAATAAAAGAGAGAAACTTTTATAATAAAATTATTTATTTTTGTGTGTAAACAGAAATATGAAATTGCATATCAAAATTTATCGCACAGAGCACGAGCAGCATGGGTAGAACAAGCAAGCGCAGGAGGACTCACACGCAACGGACTCACCAAAAAGGGCGTAGAAACTATTTCAACTCAATAGTTGCCGTTGTCTACCGCTGCCACTTATGTATTATAACTATATTACAGTTATTTTCATTCCACTTTGTGTGGTATTGTTGACTCTAAGAGCACACGACAGGTAGGAATTGTATCCTTTTATAAGACCGTTGAGAAGCACAGCGTAAAAAGCGTTGGAATGAAATTTTATTATAGAATAAATTATTTAGATTTTCTATAAAATTATATAAAGATCACTAAAAAGTGTTATGGAAATTAATTAAATTAATTCTTTATATATAAAATTTATATTACAAATCAGCTGAGAATTGCAAATGCTTGCGTGAAGCGAATGAAATTTCATTTTTTAAATTTATTTAACCAGCTTAAGTACGAGACATTTCAGCTTGATAGCTGTTAATTATATTTAAGACTGAATTTGCCCTGCTGACTCCTACTTTTAGGCTATTCCTTACTTTCTCTATTTCTAGCTCTCAGTGAGGGACTCATTGTGAGAGTAGAGCAGAATTTAGTCTGAGCATAGTCGAAGCACTTAAACAGAATTTTTTTGGTATTTATTATAGAAATGAAAGAAAATCGAAGGAAAATCACAGCAGCAGGGCTATCCAGTTTCCGGTTTCCAAACTAAACGTAAAGAGTGATCCAAGTAGAGGTACTTTTTTCAATAGCCTTTTTTACCAAATCAAGGGTGACGTGTCAAGCTGTCATGTTATATTTCATGCTATCTTCAACATTGTTTGACATTCAACAAGGAAAGACTCACGTCTGAACAAGGTTTACAAATCATTCAACTTTTTACGAAGACCATGGAGATTCGATTCCACGCCGTTCGCAGCCACTCGGACTGACGTATAGAACGATTTGGTGTATTTTACGTCGAGATCTTAAAAATAAAGTGTACAAAATGCAGCTTGTGGAAGAACTGAAGCCGCTCGACCTTCCCAAGGGACATCGCTTCGCTCTATGACCTCTTGAAAAGTTCCAAGAAGTTGCGACGCTTTCGAGCCAAATTTCTTTCAGCGATGAGGCCCATTTCTGTATCAATGGGTATGTAAACAAGCAAAATTGCCACATTTGGGACAAAGAGAAACCTGAAGAGATTCAAAAGCTGCCATTTTATCCAGAAAAAACATCTGAGACGTAGCTGCGGCCATCATCTGAAAGAGATAATCTTCAAGAAGTAAATGCCAAAGAATGTTCTTTCGAATGATAATAAACTTTCCCCATTAAATTAGAATTTTCGGTTTTTTTTTTTAATTTGGGAACCTCGAAGTAGATCGCCCTTTAGATATCAAAAAATTAGATTATGGGAAAACATCATATAATATCCTTACGAGTAGAAAAATTCATGAATAGAATAGAAAACTTCTCACTACAACAGCAAAACTTTCGCGGGAATCCATTGGAATTATTTTAATTTTATTTTTCATTTTTTTCCCTAAAAGATTTGCTGAGATTTCTGTTATAGCCAAGCACTACTACTCATCTCTTTCTTTCAGCTGCGCAGGCACGCGACTTCATACTTAGGTGGGGAAGAATCTGCGCAAATGGGAGATTATGCGAACCAGCCAAGCAGTTAAATAAATAAACAAACTGCGGGGAAGAATAAAGCAAAATTCGAGTAGGGGAGCAATAAGGAGCGAGTAAGCAAGTAGCGAATAAAATAGAATTTTAAAAGGGTTATTCTTTTGTATTTTTGGCGACTCACTAAGTAAACCGCACTACAGACAAATTGTCGCTGCAGGCAAGCCGGTTGATAAAGAGACCAGAAAAGCGAAAGCAAAGAAGAGGGAAAAAAATCAAATTAAAGAAGGAAATCAAGAATATTTCAGACGAAATAAATGCTTGCCACTCAGTCGCGCTTGAATGCATTGAAGAAAAATATTGACTTGTAGCTATTCGAATGCAGACGGGAGCTTACGGAAAGCACAAATTCACTTGGGCTCACAATTAAATTCCGAGTTTGTTGAGTTCACATGAATATTTCTTCGTGCAGGAGTACAGTTTTTCCGCATGGAGCTTTCAATCAATACGCGGACTTCAGTACGGAAAACAAATTTAACAGAAGGTCGAGAAAATATCTTCACTCCTCAAAAAATAGCAAGAGATTGAGAAGCTCACTTTCTCCTGTGCACTATGCTGATGGATTTTTATTACAAGCTTTTATTTCAGGTCAAAAATACACTCGGAGGGCTTGACATTCCCGACCGCAATTAGAAAAATTAATTTTCTATAATTTTGGATGTTCTCGAACCTGGACTCCAACACAGGCTTTCCGAATTGTAGTACGCAATGCTAACCCCTCGGCTATCACGGACGCCGAAAAAATCTATACTCTCACTAAGCAATACTTCCATTAGCATCATAACTGGCGTAATAACCGAACACTGTCTGATGAGAAGTTGGGATAGGAGGAGGAAATACTTCACTAACAACTGCAGTGGCAGCTACAGGGACACAGGACAGAAGCAGTGGGTCTGGAGCACTAACTCTGCCACTACCTCGTCCACAGTTTAGGCCGACAAAGCTTCCACGGAAACTTGTGCAACGGCTACCTTGCAGAACTAGCTTCCACAAGTACTTCAGATTGATGATCAGTTTCATAAAATGCATTTATTGGTTTGATCATCTAGTTAGGTTAGAGAGAACCGTTTTGTTTTAACGACGAGTCGAGCGCTTCCCAACCTACCGCCCAATTGACCGAGAAACGCTCCTGATAAATAAGCGTAAAATGCAACAGATCGGTGACCGAAAACCAGGCCCGTCTTGAGCCCAAAACCTGTCGCAGTAGTTGGTGATCATTGATATCACAACGGACGACCTGCCTTCAGTGCGCTAACTAACTAATTGAGAGAGCTCAGAGAACTAACTAATTGAGAGAAACCTATTCCGAGGAGTCCAGATGATAGTAGCTCATGAGATGAAGTCTTCCAGTTGACTATTAAAAAAAAAATTGGATTAGAATTAACTAATGTAATATTATTAAGTTCCACTTAGCAGATCGCAGGGTGTCCCACAAGTGCTCATAAAAACCTTTCAATTTTATTTATTCAGGGATCACTTGCTGAGCTCTATCCTTCCAGAGAGTTTTCGAAAGCATGTAACTTCTTTTCCTAGACGACAGTTCTCTCTTCTCCAGTTTTTTAAGCATCTTTTTCTACATCGTTATGTGCTTCACAAGTAGCTAATAACCAACCAAAATTTATACGATCACTTCAGACCCTTACTGAAATGAAATAAAATAACCTTCAACCCAACTGGTAAACCAGCTCTCCAACAAACCTTGGTCGGGGTAATTTCAAACTGGCACAAATTGAGGCTTTAGTGCAAAACTCACCTAGAACCTGGAATGTCAATAAGTGTTAAGCAGTTTCCAGACCAAAAGGGGTCATCAAAACTCCAAAATTATTTCCAACATAATTCCGTCTTCCGCTAGTTCAACAGACTGTTAGCCCTAAGCGTTGCTCAATATCGGCGGAAGTAATACTTTCGAGAAGCACGCTGGCTCTACCCCTGACGGTGTGCGACTCCTATACATAGTGATCACCTCAAAGTTTCAAGGAAATATGTGAGAAAGGGGACGAGAAAACGTTGAGAATAGTCAAGGAGAAAGTCAGAGGGGGTAGAAGCCAAGCACCAACTTATCTTACCCTTCTGGGGAAGGTGGTCAAATTACAATTTTTCCAACGCAATAGCCACAATCGGGAAGAAGGATACCCTACGTAGTTGAAGTTTTGACGATCGACGAGAAGGAGGTAATTGAAAGGGCGGAGAGATTCGGGAACACAAAGATGCCTGTGCCTGATAGCACCCAGAACAAGGCACTTGAAGTCTCTATGAATCATAGCAAGAGAGTTTTCGTTCGGGTTTTCCTTCTCCAGAAGCCGAATAAACCGGAGGGAGAGCCGAGTGCGTATAGACCACTTTGTATGATCGATACGGAGGACTGATCTGCACACGCCTGACACGTCACCTAGAAAATTAGTCGCCTGGCTTATCGAAGCACCAACTTGGCTTGGGGAAAAGGCATTCCACCATCATAGATGCAATGGGAAACGTAACGAGCATTGCAACCAAGGCTAAAGAGGGTATCGATTGGACTCAGGGGCTCCGTAATGGGTTCTTAGATATATAAGAGACAGCCTTGTGTAAAAAAACATGCCCCAATAAGGCAAAGGCAATTTCCAGGCCTATCGTCATTGGAGTTACCTCCTGTGAATAGACGTCTAATGACCATCTAGACGAGCCTCGACGAGCGACAAAAGTAATGGGATGAAACAGAAAAAGAAGATGGGCACATAGGCTCATTGAGAAAGTAGCAGCCTAGATTGAGAGCCAACACTCCGAGACCGACTGATATGTGACGTAGTTCTTTTCGAGCCATGACTGTTTCAGGGAGTACCTACGAAGATACGGCCGCGATGATGAAACTGAATGTTCCCTCTGCAGCATATCTTTCTCTCCACCTCGAGAGCTGTAGCGGAGGGAACTACCATAGAGCGGATAACAAAAGAAAGGATGAGGCCCGAAAACATTGTGATTCACATGCTGCAATCGTGACGGGTGTGGGATAAATTTAAGGAGTTGGCCGCAATAGCGCTCAGGCTCGGTATAAAAGAAGCGCAACGAAGAAACTGAAGACCAGATGAATAACCCAGCAATATGAAACGTGCCTGCTGTCAGTTCACATTGGGAGTATCTTTGGAGGATTCACCTTTCGAAAACAAAAAAGACACTAGGGCGGCCATCAAAGCAACCAAACTATCTGAACTCTGCTCTGAACTCAACTCAACATACTTTTAGCCCTACTGAACATACATATACTTGCACGCACACATATGCATAGCATAACAACAACAACAA